>JAHRHZ010000075.1:6412540-6503970 GCA_024137785.1 Ginglymostoma cirratum | reverse complement strand
AGTGAGTCCCGGAGCAGCGTGAGGGGGAAGTGAGTCCCGGAGCAGCGCGAGTGGGAAAGCGAGTCCTGGAGCAGTGTGCGGGGGGACGTGAGTCCCGGAGCAGCGCGAGGGGGAAGGGAGTCCCAGAGCAGCGTGAGGGGGAAGGGAGTCCCGGAGCACCGTGAGGGGGAAGGGAGTCCCGGAGCAGCGCGAGGGGGAAGTGAGTCCCGCAGCAGCGCGAGGGGGAAGTCAGTCCCGCAGCAGCGTGAGGGGGAAGTGAGTCCTGCAGCAGCACGAGGGGGAAGTCAGTCCCAGCGCAGCATGAGGGGGAAGCGAGTCCTGGTGCAGCACGAGGAAAAGTGAGTCCCAGCGCAGTGACGGGAGGTCTGTCCCAGAACAGCGCAAGGGGAAGCAAGCCCGGAGCTGCATGAAGGGAAGCGAGTCCCAGAGCAGCACAAGGAGAAGCAAGTCCGGAGCAGCACAAGGAGAAGTGAGTCCCAGAGCACCATGAGGGGAAGTGAGTCCCGGAGCAGCGCGAGGAGAAGCGAGTCCCGGAGCAGTGATGGGAAGTCTGTCTCAGAACAGTGCGAGGGGAAGCAAGTCTGGAGCTGCACGAGGGGAAGCGAATCCCGGAGCAGCACGAGGAGAAGCGAGTCCCGGAGCAGCACGAGGGGAAGCGAGTCCCGGAGCAGCGCGAGGGGAAGTGAGTCCCGGAGCAGTGCGAGGGGAAGTGAGTCCCGGAGCAGCGCGAGGGGAAGCGAGTCCCAAAGCAGCACGAGGTGAAGCGGGTCCCAGTGCAGTGCAAGGGGGAAGTGTGTCCCGGTGCAGCGTGAGGGGGAAGTGAATCCTGGTGCAGCACGAGGGGGAAACAAGTCCTGGAGATCCACCAGAGGAAAAGCGAGTCTAGTAGCAGCGCAACTCACCTCGGTGCAGCTGAGCGTCTGGCAGAGTGGAGTGAAGGCTTGGAGCGGAGTGGGGCTGTTGTTGGTCTTTGGGTTTGGCACAGGCAGACAGACCATGTGCCCACTGAGCTGCTGCAATGCTGCTGTAATGTAATATCGAACTGAATGCCTTTACCAGACTGTTATGTCAACCCTTTAACTTGTTATATCTGCCTTACTTCCAACTTACTTTTTAGCCACTGTAAGTAATGCTACTATTTTTCCATTTATTCTTCTTTTGTATCCAAGATTTGTACCAGGGTACTTGTACCTAAGATGGTGCCACTAGAGGCAGCCTTTGTAAAAACTACACTGTACCTTTGTACTTCTGTACTGGAGTACACATGACAAGGAAGGATATTCTATTCTATATGCTATTCTATTCTAAAATCTTCAGTTTGCAAGACTGTCAGCATCTTTGGCAACGCAGCAGCAATGAACATGCTTCTTGATCTGTCAGATGCATGCAAATCGTAGGACCTTCCCCTGTTCCCACAGAACAACTGCCAGAGATGCAGTATCATACATACAGTTGGGATGCAGATTTGCAGGGTTACAGTGCTCAACTAAATTATTGGATGGACCCTTACAGGAGTCTGCATTACATAGGCTATGACAAGATTTAGAACAGCTTCAGGTAAGGAGTCCAGCAGATCACACTCCATTCCACCTTTTCTGCTTTTCACAAGCAGTGGCCAGTTAAGAGGGGTTTAGTGCTTGTTAAATGCCTTGCTAATGGCCCAACCTGCCTCACTAATATCAGCATTCTATCTTACCAGATGCAAACAAGCTGAATGTCAAGAGAGCATCTGGAGGAATGGAGAAGTCAATGTTTTGGGTATTAACCTTCTTCAGGACCCTTCTTAATCTCAAAGAAGTGTAATCCCTGAAACGTTTCCTCTAGCTACTACCTGGCTTGCTGTGTTCTTCCAGCCTCCTGTTTGTCTACCTTGGATTCCAGCATCTGCAGGTTTTTGGCTCTAGATGTCGAGAGAATTTGACATGGAAATCAGTTTGGGTACCTGGTGGATTCAGTTCACAGCCTTGCTTTGAAGGACCTCCGTGCTACGTACAACCCAACAGCACTTCAGGGGATACACACCTCGTCCACAGACATTGGCAACCAGCTAAAATAAAAACAAAATACAGTAGATATTAGAAATATCAAACAAACACACAGTCTGCTGAAGAAACTCAGTAGTTCTGGCAGCATCTGTGCAGAGATAGAGTTAATGTTTTGAGTCTAATATGACTTCTTTGGATCTAAAAAGGGTTGGAAAATGGTGGCTTTTATACTTTTGACAATTTACAATTGGACCCAATTCACCCCAATTAGCAGCCCGTTTGCCAACAGACCGGAGGCTTGGCCAGAATCCACCAGTCACTTGGGACATTGACTGGGGGATCTGTCACACTACAGCTCAGTAGGCAAGAGTCTTGTAGGGCCAGCAGAAACAGCACTCAGAGGAATGACGTATTGTGAATTGGTGGACTACAGAGACAGCAGTTGGGGTCTAGTCAGCCATACCCCTTCAAGTTGGTCAGAGATCTGGAGAGCATACTGTCCTTGGTGTGTATGCCTTGGTTCAGGAGCCTGCCCAGGGAGTTGGAGGGTGCTATAGATTTAGTGGAGGGATCGCTATCAAAAGGTGGGGGAGTCAAGGTGGGGAGAGGAAAGCAGAGACATCTGCCACAGGTGGGGGCAAGGACAGGTGTGTGTGTGTGTGTGTGTGTGTGTGTGTGGAAGAGACTCACAGTGTTGTGGAGGAATACCTAACTCTGATTTCTCTTCACAGACACTACCAGACGTGCTGAGCTTTTCCAGCAATTTCTGTTTTTGTTTCTGATTTACAGCACCCGCAGTTCTTTCGGTTTTTACATTGAAGGGCATGAATTTGGGTATTCTCTCACAACACCGTGTGTCTCACACCAGGCTGCTGCAGGAGAGCTTGTTGTCTATACCCACTGCTGTGACCTCCAAGGAGCAGTATGGGCAGCATCAAGGTGGAATGTCAGGGTTCAGTGGGAGGGAGGACAGTTGAAGGTGAACTTCAATGTGGTGGGTCTCCTCCGTTGAGTAGAGACAGGTTGTTGCGATTATTTGAAATAAAAAGGAACACGGAGACTCTTGGGTTGGAGGGGATGTGAAGAAAGGTGCAACCTGTCTGACAACCAGGCAGAACCCAATTCTGACAGTGTCCATAAGTGGCTGTGTCCCCTACTGTCACTTGCTGCTCTCCAGATGCAAAATGCAACTGAAAAATGTCCAGGAGCACATGGGTGTAAGCATGGGGTCTACATCTGCTGAA
The DNA here is from genome assembly GCA_024137785.1 of Ginglymostoma cirratum. NCBI lineage: Eukaryota > Metazoa > Chordata > Chondrichthyes > Orectolobiformes > Ginglymostomatidae > Ginglymostoma > Ginglymostoma cirratum. The sequence continues at coordinate 6,500,741 of JAHRHZ010000075.1, read as the reverse complement.
CGATAGGACATTGAAGGGACAAACACGTGAAGCAGGTGATTGTAAACTCCTGTTATATTACAATTTGGAAGTAGTTCTTTGCACTTATGCAACGTGAACACACTTATGCGTCAAATGTTGGTGAAAGGCAGATTGCATCATGCCATTGGTGCCAGCTAAAAGAACATTCTCATCACAGCAATACAAGAGTTAGATGGAATAACCTGAAAGGAGGTGAATTCTGGGCAAAAGTGCCAATCTCTTGTGAAACTTCCAAGGATGATAATGGGCAAAGATAACATTGTCTATTGTGTGACTATGACTGATGAATGCAATGGAAAGTAGAATGATTGATGGGTCCGGGTTGAAAAGGTGGTCAGAGTACAACATGTACTCCCTTCTTGATGTTATGTTTAGGTCACTCTGCTGATGTGACACCTTCATCAAGTTGGAACCCATGTTGTTAGTTGGGTCACAGTAGTGTAGACGAAAGGGCTGGTGAAGGGCTGGTGAAGGCCTGGTTCCACAGCTTGGAGCGGTCTCCAGGACCCTGGAAATGTTACGATGTCTAATACCTGATCTAACACAGTGATTAACTAGCATAATTCAACCCAAGCACCACAAATGACTTTCCCAATCATTCCCACAGGCCGAGCCCTCAACCAGACCTTCCAACTCTCCTTCTACCTGAACATCTACCACCAACCTACCCTGATGATACCTCCTTTCAGTCTGACTCCACGCCCACCTGAGTACCCACTCAGTCATCCACTTATTAACATATTGAAAATCTTTAGATATTTAAAAGCTCACCTGAAAACAACAGTTAATTTTGTGACATGGGAGTGTGTCTGCTCTTTACTCATCTTTTCCTACGCTGCTCTGGTCTTCCCCGTGGGTATCTACTGTTGTGAAGTTGTATAGGGTACTTGCGAATTGGGAGGCAGGAAGTTAGAATTTGTATGTAAAAATGACAGTGGGTGGGGGGAGAGTGGGTAGTCCCTTTAAAGGGTGATGTGCTTTTCTAAGATTGTAGATTTAAATAAAACGGTATCTGTAAGCAGCTGAAGATGTAAAGCCAGTTCTGAAACTGAAACAAGTATCAATTGGCTGTGTGATTGGAAATCTTAGGCTTGTTTTGATGTTTTGGCAACCATTTTGAAGATCAGCCAATTAATTTAAACCAATCACTTAGAGATTGAAAACCAATAAATTTAAATCTGATGGTTTTGACAACCTTAGACCAATCCTATTATAAAGAAATTGACAGGTCATTGGGGGGATATAAGAAGAGGGTTTTTGAAAATCAGTGTGAGAATGAGCTGCCGTCTGGAGAGTAAATAGCTGGCTCTCACAGAAATCTCTAAGCTCCCTGAGAAAGCACCATCTATTCATAAAGTTATCCCGGCTCTCCTAGCTAAGATTCCTGACAGAAGGATTCACAGCGAAAGCATTCCTGACAGAAGGATCAGCGGAAAAGGCAAAGAATATTCCAGAAGACTTAACCTGGCTGTACTTTTGAGAGTCTTAGTTTTAATTTATTTTTGTTATTACTTGGGTTTATATAAATGAGACTTGTGTTTATTGGAACAGCATACCAGTAGCATTTTGTTCAGTTAGGTAATAGTTAGTAGTTAAGGTGGCATTGTTAGTAGTTTTGTTAATTTTTTCACTGTTAGGGTTGAATAAATAACTTGTTACTTTTTGCTTATAAAGTGAATATTGGGAATTGTCGTTCATTTAACCACTCCTTTTTTAACTGATCAGGTGAGTCGAGGCAAACTTCTCTGGGTGTTTCGGGTTTAATTATTAGGGTATGTCTATTCCCGTTGTAACAGATTGGGGGCTTGTGTTTCAATTTTGATTACCCAAAGGGGTTCAACCTCCCCTTCCTAACATTACATTAACATGTTGCTGCTTCAACTGAAATAATAAATCCTGGCTAGAAAATCACAATATGATCAGGTTGTAGAAATTTTTTGTGGGCATTGTCAATGGATACACTATTGATCTGGGCTAATGTGTTTGTACACAAACAAAATAATCTGAAATAATTAATCTTTACAATATCACTTTCACCTTGGTTACTTAAGGCTGTAATTTAGGATATTAATTCTGAAGAAGGGTCAGTGGATTCAAAACATCAACTGTGTTTTTTTTTCTCAACAGTTGTTGCCAGGTTCCTATTTTTGTTTCAGATGTTCACATCTTCAATCCTTTGTTTTATTTTAGTTCATAATCAACATGTTTAGCTATATTATGACACACCTTTGAAACAAACAGGATTTGAATGCAGGCTTTCTAACCCAGAAGTAGGGACACTACCACTGTACCACAAGAGCCCTTAAACTGAGGCTATATAATTCTTATGAAAAGAACATTCTTAATTTATCATGAGTGAGAATGATCTGTTCCATACTATTGTTTTTTGTTGCTAATGGAGACCTAAGTTCGAAGTTAATTAGCAAGGTCTAAATTTGCAAAAGCAGCTTCAGGTGACCACCTAAAAACAACAAATAAAGTGTTGATATGGTGCGTGTAATATAACAAAATGGTCTAAGGTGCTTCACAGCATGGGCATCAAAGAACATATCAGGAAATGTGATGGCAGTTTGCTGTAAGTTTGGACCAACATTGATATTAAAGTGTGCGTTAAAAGAGGTAGAGAGGTTTATGGAGGAAGTTTATTTTAAAAGCTCCCTGCTTGAGATATTTAGGCGCCGAGTTATTGCTGAGCTGAATTGTTCTTCATGTAGACACTATAAAGTATCAACTACTGCCAACAGTTATTTCAGCCACCCAATCAAAGCAGATTAATAATAATTATAATTACTAAGTAGATCTAGAAGTAGAAATCAAGACTTTGACTCATGATTTACTACATCTGAACAGAACATTGCACACAAGTCCCAAATTTGAAGAGATCTGAGAAAGAATTTATGGACCTGAAATGTCAGTTCTATTTCTCTTGCCACATGTTGAGTATTTTCAGCATTTTCTGGTTTTGTTTCTAACAGAAAAACTGTTATTCCTACGAAGACAAGCTGAGAGAGATTTACCACATATTTTGTTCTAAGATTACCACAGGTTGTCTATTACTGCCTCACATGCTAAGGCATTCTCTATCGTTATACCTTTAATCTTGGAGGGAAGTCTCACAATATTTTTCTCAATCTATTCTTTCCCACATTGTAGGCATCACTGGCATTTATTGCCCATCCCTAATTGTGCCTGTGAAGACAGTGGTGACTTCCTTCTTAAATTGCTACTATCCATAAAATGTAGGTGTATCCACAGTGTTGCCAGAAAGGGAGTTCCAGGATTTTGATAGTTCGGATATATTTTCAAGTCAGGATGATAAGCGGCCTACTGGGGAGCTTTCAGGTGGTGTATCAGCTGCCCTTGTCCTTCTAAATAGTACAGGTAGTGTTTACCATAACATCTGTGCTGGTACCAAGATACTTGCATAAAAAGCAGTCATCTTTCTGACTCAATTGTGAAGAGAGATTGGATAGATTGAGGCTGTTTTTCTTACAGCATAGGAGACTGAGTGGGGACATGATTGAGATGTATAAAATTACAAGAGGCAAAGATAGTGTAGACAAGAAGAATCCTTTCCTTTTGATGGAGAGGTCAATGACCAGGGGTATAGATTTAAGGTAAGAGCAGAAACTTTAGACAGGATGGGAGGAAAGTCTTTTTTCACCCAGATGGTGGATGGAATCTGGAACTCACTGCCTGTAAGGGTGGTAGAGGCAGAAGCCCTCATAACATTTAAGAAGTACATAGATGTACACTTGGCCAAGGCATATGAGGCTATGGACTAGGTCCTGGAAAATAGGATTAGAATAGTTAGCTGGTAGTTTCTGACTGGCGTGGATATGATGGGCTGTAAAGCCTTTTTCTGGGTATAGATCTCTTGGACTCAATGACTCTTCTACATGGCTCCGAAGCTTGTACTATGTGTAGACACCACCTCAAGACCCTTGTACCTGCAAGCTGGTATGTGGTGCATAAATAAAGCAGGCTGCTTTATCCTGGGTGCTATTGAGCTTCTTGAGACTTATTGGAGCTGCACTCATCCAGGAAAACAATTATATTCTGTTGCATGGTTGAATTGTAACAGCTGTGCCTCCCACATTCATCTCCCTGCATACCTGTTCCTCTCTTATTCCAGGAGGAAAACAACCTAGAATAGGGCAGAAAGAGTCAAAATGTACCCTGATGTTTAGCTTCTCACCCCTTATGAGGAGAGGATCCTGACTCTGACTATCGTGAATGGTTAACTGACTATGTCCTTGTTCCTCGGCTGATATTGGAGGCTGCCCTTGGCTTGCTGGCCAAGGTGGAGACCCAAAGGAGCTGGAAATGCCAACTATCCACTCGGATACTTATGTTGAAAATTATAACAATTGAGTTTTTCTTCAGTGCCAGAACAAACAGTAACCTATATATATATGTCTTTCTTTCTTATGTGTTATTTCTTGTGTTAGGCTTCACTTAGGGAGTAAGACAATGTTCCTTGACTTGATTGAGATCTGCTGACAACCATGACAACTTTTCTAACTTGGCATGGCAATACAGTAAAACTGTGAGCCTTGTATCTATGGCAGAGCAATCAAATCACAAATGGCAAGGCAGATATTCTGTGATCATCCACGTAGGGTCAGAGTGAGTGAGCACAAAGAGAGCAAGTAAACAGTCTGGAGATGCATAAGCACCCTGGAAGTGGATCAGAGATGTTCCATGAGGGTTCTTAGAAACTGGTACATATTGGATGCCAATGTTTGTAGATATCAGGTGCATGCGGCTGGTGCTCACAGAGTGTGCCCAGTATCAAACATGAAGATCTTTTGGAGCAAGCAGCAAGCTGCATTTGCCAGGTACCTGCTCTGATTTCCATGTTCAGTATTCTTGAGATGTTGGTGAATTAACTGTTAGCTTCAGGTGGCACAGAGTGACTTCAGTAGCAAGCCTCCTGAATGGTAGGACAGCACCTCAGTATTGAACTGGTGTTGTATGCCTTGTTATTGTGAAATATACAAATTCTGTAATGAGGATTCAGATTACTTGAAATCTCAAACAGATTATTTTCACTGCTCGCATTACAACTAGCAGTTAGAGATGACGGTATCTCAAATTACAATATGCTTCCTCCTTCTAACATGCTTTTGTTGGACTGCACTGGTCATGTGGTTTCATCTAGGTTATTATTCAGACTTGTTAACACAACAACAATGCTTTGTTGGGAAATGTTGGTCCTTAGGATGCCTGGAAGTTTAAAAATTCTGATACATCTCCTGCAGGTTTTCTTTGTCTTACATCATCAACTTTCTCTGTTTGGGACAGATCCCATAAACTGAATAGGTGGAGACAAAGAGAGAGCCAAGTGAGATTAGTGTGGACCATGCGAATATTGTGATCAAGAAAGAAGTGGTGTTGAAGAACATTAAGGTGGATAAGTCCCTAGGGCTGGATGGGATCTACTCCAGGTTATTGAGTGAGGAGATTGCTGAGGCCTTGACCAAAATCTTTGTATCCTTGCTAGCCACTGGAAAGGTCCTGAAGGACTGGCAAGTGGCTAATGTTGCTCCTATGTTCAATGAGGAAAATAGGGATAATACAAGAAACTATAGACCAGTAAATCTCATATTGGTGATGGTAAGCTATTGGAAAGAATTTTTATGGATAGGATTTGCATACGTTTAGAAAAGCATGGCCTAATCAGGGAAAGTGAGCATGGGGCTTTGTGTGGAGCAAATCATGGTTTACTAACTTGACAGAATTTTTCGGGGAAGTAAGAAGGTGATCAATGAGGGTAGAGCAGTGGATGTTGTCTACTTGAATTTTAGTAAGGCTTTCAACAAGGTCCCTCACGGCAGGCTCGTCCGGAAGATTAAGATGCATGGGATCCATGGTGATTGGCCATTTGGATTCAGAATGAACTTGATTTAGAAGGCAGAGTGTAGTGGTGAAAAGGTGTTTTTCTGGTTGGAGGTCCATGACTAGTGGTGTTCCACAGGGATCTGTACTGGGACCTCTGCTGTTTGAGATATATATCTATAAATGTCTTGGATGAAAATGTAGATGGGTGGGTTAGTAAGTTTGCAGACAACACAAAGATCGGTGGAGTTGTCGATAATGTAGAAGGCTGTCAAAGGATACTTAGGGATATAGATAAGTTGCAGATATGGGTGGAGAAATGGCAGATGGAGTTTAATCTGGGCAAGTGTGAGGTGCTGCACTTTGGGAGATCAAATGTTAACGAAAAGTATAACGTTAATGACAGGAGCTTGGACAACATTGACGTACAGAGGGATCTTGGACTTCAAGTCCATAGCTCCCTGAAAGTGGCCACACAAGTAGACAGGGCAGTAAAGAAGGTGTACAGCATGCTTGCCTTTATAGGTTGGGACATTGTGTACAAGAGTCAGGATGTCATGTTGCAGCTTTATAAAATTTTGGCTAGACTGCACCTAGAGTATTGCATTCAATTCTGGCTGTTACATTACAGGAAGGATGTAGGGGCTTTGGAGAGGGTGCAGAAGATGTTTACCAGGCTACTGCATGGATTAGAGGGTATTAACTATAAAGAGAGGCTAGAAAAACTAGGGTTTTTTTTTTTCTCTGGCGGCTGAGGGGCGGACTTGATAGCAGTCCATAAAATTATGATAGGGTTTACAGTCAGAATCTTTTTCCCAGAGTTGAAATGTCTATTTTATTTAATGCAAGAGGAGGAAAGTTCAAAGGAGGTGTGAGGGGTAAGTTTTTTGCACAGAGACTGGTAGGTGTCTGGAATGCGCTGCTGGGATGGTGGTGGAGGCAGATACAATAGGGGTGTTTAAGGAGCTTTTAGATAAGCACATGCATATGCAAGAAATGGACGGATATGGACCAAGGGCAGGCAAAAGGGATTAGTTTAATTTGGTGTCATGTTTGTCATAATATTATGGAATGAAGGGCCCTTCCCATGAGGACAGTCTCAACTGTGATCTTGCATTCATGTCACGCTACATGTGACCCTGTCATAGTGTTCTGTGTAAAATCTTCCTTACTGTCATGTTCTGTCACCATCACCTTGATAACTTGTTTTGATCTCTCTACCTTAATTAGTTTGTACAGTATTGGATTACTTGTTACATTGGTTAGACCTTCATTATGCAACTCTTATACCAATCATGTTATTCCAGTCATGTGGTTTGTCTCTATCACCATTTTATTTTTGATTTTTTTATAATTATTAATCAGATCATAGGCCATCTCTTCACTTGCTATTCGCTGTTGACACTTTACTCACACCATTTAACATTTCTGATTGCCTGCAAAAACTTGTTGTTCAGTTCTGAGGAAGGGTCACTGGACCTGAAATGTTAACTCTGATTTTTTACTTCATACATGCTGCCAGACCTGCTGAACTTTACAAGAAACTTCTGTTTTTGTTCCTGATTTACAGCATCTACAGTTCTTTTGGTTTTTACTCCCCTCACACTATCTGTTTGATACACTTAATCACCTGGAATCATCTTGCCATTATCTGTCTGCATAAAATGTCTGTGCCTGTGTGCTTCCCTCCAGTTCACCTGATAAAGGAACAGTGCTCTGAAAGACTGTGTTTTTAAATAAACCTGTTGGACTTTAACCTGGTGTTGTGTGACTTCTGATTTTTGTGGTTGTATGTTGTATAATTGACTTGCAAAGATCCAGGTGTACATTCTTCAGGATTTTGCACTAAGTCTTCTGTCAACTTTTGTTGAGTACGTGTTTGCAATTTCCTTTGGGCTTTTGAGATTAATTGTGCCAAAATCTATTAACTGTTTGACTAGTACATACAATGAGTCACACTCACAATGTGGAAAACCTGTTTATCATCTGGTTGAACGTTCTTTCACTCTGCACCTTCACTCTAGCCAGAGTTGTTGCTAACCTCATGCATGTACTTGTGTTGATGCAGGTCTCTAGCGCACTCCCTGTTGTGGCTATCAACATGATGCACATACTTTGTGTTTGATTAAATCACAATGTAGTTCTTGTATGTAAGTTTGGAGTCAGAGTTCTTGCATTGGATCCATTTCCATTGTGCCCTTTTGCATACATGACGATCAAAGATATCAGAACACAATAAAAAATGAAAGAACTGCAATGCTGTAAATCAAACAAAAATACAAATTGCTGGAAAAGCTCAGCAAGTCTGGCATCAGAAGGGTTCTGAGGAAGGGTCATTTGACCCGAAATGTTAACTCTGATTTCTCTCCACAGATGCTGCCAGACCAGCCGAGTCCTATCCAGCAATCTGTTTTTGTTTCAGAACACATGATAGCTTTGTGTTTGGTATAACAGACTGCAATTCCCACATGCCTTGTTTGTTTTCTGCATCCTGGCTACTGGGCCAATACCTGTAACTGTAGCAAATGCTTGTAGATGCCAATGTTGTCTGGAGAGAATGGATTCACATTTTCTGCCTTCTTCAGACAACATGTTAATAATACTACCTTTTCTTTTCTCCCAGAGGTCTTTTTTGGAAAGCTTTTATAAGTGTTTAAGCTATAACTGGCTTCATTATCCACTTAGAAAGATCAGCCTCTGAAAATCACAATCTTCATCCCTGTCACGACAGCCACCAACAGCAATCACTTGATTAAGTTCATTTGAAAATCTCACTAAAGTTTGTTTTAACAGCTGAGACTACAACTTGCAGTTGCAGACAATGATATAAGCATCTTCCTCCAGCATACTTCTGGCGATGGTCTCCAATTTGTTATGATTCCATACAAGGATACCCCTAAATGGGTGAGGAGGGATGAGCTGGCACCCCTTCCTATTTCAACTCCTCTCTACATGCCTACGTTTCAAGTTGATATCACCTTACTATCATAATGAGATTGCCTTTTCCCACTTCAATAAGTTCATGAAGCTTTTATAGTTTTTTAGTTCCACTTCTAGAATTTTGTGCTCGTTTATTATAGGTTATGGCCTTATGCTCTAGGTTAGCAGTGATATTTAACGCAACCCGAGCAAACAGTAATACTGAACCTTTTTTTAACTGGAAGAGCCACTTGAATATTCATTGGCCAACTCAGCAATATACATCTTTCATCTCTTCTGAATGTTGAAATAAAGTTCTTTTTCAAGCTTATCAGTGAAAAGATGATTGGGATAAGACATGTAACATGTCTGCGTTCCATTTTTGCTAACCGCTTGTAACATTTGTACATTAAGACAATAACAGTTGTCACAACTCTTGATATTTGCATCATGAGAAGGTAACGTTCAAATTCACTCAAACCATTGAGACTATTAACAGCTCTGCTTGTATTGATATTTCAAAGTGAGATCCAGACAACGTTCAAAGCCTTGCACTTGCAAGTGATTACCAAGTTATAGAACAAAGTTTTACTTGTTCATTGTTTCAGAAACTTAAAAATCCCAGAGACAGGTTAAAATGAGGCTGTACAGGCTGGAATTGAAGAAAAGGGCTTTAGTCTCACTTTAATCCAACCATATGCACCAAGTAAATTGGAGTATATCACACTGGCAGCATTACACTAATTAAATTATCACATGCTTATGAGGCTTATATTGGCACCAGTCAATGAAGCCTTGTGTTCATTTAATTGTGATGCTGATGTAGTACGCTGGTTGTGTTGTCCAACCACACTACTATTAAGTGGAGGATGGTGTTGTTCACTGCTCTCACACACAAACATGCACACAAATGCACAAACACTTTTGCTTAGCTTTTGCATTTTGGACAGAGTTGCAGTGATCCAAGATTTATGATCACCCTTTCAAATTTTCCCAACACGGGGCACTGGCGACCGTAGGTAGGATTTTCTCAAACAATGTAGAATCTATCAGGGTGAAGGCAATATTACTACAGCACCAGAAAAGCTGGAGAATGACCTTAAGAATTTCCTTAAAAAGCAGGTCAACTGTATTATGCTTAATATTTTTGTTGAGATGAGGACTTTCAGTAGGTAAGTGAAGACCAGGCATTGAGAGAGGACATTACAAGACCCTCTGTGTCTACGTGAAGATGTCAGGGTCTTTGCCATGCTTGATAAGGATCAGACCACTTGAGTGAATAACACATTCATGACAAAGAGTCACACTAAGAGAAATTCTTTCCCTCACCACCAACATACTCTACCACATGTATGGCCGTATGGTTCAGTGACACAAATTTGTGTCAGCCCCAAGCAGGCTTTAACACAATTTCAACTGATAGTAGTGTGACTGAGTGGATTATGTAGAATTATATTTATGCATAGTTTGTATGGCATGGAAACAAGCTATTAGGACCAACTAGTTCATACTGAATTTTAGCTCCCCTCAAGCCTTCTCTCATTGTTTCTTATCTAAATCTATCATTGTAACCTCTATTCTCTCTCTCTGAAGTATTTTTATACTTAAATGCGTTCATACTATTTGTTTCCATCACTGCAGCTTCAGCACCATTCATGACTCCTCAGACAGTGAAGCAATCTGTGTCTATATGAAGCAAGACCTGAACAACATTCAGTCTACGGTTGGTAAGTGACAAGTAACATTCACACTGTGCATGTTCACACTGTGAGCACATCCAACAAAAAGAACCAAACTACCTTTCCTTTACATCCTGTGATATCGTCATTGCTGAATCCCCCACCATCAATATCTTCAGCTATATTATTGATCAGAAATTGAACTAGACGGGACCAGCCAAATAGATACAATGGTCACGAGTATAGGTCAAAGGCTGAGATTTTGTGGGGAGTAACTCGTTTTCTAACTCTCCAAAGCACGGCCACCATCTACAAGGCAGAATTCAGGAGTGTAATGGAATACTCCCTACTTACCTGCATGAGTGCAACTCCAACAACACTCAAGAAACTCGACATCATTCAGGACAAAGCAGGCACTGTAACCATTCATACTCTCCACCGCTGACACACAATGAGAGAGTTGTGTACATCTACATGATACAGTCCAACAATTCACAAAGGCTTGTTCAAAAGCAGTTACCAGACCCATGGCCTAGATGAACAAGGACAGAAAATGCATGGCAACACTACATCCTTCAATTTACCCTCCAAGCGTCCTAGCTGACTTGTGACTTCATCATCATTTCTTCACTATCCCTGGGTCAACATCCTGGAGCTCTCTCCCTCAAGGCATTGTTTGTGTAATTGAACCGTGTGGATCGCAGTGGTTCAAGATGCTAATCACCACCTTATCAAAAGCTATTAGTAATGGGCAATAAATGTTCTCCTAGCCTGCACAGCCCACATCCCATGAAAGTATAAAGGAAAACAAAAACACTCCATATGAGAGTGAGTTCTGCATTCTCACTGTCCTTTAGGGAGAAACGTTTCTTCTGCATTTCCTGTTAAATTCTTGGTGATTACATTTAATGACTTCCAGTCATGTCTTCTTTATAAGAAGCACCACATCAGCATCCACTTTATCATTATTTTAAAGACTTCTTTTAGGTCCAGAGGTCTTGTCATATTGTGGTAGTCATTTAACTTTGGGTTAGAGGTTTTGGATTCAGAGCTAACATCAGAACCTTTTGGCCAAACCATTTACCAACCTGTTTATCCTTCAGAAATGCCTAAGGGTGGTGGTGACAGCAGGTTAATGTCTGCCTCTTTAGCCTGAGGTTTACATGCTTGGCTGTGCCAGCAGTCACCTTCCTGTTGGTCACCTCTTTCCTGGCCTTAGGAATCTAATCTTTCCTCATGATGTTGATGATACAATCCCAGCTTCAAAGAAAGATAACTGAGTTGTATTACTATTATGTCACTTCAACTTCATCTGGGCAGTCCCGTTCATCACCTCTTCTGCTAGGAGGTCCTTCACTTATCTTTCCCTGGTTGATAGTTGGAAGAGGGATCTAAGAGGATGTGATGAAGCAACTTTACCAGTTCCAAGGATACAGAAACCAGGTCTTCCCTTTCAAGTTGCTTCTACTCATAAAACCTCTGCTGTAGATGTGACAGGCTACGGCTGTTCTAAAAACAAACCCGGTCAGTCCCTCAAAGATCCACTGTGGAATTCTTTGAACACCTATACCTCTTCCAAATATCACCCAACAGAATTTTCCTGCATGAATCTTCCTCAGAAATGCCACATGCTTTGTTGAAGCCACTGTGTGGCATAACTAGCTGTCCTCAATCCAGTCTCCGATCGCAAAATTATTTGGTGTTTTCGGTCTGGTCCCAAATCTGTTCAACTTCCTTCTTATCAGTAAGAAAAATATCCGAATAGGAGACCGCTTCCTTCTTCTGTAGTGTTAATAGAATGTACATTTAGAGCTTCTGCTTGGGTTTGGCCTAAAGGTCCAATTTCCTCTGCCAACTCCCGAACCGCCAAAAGTCCCACTCTGAGAAACACTACCATTACCATCTGTGCCGTCTCAGCCAGATGCCTTTCAACCTCATCCAGCATAACCTAATGCCTGTGCTGTGGAATCCTCCTGACTATACATTGAGAGTAATGTGAGATTTGCACACACAGAAAGCCCAAACATCCTGAAGCAGTGATTCTTAAAGCAACTGATATCAGGTCATTATAAATATGAAGGGATATTAACATTAAATAAAGAAACACTTCTATAGAATGAAGGCTGATTTTTGCATTTGGGTCAAGGAATCCTTTGTCTCTGTTCTTCCTTCCCATTAGCCTTTCCCCAAAGACACTTTTTTCACTAAGAATATGTATGCGGGTGCAGTTACAACATTTAAAAGACACTAGAAGAAGAGATGTTTTAGAGGGATGTGGGCTAAGCATAGGCAGGTAGGACTAGTTTAGTTTGGGATTATGGTTGGTATAGACTGGTTGGAATGAAGGGTCTGTTTCTGTGCTGTATGACTCCATGTTCGCTGCTCCAGCTGCCTTTCCTCACCATTCCCAATTAAAGGTAAATGTCCTGGAAAACTGCTGGAGCTCCCCTGGTTGTCATGCTCCTTCATCATCTCAGCCTGCTGGTTGAGGTTCTGTTACACTACCACATTGACGAAGCTTTTTTTTCCAACATCTATCCTAACAAGTCCTTCTGTAGCTGTCAAATTTTCTTTGGTCATGTCTCTCTGTGAAGTGCCTTGGAGCATTTTTATTACATCGGTGCTGTGTAAATGCAAGTTGCTATGGTTTTACACATTGTGGACAGGGATACTTCCCTTAACTCAAAAGTATAAATTCCTGAAGGAGGATTCAAAATAACCAAATGCTAACTTCAGTTTACTTTGTAGAGAACGGTGCCCTGGCCTACAACCAACACTCCGGTTGACCAGAAAGCAAGTGTGCTTCAGAATTCCTTCCTATACAATCTGCCGTCTCGAACACTTCTGCCAAATAAGTTTCCCGACTTGGGTCCGATTATTTTAAATACAGGATCAGCGAAAATTACAACCAGGACTCCGCCTCCAGCCGTGCTGCAATGACATAGTGAGCAGGAAACACGAAAGAAATGCTTTGGGTTTCTTCATATACAAACCGTGCTGGGATGAGCCTGCCGGTTAGAAAGAGACAGCGCACTACAGTCCTCCGGACTGCAGGATCCCTGGTCAGGCGTCTCTATACCTGGCGCAAGGGCTGGAACAGTGTACGGTCCTGAACTTCTTTTACCGACAGTTCAAGAAATCCAATCGATCGGGTCAGTTGAATCAAACTTTTCATTTCTTCGTGCCTGAGCTGCTGCTATTTTGCAAAACAAGACTAATCTGCGGATTATTTTGCATGATACTTGCTTCGGGATAATATTAATGCAGGTTTTAGAAAGTTTATTTTTTAGTAAGGTCATTTAAATTTGCTGTAGTCCATGCAAAACGATATGCGGATTAATTGCTTTCTTAGACATGCAGTGCCATAGACAGACAAAGGCGAGAGAGAGAGAGAGACCCTGGGTTTGGCACCTCCTGCCTCCCCCCCACTACTTGAATCAGGACACGACCATGACCCCTCCTGTAATAGGCAGGTGATTGCTGCCGTGTGAGGTCTTAGAGCAAACACCCCACACCAACCCTAACGGGGTCGCTCCATAACGTGATGTTTGTGTCAAAATATTACATGACCTGCCTCACCGAGTTTTACATTCTGATTTTACAAGTTTGTGCATCTGCAAGCCTTTTCTGTACGAACAGCCTGCGTAATTTTGTGACTTTTTCGTTTTATGAACTTTTTACTGCAGACACACACATACTAAAAATAAATACTACCAGGTTTTAAAATGTAATAAAATGAAGACCCTTTACTTACCCTCCTATTTTAATTTCCTCCTTCTATCCCGTATGCTGTACTTTCACATTTTTAAATGCACCCACTTCTAACCTGAACTTCCCTTACCTTTCATCCAGTGCCTCCCAATTTGGAAAAAATAGCCTCTGACTGGTTATAAAAGTATTACCAAGATTACCTCACAGACATTGTGATGTTTAATATTGCTGTATAGTCTCAGTCAACAATGGGTGTGATTTCCGAGCCCAAAAGTCAGGATGGCAAATACAGAATGAGTTATTTGGTCTGCAGTATTTATGGTGTAATAATTTCTAGACAGGGTAACTCAACAGTTTAGCAGTAATTGCTAGAATAATGCAATCAAAATATCTAGTGTAGGTACTGTGTCTCAGTTTTTTTTTTGAATTCTTTTAGTAGTGACAAAAAGCATCCATATGTGGTTACATAGCCTCAGTTATTGAAGGGTTAACTAGGGCACAGACCACCTTGATGCTAGAATTTAATAATTCTGCATCAGTTCAAATTCGCATTACAATTTCAGCAGATCAGAATGAGATATTGCTGAAGCTCTTCATCATCACCACTTAATGCTGTTTAAAGTTCTAGCAAGAAAGTAAACTAAACCAGTAAAGCCGGAGCCCCAGAACAATATTTCTGTTGGTGTCACTATTATACAAGACAGTTGATAGCACAGATAAAAGAATTGCTGAGCACATGGAAGCGTGATTGAAAAAGGATTATTGCTGGTGCAGAATAAGAGCTTGAAATTATGAACAATGTAGATTTAGGCATGCATAAAAATAACTGACTGCCAGAGTGTATTAAATACTTGCAAATGTTTTTATATGAGTTAATTGTCCTCTATGTGAGTTCAGCACTGTGCAAACACACAGCTGCCATGAAGTTCATTATATATATCCACAGATGCTAGCCATTGTTTAGATCTCATACCATTTCTGATCAATGGGAACAATGTTTACTTATGCAGCATTGTAACATTGAGCATCCAATCACACTCTACAGGCCAGTAATAGCTGCAATAATCTGGGAAATGAGATGTTTCAAATACTTGAGCTTCAGCTTAATGGTTCTGAGAAAAGTCTTTCTTCATTGAAAACTCAGATTTGTAAAGCAATATATTTCTCTCAGAAATATCTCAAAGTATTCCATACACATCAGGTGCGATCCTGTTCTTCCAGAGATGCTGAGCTTGGAACCAAGAAGCCTTCTTATTTAGGTGAGTTGATGGCGTACCAAAATCATGGTGGCTTTCCGCCTCCTCTGAAATTAACTTCAGCATGATAAGGTCCATTATTACCAATTGATAAAAGGCAATCAGTGCTCAATTGAGAAACCGGACCCAGGAAAGGGAGATCTCGCTTAGAATCACCGCCTGACCTTGCCTCTAACACTTGTGCCCCTCTTTCTCCTTGAATTCTAACCCCACATACATTCTTTTCCCTTACCTCACATTTTGGTCCTCCATAACATAGTGTTCTGCTGGCAAAACCTATGGCCTCCCTCCTCCTTGGTGCTGAGGCAAACAGGAAATCAGTCACTGATGCCTTAATTCTAGGCAAAGGTCTGCTGATGGCCTTGCCAATGCCAGATTGCCTAGCCTTAAGGAGACAATGTGGGTCTCTTGCTGGCTTTTCAGTCAGTTGATGAGACCCCCCCCGGTATCCTCAACATGCTCAATTTTTGTTTACAGCACATTGTTATGATGTAGACAACAAGATTAATGACCTATTGTTTTTGGTGATGATGGATGGAAGAATGTTGGCCAATATATCAAGAACCACCTAAATTTCTTTCGTACAGCATCATGTTACCTTCATTTTCCTGTACAAAGATCATGGTTTAACAACTCATATATGATTTTGGAAGCTTTTAATTATTGATGAGGTCCATGCCTGTTGCCAGCACATACTGAAAATTCAACCTGACATGGTTGAATCCTGAGTGAAAAGAGGACTGAGAATATTAGAAATCTAAAATCGAGACAATTGCAGACATACGAATTTGTATATGAATGAGGAGCAGGGATAGGCCATTCAATAAGATTATTGCTGATCCAATTGTAACCTCAAACCCACATTCTGGCTTATGATTGATGACCTTACACCCACTTGTTCAACAAGGATCTGTCTATTTTTGCCTTAAACTATTTAAGAACTCAGCTTTCAACAGCTTCTCAGGAATGGAGTTTGAAGGACTCTTGACACCCTGTGAGAGAAGATTTTACTTCAACACAATTTTAATAGTAATAGTAATTTATTGTGACATGTATTTACGAAAATACATGTAAAAAACAGTAAAATGTGTATAAGTTAACATAAGTTGGTGCCATTTTAATTACATAAATTATAAACAGCAATAAATCATACAAAGTTCGGACAAATTTCATTTTTTGTTCCATGCACGGCTTCTTGATTTACTAAGTAGCTGCTGGACACTGCCACGCTCCGGCGGCTGCCAAACCATTCCCTGAGGATGCAACACCAAGGAGGAAGCAGGCCCCCCTGCCACAAACTGGACCCAGAATGTCACGTCTGCCAGAGCTGCCTCATCACTGCCCATACTCCAGCTGCTGCCATAACCAGGAGACTGTCCCAACTCTTGAGGATCAGGGCCCATCTCACATTCCAAGAGCGGTTGACTCTTGATTTTTGAAGACAGATTCCCTAGTTCCACACTCTCCCATAAGGTGAGATGTCCTCTCCACATCTGATCTGTGAAGATCCTTCAGGATTTTACATGTTTGAGTCAAGTCATCTCTCAGTTTTCTGAACTCCAATGGATACATACCTTATCTGCCCAATTTTTCTTTGGAGGACAACCCCAAACCCCACTCCCCCACTACAGGTATTACTTTAGTAGACCTTTCTAAAACTGTCTGTAATACAGTTACATCCTGTAAATAAGGTGACCAGTACTCTGTACTCTGAATGTCGTCTCACCCTGTATAACTGAAGCATAGCCTTCCTATTTTTGTATAAATGATAATATTCTCTTAGCTTTCCTCATTGTTTGCTGCACTTCAACACTAACCTTGAGCAATTTATGCATGAAGACACACAGATCCCTCTGCATCTGAGTTCTGTGATCGCTCACCATTCAGATAAATGCTTTTTTCTTATTCTTTTTATCAAAAAAGTTCACAATTTCCCAATTGTATGCAATTTACCACTTCTTTGCCCACTCACTTAAGCTATGAATATCTTTTTGGGTCTCCTTCTATCCTCTTTGCAACTTACTTGCCTACTGCCCTTTGAGTCATCAGCAAAATTGGGAACCACACCTTCATCTAAGTCATAAGTATACATATGCACTGTGAACAGTTGAGGACCCAGCAATGATGCCTGTGGCACACCACTTGTTGCATCTTTCTAACCAGGAAAAGACACATTTATGCTTACTGTCTGCCTTTTGTTAGCCAGCCAGTCTTCTATCCATGATAATATGCCACCCCCTTACACTTTTGAGGTTTTATTTTCTAGAATAACATTTGACTTGACACCGTAGCACATGCCTTCTGGAAAATTAAATACAGTGCATTCATGATTTTTTAATAATTTGTTCATGGGGTGTGGCGAGGCTTGCATTTATTGACCTGCCTCCTAGAAATATGTCTGTAGTACAGTGACACGAAAGTACAATGTAGGTGGAGGAAGGGAAATAACTGCAAGGGATTCTTTGACTGCAGTGAAATTGATGAGAATGTAGCTAGACAAGAACAGTCACACCCAGATGGATTACAAAAGATGGTATTGGACATTCTGGTGTGGCCAACAGTACGAAAAGCTGTAAACAGGTCAGCTAGAAGAGAGTTATACATAGCATTGGTGAGACCATATTTTGAATACTAGTTGCAATTTTGGTGTTCTTATTTAAGGTTGGATGTAAATGCATTGGAGCAGTTCAGAGGAGGTTTACTAAATTGACACCTGGACTAAATCAGTTGTCTTATGATGTTAGGTTGGACAGCTGGGCTTTTTTACATCAGAGGTTATTGAGTGAGGGGTGTCTTAGTTGAAGTATATATGATTCTGATGGTGAGGGGAGTGAATGTTGAAGATGGCGAATGGATTGCCAATCAAGTGGGCCACTTTAGTTTGGACGATGCTTTCAGATTTGTGAGGGTTCCTCATCGTCACACTTGGTCAAATGCCACTTTGAAGTCATGGCAATAGCCCTCACTTCACATCTGGAATTTAACTCTTGTGTCCACGCTTAGATCAAGGCTGTTATGAGGTTAGGAGCTGCGTGACCTCAGTGGAATCTAACCAGAGCATCAGTGAGCAGTTTATTACTTTGCAAGTACAACTTGATGGCACTGTTGTTGATCCTTTCCACCACAATGATCACGAGTTGGACAGGTTGGATTTGTCCTGCTCTTTGCCCAGGGCATACTTCAGTAAATTTCCATATTGTCAGTAGCGTTCACTCTTGTAGTTGTTCTAGAATAGCTTGGCAAGTTCTGGAGCACAAATTTGCAGTACTATTGCAGGAATGTTTGTAGTATCCAGTGCCTTCAGGTTTTTCTTGATACTATCTGCAATGAATTCAGTGATTGAAGACTGAGATCAGTGATGCTGACGGCATGATGGATCATCCACTCAGCCCCTTTGGCTGAAGATGGGTGCAAGTAGTTCAGCATTGAAAGGATTGACATTGTAACAAATATAGATTGTAAATATATATTGCCACGCACTAATTTAGTTGTATCAAACTTGTTTTGACAGCGCAAGTTTGCACATGTGTGTAAAAGAATGTAGCTTACCCATTAAAGGAAGAAAATGCGTTGATTGAAACATCTTAATTACTTTCACTTCATCTGAATTACAACAGATAAGCCTGGATACAGCAAATGAAACCATTGAAGCAGGACTACTTAGTTATTGTTTCAGAAAGATTGCAATGCCATTTCTGGAAGAAAGTACTCTACTTGGAGACCTCTCATTAAATATACCTGTCACGATTATAGGTAAGTTCCTTCTACCTTTCTAACATAAATATTCATGGTTGTTATGAATCTGTGCACACTACCATTCAGAAGTAATTGTGTGTAAAGGTGTTCTATTCAGATTCAATTCAAATTTTATTTCCCATTGCAGCTACATTGCTTAAGCATTTAAAAAAGACTCATACAGATGTCAAATTAACAATGAAAAAGACTAATTATATCACAAAATCTGACTGATTAAATACATGTTGAAGACAATGTTATATACAAGAAATGAGACAACAAAATATATAATGTACAAATAACAATAACATAAAGTATAATGCTTTAAAAAAAAGCTCGTTCTTTTGAATTCCCAAAATCCCTAAAATTTAAGTCCTCTTTCTATAAAAACATGAATAAATATATATAGGATGGGATGACTTTTAATTTGCTGTGTAACAGTTCAGCACCGACACTTGCTGCATAACAGCCTTCAGCTTAATAGGTCAGTTGGAATATCTGATTTTGATAGTTACCATATTGAGGACATGTAACCATGCACCACTTATAGAACATAAAACAGTACAGCACAGTACAGGCCCTTCGGCCCACGATGTTGTGGCAAACTTTTACCCTAATCCTAAGGTCTATCTAACCTCCACCCCTACCTTGTACTATCATCCATATGCCTATCTAATAGCCGCTTAAATGCCCCTAATGAGGCCGACTCCACTACCCTCTCTGGCAACGCATTCCATGCCCCAACCACACTCTGAGTAAAGAACCCACCTCTGATGTCTCCCCTATATCTACCTCCACTCACTTTAAAACTATGACCCCTCATAATAGCTACCTCCACCCTAGGAAAAAGTCTCTGGCTGTCTACTCTATCTATACATCTGATCATTTTGTACACCTCTATCAAGTCACCTCTCATCCTTCTTCATTCTAAACAGAAAAGCCCTAGCTCTCTCAACCTTTCCTCTTAAGACCTTACCCCCATTCCAGGCAACATCCTGGTAAATCTCCTCTGCACCTTTTCCAATGCTTCCACATCTTTCCTGTAATGAGGCCACCAGAACTGGACACAATATCCAGATGTGGCCAAACCAGGCTTTTGTATAGCTGGAGCATAACTTCACGGCTCTTGAACTCAATCCCTCTATTAATGAAAGCTAACACACCATACACACCTTCTTAACAACTCAATCCACCTGGGTTAACAGAGATAACAAGGTGTAGAGCTGGATGAACACAGCAGGCCAAGCAGCATCAGAGGAGCAGGAAAGCTGACGTTTTGGGCCTAGACCCATCTTCAGATTTTTCAGCCTTCCTGCTCCTCTGCTGCTGCTTGGCCTGCTGTGTTCATCCAGCTCTATACCTTGTTATCTCAGAGACTCCAGAATCTGCAGTTCCTACTACCTCTATCCACCTGGGTGGCAGCTTTCAGGAAACTGTGGACATGAACACTGCCAAGAATCTTTCCGTTAACGCTGTATTCTGCTTTCAAGTCTTTCCTTCCAAAATGGATCACCTCACATTTTTCAGGGTTAAACTCCATCTGCCACTTCTCAGCCCAGCTCTGATCCTATCAATGTCCCTTTGTAACCTAGAACAGCCCTCTGCACTGTCCACAACGCGACCGACCTTTGTATTGTCTGCGAGCTTACTAATCCACCCTTCCATTCCTTCATCCAAATCATGTACAAAAATCACAAATAGAAGATGACCCAGAACAGATCCTTGTGGTACACCACTCGTAACTGGGCACCATGTTGAATATTTTCCATCCACTACCACCCTTTGTCTTCTAAGGGTCAGCCAATTCTGAATCCAATCTGCCATATTTCCCCCTATCCCATGCCTCCTTACCTTCTGCATGAGCCTACCATGGGGAACCTTATCAAACGCCTTACTTAAATCCATGTATACCACATCCACTGCTCTACCTTCATCCACATGTTTGGTCACCTCTTCAAAGAATTCACTAAGGTTTGTGAACCATGATCTATCCCTCACAAATCCATGCTGACTATCACTAACCAAACTGTGCCTTTCCAAGTGATCATACATCCTATCTCTCAGAGCCCTTTCCAATAATTTGCCCATCACTGACGTAAGACTAACTGGCCTATAATTTCTGGGGTTATCCTTATTCCCTTTTTTGAACAAGGGAATGACGTTTGCCTCTCTCCAATCTTCCGGCACTATACCCGTGGACAGTGAGGACGAAAAGATCATCGCCAAAGGTCCTGCAATCTCTTCCCTTGCTTCCCATAGAATCCTTGGATAAATCCCATCAGGCCCAGGGGACTTACCTAGCTTCAACTTCCTCAAAATTCCTTGCACATCTTCCTTACTAACAGCAACCTCCTCTAGCCTACCAGCCTGTTTCACACTGTCCTCCTCTACAACTAGCTCCCTCTCAGTTGTGAATACCGAAGAAAAGTAATCATTAAGGACCTCTCCTACCTATTTCGGCTCTGTGCACAAATTCCCTTTACAATCCTTGATCGGCCCTACCCTTTCTCTGGTTATTCTCTTATTCCTCACGTATGTGTAAAAAGCCTTGGAGTTTTCCTTGATCCTATCTGCCAAGGCTTTCTCATGCCCCCTTATAGCTCTCCTAAGCCCTTTCTTCAGCTCCTTCCTGGATAACTTGTATCCCTCTGGAGCCTTTTCTGTTCCTTGTTTCTAAACCTTACATAAGCATCCTTCTTCCTCTTAACCAGTCCTTTGACCTCTCTTGAGAACCAAGGCTCCCTCACTTGACTGCATCTTCCCTGCCTGCTCGGGACAAACATATCGAGCACATGCAGTATGCACTCCTTCAACAATCTCCACATTTCAATAGTGCTCTTCCCTGACAGCATCTGTTCCCAATTTATGTTACCCAGTTCTTGCCTAACAGAATTGTAATTACCCTTCCCCAATTATAAACCTTACCCTGCTGTACGTACCGATTCTTTTCCATGACTATTGTAAAAGTAACAGAGTTATGATTGCTACCGCCAAAATGCTCTCCTACCAACAGGTCTAACACTTGGCCCGGTTCATAGCCAAGCACCAAATCCAAAGTGGCCTCTCCTCGTGTTGATCTATCTACATACTGTGTCAGGAATCCTTCCTGAATGCACTGGACAAAATCCTCTCCATCTAAACTATTACAACTAAAATGTTTCCAATCAACATTTGGAAAGTTGAAGTCAGCCATGACTACAACCCTGTGACTTCTGCACCTTTCCAGTATCTGCCTCCTAATCCACTCCTCCACTTCTCTGCAACTATTAGGGGGTCTGTAAAAAAAACCCCAACAAAGTGACTGCTCCTTTCTTGTTCCTGACCTCAACCCAAACTGAGTCTGTAGACATATCGTTCTCGAACTGCCTTTCAGTAGCTGCTATACTAGCCCTGACTAGCAATGCCACTCCCCCGCCTCTTTTACCACCCGCCCTATTTCTTTTAAAGCATCTAAATCCCACAACTTCCAACAACTATTCCTGTCCCTGAGTTATCCAAGTTTCTGTAATGGCCACAACATCATAGTTCCAAGTACCAACCCATGCTCTAAGTTCATCTGCCTTATTTCCGATACTTCTGACATTGAAGTATATACACCTCAAACCATCTCTGTGTCCACAATTACGCTCCATCAACCGCATTTCTTTATAAACAACCTCACTCCCTGTTGTGTCTGTTGGAAGGCTGAATACCCCATCCTCTGAATTACAAATCTGGTTCCCTACTCCCTGCCAATTTAGTTTAAATCATCCCGTATAGCTCGAACAAACCTCCCTCCCAGGATATTTGTGCCCTTCTGGTTCAGGTGCAACCCGTCCTTACTGTACAGGTCCCATCTTCCCCAGAATGTGCTCCAATTATTCACATAATGGAAGCCCTCCCTCCTACACCAGCCCTGTAGCCATATGTTTAGCTGCACTCTCTCCCTATTTCTTACCTTGTTATCACTTGTTCTGCTATGGCTGCAGCAGTTCTTTTCCCCAAGTGTGAAGAATCACCAAGTTATGTATCATAATGCTATTTGTGGGATCTTGCTGTGTGCAGAATGTCTCTGTATCTTGCCACATCAGTAACTAATTATAAAGTAATTCTTCAGCTGTGACTCCAGGTAAGTATAAATGGAGTGTCTAAAAGGTGATATCAAAGGGCGCGTTCTTGTTTATCAGCTTTGGTTGAGTGCTGACAATTTAACTTTTGAGTCAGAACAGAATCTGCTTCCAGTCAGATTCTAGAAACATGAGCAGCTGTGTCGCAGGGAAAATTATACTGTTAAAAGATGCTGTCCTTCAGATGAAATGCTAAATAGAAGCCCTGTCTGTCATCTCAGGTAGGAGATAAACATCCCAGGGTACAATTGAAAGAAGAACAGGAATGTTGTTGTTAGGATATGATGGCTGAATTGGCTGTAGCATTATTTCACGTATAACATTTCAAAATTACTTGACTGTAAAGTTCATTTGAATGACCTGAGGTGCTGAAGTGTCAGTTTTGTTGTATTGCCTTAAAATGTGGGAGAATGAGTTTACTGTTCTCTTCTGTAGATGCATAACGTATTTTCATTATTATTGAGAACCTTGGTTCTAAGCTGGAGAACACAAGTTTTAGTTTTTCAGTTCTGTGAAGATCTGACCTATTTATTCTTTGAAGTTACAAAGTCATTTTGAACATTGAATTCAATGAAGAATTTACAAGAAGTCATGTGATTTCAACTAAATGACCAACAAGCCACCTGGGGAGATGATTGCTAAAGCTTTTGCTGACTTCAGACAGAGAGGAGCCAGTAGCAGGCAGAGACAGGGAAGAGGTCCACAACAGCACATGTGCTGTTATTAGCAGCCTTGAAGCAGTTAAGGGGTTGGGAGAAGTTCTGCAGAGCTTAAAATTCAGTCAGAAGTAAGCTCCAGAAACAGATCCTGTGCATATGTCAGAGAAGGAGACATACTATAAGGCAGTTGAAGACATGAGTTTAGGAAACCCTGTGTGAAATAATAGAGTTTTTACAGCTTGAAAAGAGGCTCTTCAGCCAATTGAGCCTACACTAGTCATTAAACAGCTGCCTGTTCTAATCTCATTTTCCAGCTCTTGCTCCATAGCCTTGTATACTACGGCATTTTGAGTGCTCTTCTAAATAGTACTTAACTGTGGGTTCCTGCTTTTACCATGCTTTAGTGAATTCCACATACCCGTAACCCTCTGGATGAAACAAATCTTTCCTCGCATCTCCTCAAAACCTCCTTCTGTGTACTTTAAAACTGTAACCCTATTCCAAAGGGGAAAGGTTTCAACCTAACTACCCTGTCTCTGCCCCTCAGAACTTTGTACAACTCAACCACCTCCATTCCCCCTCCACCTTCTCTGCTCTAAGGTAAATAATCCCAGTCTATCTACTCTCTCTTCATGGCTGAGTCACTCCAGCTCAGGGAACATCCTGATGAATCTCTTCTGCTCCCTATTTAATATATTCACATCCTAGCAATAGTGTGGTGTCCTGAACTGCACTCAGTACTCCAGCTGTGGCCTAACTAACATTCTATATACAACTCCCTTATAACATCCTTGCTGTTGTGTTCAAGACTTCTGGAATACTACCATCAGCTTGAAGAGAAAAAGCTCTATTGTTGTTGCTTTTAACGATCAGTTATTTATAAACTTACCATATAGGTTATACGGTAAACCATTCACTATTAGAATCCTTATTCTATCAATTTTCAATCTCTTAGATCCTGTGAGAATTTGTGCCCTGCCGGAGAAACAACGGAAAACTTATTATGTTTTTCTCATGTTAATTGAATAACGTAAAAATTATGACAGTGGCTTCTATCAGGCCCTCTAGGCATTGCTACACTACCAGATTTTGCAGGCGATAATTTTAATGCACATTGACTTGCTGAAAAATGATAAGATTGAAAGTTTCTTCTTTTAGACAGTGCCTGTTTTTAATTTTCATTTCTGTCAATGGAAATTGAGATCCATTCGGATGTACAGTAGATGTTTGATCTGAACTAGTTAGTTTCCTGCAGGATGGGTTGGGTATAGGAAACAGGAAACTATAAATGAATATGAGCATCAACTACAGTGACATGGATCTCTGCAAGGATAATATGGAAATCATTTATAAAGGTTCCATGAGGTCATTTTGATTTGGTTTGATACATTAGTCTAAATATTGACTTCAACTAAAATAAAAGTTAGGTGAGATGCATAACAAGTTATATAGGCCAGGACATCTCTGTAGGAATTCCTCAGGGTATTGTCTTAGGCTGAACCATTTTTGATTGTTTCGTGAATGACTTTTCCTCCAACATAAGGTCAGAAGTGGGGATGTTCGCTGATCGTTACATGACTTTCACATTCACAATTCCTCAAATACTGAAGATGTGGACAATATCTATGCTTGGGCTGACAAATGCAAGTTGTATTTGTGACATACAAGTGCCAGACAATGACCATCTCCAACTAGAGATCCTAACCATTTCTCTTTGACATTCAATGCAATTACCATCGCTGAATCCTCCACTATAAACAAGCAGAGGGCTGAGAGGGGGAGGAGTGTTTACCATTGATCAAAAATTAGAGGTTAAAGGTAAGGAATTTTGCAGCTAGTAACTGACCTTCTGATTCCCCAAAGCCAACAAGGCACAAGTTGGGAGTATGATGGAATATTCCTCACTTGCTTGGATGAGTGCAGCTCTAACAACACTCAAGAAGCTTGATACCATTCAAGACAAAGCAGCCTGCTTGATTGGTTTGGTGAGGAGGCAGTAGTGTAGAGGTAAAATCACTGTTTAAATAATTCAAAACCCCAGGCCAATATCATCAGTTCAAATCCCATCGTTGCAGATGGTGACATTTGAATTTAATGAAATCAGGAATAGCGAGCTGAACTAATGCTCCCCATATAAACCCATCAATTGTTGTATGAACTCATCTGGTTTGCTAATGCACTGTAGGGAAGGGGAACTGCTATCCTAACCTGGTGTGGCCTACATTTGACTCCAGAATCACAGCAATGTGGATGACTCTTAACTGCCCTCCCTACAACTAGGGATGAGCAATAAATGCTGGCCTAGCCAGAGACATCACTTCCTGTGTGCAAATCAAACAAAACTTTTAAACAATACACAACCTTGACGCAGCCTCACATTCAATGTTATGGCCAATCAAGGGACACATTTTATTTAAAATGGTGTAAATTGTTTGACTGAAAATATCTCTGGAAATCAGTTGATCTTGTATTCAAAGCTTGTCAACTGTTGCCTTCACAAATTAAGGGTAAATTACATTTCATAGAATCACTACAGTGTGGAAGCAGGTCATTCAGGTCCATAATGACCCTCCAAAGAGCATCCCACTCAGACCCACCCCCTATTCTATCCCTGCATTTCCCACCCTAGACACTACGGGCGATTTAGCAGAGCCAAATCCAACTCACCTGCACATCTTTGGACTGTAGGAGGAAACCACAGCAGCTTGAGGAAATCCACGCAGACGCAGAGAGAATGTGCAAACACCATGCAGACAGTTGCCCAAGGCTAGACTTGAACCCAGGTCCCTGGTGCTGTGAGGCAGCAGTGCTAGCCACTGAGTCACCAGGCCATCCAATTTGTATGAGTAGCCTGGCCTGGATTAGTATTTATTTTAAATAGATTAATCCTTGATTATATAGAAAGTTTAATTGTTTTTACAGTTAAACCACAAACAATTTTTTTTGCATTTACATTCTCGTTGTTGATCTAATTTAAGATTTTGAACAATTAAAAGTTATTTGAAGATGTCAATCTGGAAAGTCTTTTGGGGTTATTTTAAATTAACCTACTTGGCACGAAAACTGTCATGTTTCACATTTTACACAATTTTACATTCTGTTGACTTTGATGCAGAGTAAAATCATAAGGCATTAAATATGTGGCTTAGCCACACTGATCACCTACAAACTATTGGGTGGGTTAAATTAATCTGATTTCATTTTTTCTTAAACTTGTCTTTAGAAACATTATATCTACATAACAATGTTACTAAAATCATTAATCCAGGAAATGGTCCTTCTGGAATATGTCTTTCCTATCTGCTCTCTGGATATAGACCATACATGGCACCAGGAGCTGTCCATCCAAATCCAATCCTTCATGGCAAGCTGGAAGAAGGAAGGCATCTTTCTGTTATAGATCAGGTCAGTGTGATGTCAGCATATTGTGCATTTGTACATTAAATTGCATTTCTGTTTAGTTTAGTTCTCTTAAGTCTACTGGAATTGTGATAATAACATTGAGCTAGTAACCCAGAAGCTCAGACTAATGTTCTGGGGGCATGGGTTTGTATTCCACCATGGCAGATGGTTATGTTTGAATTCAATACAATACTGGAATTAAGAGCTAGCCTCATGGTCACCATATAACTATTGTTGATGGTCATAAAAACCCATTTGTTTCACTGATATTACTTAGTGAAGGAAATCTGCCATCCGTACCTGGTCTGGCCTACATACGAGTCCAGAACTACAGCAATGTGGTTCACTCTTAGGGATGAGCAATAAATACTGGCCAACCAGTGATGCCGTCATCCCAAATATGAGAAAAACATTGGTTTTAATTTAAGGAGCATATCAAATGGAACTACAAGGCCGAATGTGACCCCCTTCCTGAATTGTAGAGGTATGGAACTCCCTGAGCTTGACCACACCAAGTGACTGACTGACAGTGTCCAATTCCAAGCCCAAGCCCTTGGATTGACAGTGGTGTCTGCCCTTAACTTACAGTGCTGGAACCCAGGACTGAAGAATGTCTGCCTCGACTTGTCTGAGGACTACTCCCCTCAGACGTTGAGATGTGGCTGCATGCTTGAAGCATGTACAATGTGTTTGCAGTACATGGCTGGCACATGGTGCAGTTATAACATTGATGTTACATGATGCCATAGAGCAACAATTACCAATTTCAAGGGCAACTAGTGATGGCTAATAAATGCTGGCCCATCTAACAATGCTTACATCCCATGAATGAATAAGAAACATTAACCTTGATATGGAGTGAGAGAAGACTAGCTATCACTGGTTATATTTCATGGTCCTGTTCATAAATTGATTAGCAGAGACTTTAATATTCGACAAAGGAGAAGTTATGAGGAGAATGTGGCAGAGTATATTATGAATAATTGTATAAGAATAAATAACAACATGCCATTAGCTCAGGGCTCTTACTAATGGTTAATATCTCATTCCCTCTTACAGGATCTGGGATATTTATCGGAAGGTCTTGAAGGCAGGTCATCCAACCCCGTGGCCCTTCTCTTCGATACCCTACTTCACCCTGATGCAGACATTAGGTTTGACCATCCATCAGTCCTACAGTGGAAGCTAGAAAAACACAAGCGCATTCCTCATTTGGTGCTGGGGAAAGGTCTGCCTGGTGGTGCATGGCATGTTAGTATCTTATTTCCTGTGCAACATAATATGTTATAGAAATTGAATGATGAATATATACCCTAATGAGAGTGGAAGATAATTGCTTAGGTTACGATGGGAATATAGCGAATGAGTAGATTTTATAAGTTAGCATTCCTCGCACAGAAGTTCACACAAAAGTTTTGTGATAATTTGACTACTTTATTATTTATTTGATCTCATGCATTTTTTTAAACATTAGTGCTATCTGGACTATGGTCGCTCACATGATCGCCCAGTAAAAATAACCTATTGCCTGTTTTTAGGTGATGAAAAGATCCATGCTGACAATTAGCTTAGACAACTGGATGGAGTTACCTGGACTGAAATTGAAAGATTGGACCAACAGTAAATGGAGGTAAAATAAAGCACAGATCTGCGAATGCTGGAAATCTGAAACAAAAACAGAAATTGCTCGAGAAACTCAGCAGGTCTGGCAGCATCTGTACAGAGAAAACAGGGTTAATGTTTCATATCCGGGGTTCTGAAGAAGAATCACTGGCCTCGAACCATTAACTCTGTTTTCCCTCTGCAGATGCTGCCGGTAAATAGAGGTATCTGGTGGAGATAGATCCGAAATAGGAAGTGAAAGCTTTGTCAACTGTTTAAAAACTGCACATCGCTAGACAACAGTTTTTAAGCTTCTTCAGAAATCTGAATTCCTTAATTGACTGCTGCATATTCCTTCTCACGAGACACGTGAGTACAAAGAGAAAGCTATTTCAAACCTGAGTAGTTTAAACCTGATGGAACATACATTTCACTTTGAAGCATTAAGTTAGAAAGAATTTTACATATGTGGATTTTCCTGATGGTCTACATCATCAGTCGGAAGCTAGTGCTTTGAATATTTTATAAATGGAATGGACACTGTAATTAGGAAGGCCTTCCAGTCATATTGAGAATTAAATTGTTACAATGAATGGTGGATAAGTATGCATTGGAAAGGCTTGCTGGCATTAGTAAAGACTTAGGTCATGGAGGTTGGTACTTAAGCACCTGGAGAATATTTTATCGGGCCTTGGCTATGCTGTTTCATTAACTGAAAGCTTGGGTGGAGTTGTTATATGAATTATATTCCCTTTTCTTGTCTTGGCTGCTTGAGTAAACTTCAGAATAGGTTGAAGTCAGGGCTTTGTAGCTGGGGACAAAGTGCTGATGATTTATCAGTTCATGCAGACAATTTGCAGTTTGAATCAGAGCCTGGATATTAACTGTCCATATTGGAGAATATCCAAGTTATTATTTTTGCAAAAATGATGTTGCTTATTTTGTGCTTGGGAAATCATTGGGCGAAGTAAGAAAGAGGGATGAATCTAGCTATTTTCAACCTTCTTTACATTGCCTCACGATTTTGGAAACTTTCTGGAGGGGTGAAGAACTAAGCTTTGGCTTCAGTAGGCACAGGCTAAAAGATTAATGAGCTCTGAGCCATTTAATTTACCTATGAGGCACCCAGATATGAGGACACCCAACATTAGTTTCTTCAGGTTTGCACTTGGAACCTCCCTCAGGCTGGCAATTAACCAAAGACAACCCCAACAAAGGTAAGCAGTCAATTAAGCTTACAAAGGTAAGCTTTAATTGTTTCTCTTAACCAAATAGACTTTTGAGAATTTGAGGTTTCCATTTGCTGCTTTGCTCGCGTGCTTGCAGCTCATTTGAATTCGGTCTTCCTTTTGTCTGTGGGCTGCTGTGTTAAAGACCAGAGTAGGTAATGCTGGCATCAGCCTGGCTAGATGCAGTTCGCATTATGTGTAACCTTCCTGTTCATCAAAAGGGCTGAAAGAGAAGGTCCATTATACCAATCCCTATGGAGCCCATGCTTCTTAGTCCAGCACCTGTTAAATTGCCTGAGCACTATAAATTCCAGAAATTCAAATGTGAAAAAGGACAATCCCATGATAAAGTAGTCCCCTCAATTGTTATCTAGTGACTTTAGCAAGTTGTTCTCCATACAGATGGCACAAAGGGAAATAGAGAGAAACTATTCTCATTTGCAGAAGGTGGAGAACCAGGGGACAGAGATTTAAAGCGTTCAATTGGACAACCAACACCACAAGAGAAAAATCTATTTTTCTGCACTGAGTAGTTGCAATCTTAAAGGCACTGCCTGAAAAGTTAGTCTAAGGTGATTCAATCGTGGCTTTGAATTCCCTCGGAACTCCTAAATACCTCATGCAGAGAGGGAGCATAGGCTTGTCCGGCTGAAGGGCCTCCTTTCTGTGCTGGAACCATCCTGCAACTCCATTCTTCTGTGACAACAGACACTCCAACATTCCTTGAGAATGAGATGTTGGACCAAAAGTTTGTTTGTCCTGATTCTGTGGATTGAGGTATCTCATTTTTATAACCTCCCCCTCGCCAGTTATGAAGCTTACAAATACAAAACAAAATTCTGCCTTTTGTGTTTCTGCCAACACTCTGCAAGAATGATTCATCTAGTTCTGCACCCCACTCATTGCCCTACCTTCCCTCCTTGTCCTTCGTCTTTGTATCTCTTTTGGTGATTACCCAATTCTGTCTTGACAGCTGCAGTCAAAAATGCCTCTACTATATCCTTAGGCAGTGCATTCCAGATTTTAATCACTGAGTTAAAAATACTTCCTTCAATCTCCATTGCTACTTTTGCCAATCACCATTAAATCGGCACCATCTGGGTCTTAACACATCCATTGCTGGAGAGACTTTTGCTCTGTTTAGACTCTCTGTGGTTTTGAACAATTCTATCAAATCTCCTTTGAACTTATCATTTCTGGAGAAGCTGGGCTAGTTCTTCTTAGTCTAACCTTTTAACCGATGGCTGCAATCCATGGAACCATTCTTACAAATCTTTTCTGCATTCTTTTTAGAGCCTTTAGATCCTACCTCAAATACAGTCACACTCTGGTTGAGGCCAAACCAGTGGTTTAGAAAAAAAATCATTGCTCATGCAGACAACCATCCTGTAGAATGATTTAACATGAGGAGGCTGTGGTGCTGCAGCTATAACATGGTCCCAGCTGAACAGGAATCTCTCCTGCGCAGCATTGACCACATGGGAAGGATTTACAAACTAATTATCAACCAATATTCTCAGATGAAAAAAATCACTTCAACTAGAAAGTAAGACATCTTGACAGACTGGTCTGACATTTTTTTAAAATTCATCTGTGGGATATGGACTTTGCTGATGAGGCTAGCATTTATTTTCCATCCCTAACTGTCTCATAGTGCATGCTGCGGCAATGTGTGCAGTTAGTGGAGGTAGTGCATGTTTTTGTTGATGTGATTCCAGTAAGGTCCAATTTTCTGATCTGCTCCCATGTTTGTGCAAATTTTTTTTTAAAATGCGTTCAAGGTTTATGGTCTTTGCTGGGTAGTCCAGCATTTCTTGCTGTCCTTAATTTTCCTTGTGAAAGCGGTGGTGAGCTGCCACCTTGAACTGCTGCAGTCCATTTGGTCCAGGTACACCCACAATGGAGTTCCAGTATTTTTGACCCAGTGATCCTAAGGAAACAGCGATACATTTCCAAGTTTGAATGGGAGTGGCTTGGAGAGGAACTTAGAGGTGCTTGCGTTCCCATGTATCTGTTGCTCTTGTCCTTCTAGATGGACATGCTTATGGGTTTGAAAGGTTCTGTCAAAGGAGCCTTGGTGAATTTCTGCAGTGCATCTTGCAGATGGTTCACACGCTGCCATTGAGTGTTGTGAGTGAGTGTTTGAGGATATGGTGCCAATCAAGTTAGCCTCTTAGTCTTGGATGGGGCCAAGTTTCTTGTGTATTGGAGCTGCACCTATCCGGTCAAGTAAGGAGTACTCCATCACACTCCTGACTTGTGTCTTGCAGATGGTGGACAGACATTGCGGAATCAGGAGGTGAGTTACTCACTGCTGAATTCCAACCCATGACCTGTTCCTGTACACACTATTTATATAGCTGATTCAGTCCAGTTTCTAGTCAGCAGTAACCTAAAGATACTGATCATTGGGAATACAGTGATGATAATCCCATTAAATGTCAAAGGATGATGGTTAGATTTTCCCTTTTATGGATATGGTCTTTGAATGACATTTATGTGGCAAATGGTACTTGCCACTTATGAGCCCAAACCTGCAAGTTGTCCAAGTCTTGTTGTATTTAGACATGGATTGCTTGAGTATCTGAGGTTTAGAGAATTATGCTGAACATTGTGTTCATAGTCACTAGTGAACATTTCCATTTCCGACCTTATGATTCTGAGAAGAGATGAAGCAGCTAGAGATTGTTGGGTCTAGGGCACTAACCTGAGGAATTCCTGTATATATTGTGCTGAAGATGAGATGATTGACCTTCAATAATACACTCATTTTCCTTGTGCTAGTCATGACTCCAATCAGTGGAGAGTTTTCCCTTGACTTCCATTGACTCCAGTTTTTTTTTCCAGGGTTGTTGCTGCACTTGGTCACATTTGGCCTTGATGTTAAGGCAGTCACTCTCATTTCTCCACCATCTTGTATAATTCAAAATGGAGGATCAGTATGATCATCTGTTCATTTGCTTGTATTACTGTGCGTTTTTAAAAGTAGTTTTCTTTCGGTCATAAAACACCTTTGTGGCCATCAAGTCCTGAAATGGGAATTGAACCCACAGTCTGTGATGAAGAGTTAGGAATGCTACCACTGTGCTAACAGACCTTCTGCAAAGATTCATCGTTTTGTATCATTATATTTCTTCACTTGTAAAGACCTGTACTGTTTTAATCTTTTTTTCCTTAATTTACTCTGCTGTCTTTAATGTCTTGTACAGGTCATGATCTCAGTAGGGACCAATACATTTTTGAAAAGAAAACAAAAATCCTAAACTAGGATAATGTACAAAAAGAATGAAGTCAGAAGATTAGAGATAACAAGGTGTAGAGCTGGATGAACACAGCAGGCCAAGCAGCATCAGAGGAGCAGGAAAGCTGACGTTTCGGGCCTAGACCTTTCTTCAGAAATGTCAAAAGATTACATAGTTTAAAACTAGAAGAACTTTTACCATTCAAATACTATCCATTTAGTAAAATGGATCTTGCATATTGCTGAAGTAAAACACATATTGTCAAAGCTTTTTGTCTTAACAACCCTTACTGAATTTGTTGAAGTAACTGAGTAGTGGGCAAGGCAATGTCTGTGGATGTTGTTTATATGGACTACCAGAAGGCATTTGATAAAGTCTCACATAAAAACTAAGGTAGAGGTTCAGGCAGTTGACAGCAAATTATGACATGCTGGTAAATTGACTGAACGGCAGGTGACAGAAAGTAGGAATAATAGGGAGGTACTCAGATTGGCAGGATGTGACGAGTGATATCCCACAAGAATCTATATTAGGGCATGAATTATTCACATTGTTTATTAACAACTCGGATAATGGCATAGAAATACACGTACTCAAGTTTGCTGATGATATAAAGCTAGGCGGTATTATAGACAGTGTAGATGGCAACATAAAATTACAACAGGATATTGAGAGATTAAGTGAATAGGCAAAACTTTGGCAGATGGAGTTCACTGTCAGCAAGTATAAAGCTATCAATTTTGAACTGAAAAAGGATAGATTAGGGTACTTTCTAGATGGTATGTAGTTAAATACATCGGATGTCTAAAGAGACTTGGGGGTTCAGGTGCATTCATCTTGAAAATGTCACAAACAGGTGCAGAAAATAATCAAGAAAGCTACTGGAATGCTGGCCTTTATATCAAGAGGTCTGGAGTATGAGGATGCAGAAGTTATGCTGCAGTTATACAAAACCCTGGTTAAACCCACTTGGAGTATTGTGGACAGATCTGGGCTTGGAATTGTGGGAATGCTAGTGGGAACACTGACCAGTGAAGCTAGTTTTATGGTGGACAGTAATAGAGATCGCTGTGGTCAATTTCTGAATTTGGACTTTGAGGACAGGGAGCTCAGTTGACTCATCCATTTCAAATGTGAATTTTATCACAGGATGCAGCCAATTAAGACATGGAAGGAATTTTTCACACAATAACAACAAGTTCAAACAAAGCAAGTACATGATCTGCATATCAGAAATAGAGAGCCAGTAGCAGGTTGGATGTCATTCCATCGAAGACACACTTTTCTTGAAACCCAATAAAGATATTTGTGGGCACTGAGCCTGGAGGGATCCCATGCCAACATCACATTTAGAGCATATATAGCATCATTGAAACTAAAATCAATGACGTGTTGCTGAACTCATAAGTTCAGTGAATAATGATTCACACAAGGGTCGCAGGTCTCGATATAGTGCTGCAGTGAAGAGGTTTATGAGTTTTGTGGTTTCCTTGAATTGGCGCATTGGTGTATAGGCTAGCAATTTCACATGAGCACACAGATGCTGTATTGTTGATGATAAGCAAGTCCTGAATAGTCATTGCCCATCCGAAGGAAATGCTACACCATGTAAATGGAAAACTTACTCGAAGCAATTCACCAAACATTTGGTCAGTTTGTATTGTGCAGTCTGGTCGCAGACAAGATGTAAAGGGATATCCCTTTTGTGTGTCTTAGGTAGCTTGTATAATTGCAAACACATTGATAAAACAGAGACAAAACACTGAGTCTACCTCAGAGGTGGGGAAGCTATTGGAAGCAATTCTGAGGCACAGAATTAACCTGAACTTGGAGAGGCAGGGATTAAGCAAGAACAGTCTGCATGGTTTTGTTAAGAGGAGGTCATTTCTGACCAAGCTGACTGAAATTTTTGAAGATACAATGAGGTTTGTAGATAAGGGCAATGCATTCGATACTGTTTACTTGGACTTCAGCAAGGCTTTTTATAAGGCCCCACATAGGAAAGGTAAGAACCCATGGGATCCAAGGAAATTTGGCTAATTGGATCCACAATTGGCTGAATGGCAGGAAAAAACGGGTTAAGGTCAAGGGGTGTTTTTGTGAATGGAAGTCTGTGTCCAGTGGGATTCTGCAGGGATCACTATTGGGGCCCTTGATGTTCATGGTATATATTAGATTTGAACGTAGGAAGGTAGTAAGTTGGTGGAAGAAATGATAATTGATGGGGTGGTAAATAGTGAGGAACGTAACCTTACCATGGCCCTATAGATGGGCTTATCAGTGGCAAATGGCATTTAATCCAGACATGTATAAGGTGATACACCTGGGTAGGACAAACAAGGCAAGCGAATACATTATGAAAGGTAGGACCCTGAGAAGCACCAAGAATTATGGGATCTTGGTGTGCATGTCCACCAATCCCTCAGAGTAGTAGGACAGGTGGATAAAGTGGCTAGGGAGTCATATGGAATGCTTGCCTTTATTTGCTGAAGCATAGAGTTTAAGAGCAGAAATATGATGCTGGAACTCTACAAAAAGTTGGTTAGGCCACAATTAGAGTACTGTGTGCAGTTCTGGAATTCACATTATAGGATGGATGTGGTTGCACGGAGAGGGTGAGGAGATTCAGCAGGATGTTGCCTGGCTGAAGAGTTTTAGTTAGGAAGAGAGATTAGATAGATTGGGGTTGTTTTTGCTTGGAGCACAGCAGACTGAGTGGGAACATGATTAAGATGGATAAAATTATGAGGGTCATAGACAGGTTAGATACAGCAGAAACATTTCTCTTTGGTGGATGGGTCAATGACCAGGGTATAGATTTAAAATAAGGGGCATGAAGTTTAGAGGGGAGGTAAGGCAACATTTGATTCACCCAGAAGGTGGTGGGAATCCAGAACTCACTGACTGTGAGGGTGATAGAGGCTCATAATATTTAAAAAGTATTAGCGTGAACTTGTGATGCCTTGGCATACAAGACTATAGGCCAAGTCCTGGAAAGTGGATTAGAATAGTTAGGTGATTGTTTTTGACCAGAGTAGGGTGAACGGCCTTTTTCTATGCTGTAGATCTCTATGACTCTATTATATTTATCATTACCAACTGCGTTCTGTTAGTTCCGTGTCCTTTTACAATTTTGCTTACTGTGGCCTTAGCTCTGGACTGAAGGCAGTGTAAGTTGAATAGTATTCAGTTTGTCATGTAGATTAGCTCCATACCAGCTGGAAGTTTCATGGAAATGACATGGAGTGGGGAAGATGGAGAGAAGTGTTGGCGCGATGACCCAGGCTTGCTTGATCCTGAGTTACACATGTATTGGGTCTGTGGTGGATATGTTGGTGCAGATCATGGCTTGCATCATGCAGCAGATAAAGCATGCTGATACATTTTTTGTAGGCCATCAAATTTGCGGAGGATGTTTCACAGTCCCTCCGGGTTGATAATGTTGAAGGCTTTTGAGAGGCGCTACTGGCAGTAGTAGTGGAGTCAGATATTTTTGAGTGACTCCTGGATAGGTACATGGATGATAGTATGCAGGGTAGTTTGATTGCAGTAGGATAATAGGATGGCACAACATTGTGGGCCGAAGGGCCTGTACTGTGCTGTACTGTTCTATGTTCTATGGATGTGTATACAGGTTAATGCTAGTCTTGGCACATTGCTTGAATTTGTCCACTGTGCTTCATGATGGGCAGAATCGTCATTGTGACTGTGGGTTGAGTCGTTCAGCCACTGGAGGAAGGTGTTTGAGGAAGATTCTTGCAATGACCTCCCCACTCGCAGAAAGCAGGGAGACTCCTCTGGAGTTACTGCTCAATTATTTTAAAGAACAGGAGGGCAGGGGAGCAGTGGGACAGTATGAGACTTGCAGCAGGGATAAAAGTGACAGAGGCAGCAAGACCACTGTGCTGTCACTGCCACTCGAGATGCGATCAGATGGATGGTACGGCTGAGTAAAGTGGTGGAGGAGAGCATGAGCAAGTCAGTTACAGCAGCAGAAGGAGAAGCAGCTTCAGTGCTACAGTCCCTCTTAATTTTTTCTGCCACTACACTGAGGCCTCTGAGGTCTGCGCAGCAGGAACTTCTGAAATCATAAGTTAATGTGACTACGTGACTGTTTAGCTTAGGGGGAACATTGCTTCAGAGTCACACAAAGCGGCAAAGCCAGTAAGTTACAACAGCAGGGGAAGGGGGAGCAGCACAGAGACATGTGGAGCCAGTCAGTTACAGCAATGGGGTAAGCTTGAATCAGATATGAAAGGTTAAAATTGCACAGGGGTCACAAGTGCAGTTGGTACAGGGGAAGGATCCAAATGGCCATTTCTAAAGCACATAGCCTGCACTGTGAGTCTTTGTTGATGTTAGAGGGGCTGCTTGTTTGTGAAGTGCCTTCTCTGATTTGACATGGAACCACAAACAAGTGTGCTTGTAAAATGCAAGGGATTAGGGGCAAGGAGGTAAGTGTGACAAAAAGTATCCCTGTACATGCAGCAAAGCCTGGCTTCTGGTCATCTCGCCTATCACTGCCATTGGACAAAGACTTTGTTCACCATGACTATGGTCAGTATGTACTGGACACCCCACATTAAAAAAAATGATCAGTAAGGAAGGTGAAGGTGAAGGCAAAGCAAACACCAAAGGAGTCATCCTTCTGATGAAATGCATAGAAAGCATGACCTGGTCATAACAAAAACTCTTTTTTGTTCGAGGTAAAAATGCAAGACCTCAAAGCAACATCTTTGCTCTGGAATTGGCATCTGCTGGACTATGTCATCACCTGAACGAGTCATTAAAAGAAAGTTTGCCTCACTGATACCATGGCAGAACCTGATGACAGCTGGACTGATCATAACCTAATCCAGTGTGTACTATCTTCATCGGCCTGGCCCAGAAACGACAGCAGTAGCAGAAAGATTGCCACAGGACCTTCAATGTCTATGGAGTCAAAAAATTTTACAAATAAAGATCTACTCGGTCAACACTTCACAGTCAATTTGGTGACACTAAATGAACAGAATGTCCACAGTGACTCTGTCTGCCCTTGTATTAATTCATAAACAGCGCCTGTGGGGAGACTTTGAGTTTCTCTATCAGGAAACATCAAGACTAGTTTGACAAGAACAACCAGGTACGAGTAAATCACAAGCACAAGGTGTTCCTAGACTGGAAACACCCACGTATACTGAGGGTGGAGGGCAAGAAAGCACGTCTGCAGACAAATAAAGGTCGAAGTCCAACAAAGAAAAAGCCTGTGCCCCAAAGAACAGTGAGTAGTAGAAAAAGTGCTGCAACTCATCGACCTGATGAGCCTGTTGGATTCTTTAGTGCAGCTGAGATCTCCTACAGGCCAAGGACCTACCCCACTGCGAGCTAATGATGGAAAATAATCAAGAACAGCAAGGCAGTGAGTTCTCATTCGAAGGAAATCTTAGAAGATCTCCTCAACCAAGACTCAGTCCTTGATATGAGCGCCCTCAACCATATTCCACAACATACTAGCAACTACCACCTCAGCATGACCCCTGCCCGACATGAGGGTGAAAAGGCCACCTGACAACTGAGAACCAGCAAGACCATCAGCGCAGATGGAATTCCTGCCAAAGCACTGAAATGTAACAGAGAAGCATTCTCGACTCATATACCCAACCTCATTTCCCTCATCTGGAAGAATGAAACCATGACTTGGGACCTCTGAGGTGCCGTAATTGTGACCTAGTTTAGTATCGTGACATTGCGATCTCTGTTCAGGCCATGTGACAGCAGAATAGCATTCCTTCACAGCATTCTGTCAGACACTGGGGACACCTGGGCCGGCATTCCTTTGAAGAGCATGAACTTTGAGGCTGGTGTTGTAAAGTGTTCAAGACGCCATTATTTCAAAACCATTACACAAAGTAAACTACTTTAATTTGATCCTCTACTGCCATTTCATCAAATGTGGATTTGGGAGTGGAGAGGATTAGTTTCTATAGCTACCCCATTCAAATGTTTACCACTCATTGTTTGTGAAATTTTATTCATTCAAGGTTTACATGGTCCTGCTGGCTGCTAAGGATGACTCCATTCTTTTAGTATTACTCATTGCTCCTTTGCAAAATTAATCCGGTCTGATGAATTAAACTTACTTATTTGCTGATAATAACCATAAGGTACATGTTAAGACAGTGTGTTCTGTGTTTACATGCATATTACCTTCCTGTTGTGTGAACTTTTGAAAAGACTACAAGAAATGAATGTCAACAAATCTGATGAATATAGATAATTATTGAAAGTTCATCACCTAAGCTCACTTTGGGGCTTCAAAATAAGCAATATTATAACACAAAAGTCTCTAGACTAAGGGAACACCCATTTGCAGTAAGATAGAGCCATCAGTGTAATGAGGCATTTCACACGAGCCTAATATAACAAACCAAATAGGAAATATTATCATGGATGGTCAAAAACTTCAGAGAAAGAGGCTTTAAGGAGCATTTTAAAGGAAGAGTGAGAGCAGGGTGGAGAGGTAGAGAATCCGATCGCCTGAGGGAGTATTGGGATTGTCAGTATTGGGATTATTAAAGTCGTGGATGCACAAAGAGACCAGAATTGGAGGAGCATAGAGACTCATAGGGGTTTAGGACTGGAAGAGTTCATTATAGGGTGGAGTGAGGCCTTGAAAGGGTTTGCAAACAAGGAAGAAAATTTATGAATTAAGCTATTGCAGGACTGGGAATCAGTGTGGATCAGTAGCCGGATGAGAGTGCGATGAGTTAATGGGACTCAGAACGAGTTTGTGTATAGACAATCAAATTTTATATTCTTACAAATGCTAAGAGCATTCAGACACAGAGCCTAGAGTTTTTCCTTTCTTTGCAACACCTAGTCTTGTGTTTTTTTGTCCCTTCCTAACTTTCTCTGACTCTGATTCCCCATTTTACAATTTTTTTGTCTCACCTTGTCTCCACTCTTTGATATGTCACATATTTCTAATTTGATCCCTTACCTTTTGCTTAAAGCTCTTTACTTTCCCACTTATGTGATTCACAAAACACCAGCACCAGCGGGATTCAGGTGTAAACTGGTCCAATAGTACAGTTCCCAATTTCCCAGTACTGATGTCAGTGGCTTATGAATTGAAACCCACTTCAACCCCACCAGGCTTTGAGCCATGTATTCATCTGTCTACTCTCATGTACCCTATGCCAATTTGTATGCAGCTCAACTTATAATCCAGTGTTAACCTATTGAGGTTCTGCTGTTTAATTTAGCACCTAATTCATACGGTCTATATAAAAACTCTTTCCTAGTATTACCGATGTTGTTGTTGTTGTTACTGACGTAGACTACAACCATTGGATCCTATATGCCCACGATAATTTTCATTCCAGCCCTGTGATGTTTTATTGACCGTTTCAGGAGTGGGACCTGCATTTACCATGGCAAAACAACCTAACTTGCATAACCTTGAACACTAAGGAACAATTTAGCACGGCCAATCCACCTAACCTGCACATCTTTGGACTATGGGAGGAAATAGGAGCACTTGGCAGAAACTAACATAGACACGTTGAGAACATGTGAACTCCACACAGTCGCCCAAGGCTGGAATTAAACACACATCCCTGGCACTGTGAAGTAGCAGTGCTAACTACAGTAGTTAGCATTGCTACTTCACAGTGCCACTAGGCCACCTAGCTTTTTTTAATGCAATATGCAGGTGTTGCCTGGACTGAAGAGTTTTACTTATGAAGAGAGAATGGATAGAGTGGGCTAGGGGGCCAAGTCCTGGAAAATGGAACTAGAATAATTAGGTGGTTGTTTTTGACTGGTGCAGACTCAAAGAATCTTTTTCTGTGCTGCACGCCTTTGTGACTCTATGGCTGTCCTTCTGTGCCATCTTTAAAGATGTACCCTTTATTTTATCTTTCCATGTTCTTCCTACCAAACTGTATTACCTCACACTTCTCCACATTGAAATTCATCTGTCACCTATCCATCCACTCCGCCAACTTGCCTACTGGCCTGCTCCTGTACACTGTGGTCTAGATCACTAACATACATAGATATGGAAAAGCAAGTGCCCCCAAACTGTCTACTAGTGGAGTTCACATGTTCTCAATGTGTCTATGTTAGGGTGACACGGTGGCTTAGTGGTTAGCACTGCTGCCTCAAAGTGCCAGGGACCCAGGTTCAACTCCACCCTCGGGTGACTGTCTGTGTGGAGTTTGCACGTTCTCTCTGTGTCTGCATGGGCTTCCTCTGGGCACTCTGCTTTATTCCCACAGCCCAAAGATGTGCCGTGCTAGGTAGATTGGCCATGCTAAATTGTTCAGGGATGTGTGGGTTGTGGGGGGATGGGTCTGGGTGGGATGCTCTGAGGGTCGGTGCAGACTTGTTGGGCTGAAGGGCCTGTTCCCACATCGTAGGGATTCTATGATTCCATCACCAACATCCCCACTCTATGAGAAAGATCAGTTAACAATTATTCTCTGTTTCCTATCACTCAGCCAATTTTGTCTCCATGTTGCTATTGTCCTTTTTATTCCATGAGCTCTAACTTTGCTTACAAAACTGCTGCGTAGCATTGTATCAAATGCCTTCTGGAAGTCATATACACCACATCAACAGTATTGTCTCCTGATTAACCCTGTTACATCATCAAAAAACTCCAGTAAGTTATTGAAACATGATTTTCCTTTATGAAATCCACGATAGCTCTCCTTAAAATGCATTTATCCACGTGGCTTTTAATTTAATGCAGAAATATTGTTTCTAGGAATTCCTCAACCACTTAGGTCAAACAGATTGGTCTGTCGTTGCTTGGGTTATTCTTACAACCCTTTTTTTGAACAAGGACTTAACATTTGCAATTTTCTGGTCCCCCAACACCACCGAGTCTGTGCAGAACTGAAAAACTATTTTGCCAGTGCGTATCAATTTCCATTTTCATCTTCACCAATAGTCTTGGATGCCTATCATCCAGTCCCGGTGCCTTATCAATTTTAAGTACACACAGCCTATTTAATATCTATTCTAAATAATGAATTTAAACCCTTTTTATCATTGAATTTCCATCTCATTTGTCATTTGCGCCTCACAAATGCTGGCGATGACCATCTCCAATAAAAGAGGATCTAACCTTCTCCATTTGACACAACGATATTACCAACATTGAATCCCCCACAACTGGTACTCTAAGGGTTACCAATGACTAAAAACTGAACTGTACTAGGCATTTATAATACTGTGAATACAAGAGTAGGTCAGAGACTAAGAACTCCACTGCAGGTAACTCATTTAAGTCCCTGAAGTGTATTCAATGTCTACATGGCACAAGTCAGACCTATCATGGGATATTCTTCACTATACTCACCTGATAAGTGGAGTTTAAACATATTCAAGGAGCTCAACACTTTCTAGGACAAAGCGGTCTGCTTGATTGGCACCCCACCCACCACCTTCACTGTTCACTGTGTACCACCCACTAACACACAGTGTCTGTACTGAATACAAGATGCACTGCAACATCACAGCCAGGCATCCAAACCCA
This sequence comes from Ginglymostoma cirratum, assembly GCA_024137785.1. Taxonomy (NCBI): domain Eukaryota; kingdom Metazoa; phylum Chordata; class Chondrichthyes; order Orectolobiformes; family Ginglymostomatidae; genus Ginglymostoma; species Ginglymostoma cirratum. Next base: position 6,457,810 of record JAHRHZ010000075.1, on the reverse strand, counting down.
TGACCTCTACTACCTAGAAGGACAAAAGCAGCAGACGCATGGGAACACCGTATGAAAGTTCCCCTCAAAACCACACACCATCCTGACTTTGAATTGTATGACTGTTCCTTTACAGTTTCTGAGTCAAAACATACACAGTGGGTGTAGTTACATCACATGACCATATGGTGTGAACATGATTAAAGATGGCAGTCATCACCACCTTCTCGTGAGTACTTAGGGATGGGCAATAAACGCCAGCTTAGCCTGTGATACCCACATCCCATGACAGAATAAAAATCAATTGATACTAAACCTTTGTGAAGCACAGCATAAACCCAACAGCTAAAACAATGGACACCTTGACAGCTAAGGCAGCCATGCAAAATTCAGGGAGGTACTGCATACTGGATGAACCTATGTCAGTATGTAAATGCAGCCATAATTATTTATTTAATGTGTTCTTGCTATTGGATACGTTTAATATTAATTCCATTTCAGGAAACCGCTTGTAAAAATTGAAGATAATTAAAATAGGATATTTATCACATTTAAATTAATGCTTTTATTTACCTCTAAAACATGTTTGAGAAATATTGTTCATATTATAAATTCCATATTATTATTAACAATTAAAAATGGTTGGATTTTGTTATTTAAGGTGCTTAGTTACTTCTAAACAAAGATGACATCCAGTTAACATTTGGCTTCCTTAGCAGTGAAATCCATAGAAATGACAAAATGGACTTTGTTCAAAAGATTTGAACCACACTAATCCTCTTGAATTAATTTAATTAATTATAACGTATTGATTGTTAGACTGATTAAAAAATAATTAATCGTCAGGTGATCTGTTTAATAGCATGTACTTAATACAAATACGTTTTTCTACAGAAACTTGTTGAATGACAGAGCAACTCCAGAAGAAATAGCTTCATACTATAACGACTATGTCAAGTTTATGGGTCTTCAGAAAAACTTTGTAAACAACACTTGGGTCACTTCTGTCTCAAAATTGCAGCAAGATCAAGAGCATATAAAGGAGAAACTGCTTAAATGTGTTAAAAAGGATGCTACCACACAACAGTTGCCCGCAACTGAAAATGGACCAGCTCACAACCTTTGGGAGGTCAGAGGATTTCAACGAATTGGAGATGAATCACATGTGCCTTTTTGCCTTTTAACTGAGAATGTTGTCTTAGCCACTGGCACCTACGATTTACCCGCGAGATTGGGGGTTGAGGGCGAAGACCTGCCTTTTGTATTTCACTGTATCTCGGCCTTTGAGTCTGCCATCAAAAGCTGCAAAGTCAACCAGTTATCAGATCCTGTTCTCATTGTTGGTGCAGGGCTGACTGCAGCAGATGCAGTATTGTGTGCCTACCATCACAAAATCCCTGTTATTCATACTTTCCGAAGAAATGTCAGTGATTCAGGTTTAATCTTCAAACAGCTTCCTAAGAAGCTTTATCCAGAATATCATAAGGTTTATCGCAAAATGTGCAAGCAGTCCTACACCACCACCCCTCACTCTAACTATACAAGCTTCCCTGAAAGTTGCATTATCTCTTTCCAACCAGATATGAAATGTGTTCTTCAGACTGCCTCGGGAGAGAACATGGTCCTAAATATCTCAATGGCGTTGGTGCTGATAGGTACTTACCCTAATCTATCCTTTCTTAAAGAGCATGGAAAGTACTTGGGAATAGATCCAAGTAAGCCCATTTCATGTAAACAAAATCCGATTGAAATTGATCCCTATACATTTGAGTGTGCCAAAGAAGCTAGCCTCTTTGGAATGGGCCCTCTAATTGGAGACAACTTTGTTCGCTTTCTTAAAGGTGGAGCTTTGGGCATCACAAGTTGTTTAGTGAAGCGCTTGAAGAAGAAAGGACAGTTAATTTATGAAAAAGGAATTGAAGATGGGTAATAAAACTCTGGCTTAATGATGAATTGTGATGGCTATATTGACAACCAAAAGTTATAAGGAGCTGACTTTTAGCAATAGATTCAAGATACAGTAAGTTAGTGAAGATCCTGCCCAATATGTGATAATGGAATAGGGAGAAGGAAATAGTTAACTTGTACTCGATTTGTACGGAGTAGTAATACTGCAGAAATTGAAAATGTACACATTTCTTAATGCAACAAATGGAAATTAACTCAGAAAGCAATCAAAAAGGGTTGGGCAAGTCCATTCAAAGAAAACCATTATATATCTGGATATCAAAATACAATTGATCTGTGAAAAGAAGTGTACATGTAAAAATGAATGCGAAATTAAAATCTCACGTTAGAACTGCTTGATGCTTTGGCATTCCAGCCATCCATTTTCTTTTTCCTTCACTTCATTTGACTGTTTAGTATTTTTAGTCAGCCAATGTTCCTTTGTACCACGTTACTGGTAGACAATAAGACGATGTGAATCTTTCAGTAATTGTATGTTTACAATCACAACTATGCTGTTCAGGAAACATCCCTTACACATGTAAAAACCTTCACTTGTTGAGTGTCCTTCTACACACGCTCCTTCATCTAATGAGAAATCACGCTGACAATTTAGAATATTTATAATGGAGCTGCACGTGACATGAATAGTCTCCATAAGTGACATCACTGTTCCAGCAAGAAAATCAGTATCTGTGTGCACATATTAAAGCCTTGACGTTTAATTTTCGACTTTATAGTGATACCAATGAAATCTCATCCAGCGACGTCTTGACTTTATTAATCAAGGCAATCAACACAAAGGCAAGGAGGTGATAATGGAGTTGTGTAAGATGGTAATCAGGCCACAGCTGGAGTACGATTTGCTACACAATAGGAAAGATGAAACGCACTAGAGACAGTGCAGAGGACAGTCACTGGGAATTTTGACTGGCTTGGAGCAGTTTAGCTCCCGAGAGAGACTAGATAGGCTGCCGTAATTTTCCTGGGGCTGAGGGGGAACTTGGTTGAGGTGTACAAAATTATGAGGGTCATCGATAGGGTAGATAGGAAGAAATGTTTCTCCTTAGTAGATGAATCAATAACGAGGAGATACAGATTTAAGATAAAAGGAAGGAGCGTTAGAGGGATTTTAAGATGACTTTTCACCTAAAAGGCATCCGAAACCCGATGCCTGAAAGGGTGGTAGAGACAAGAATCTAAACAAGATTCCACTCTGAAGTAGAGAAAAAAAAAATCACTGGCACTAACATCACAACATTTAAAAAATATTTAGATCATCACTTGAAAAGCCATAGAATGCAAGGCTACAGGTGAATTTCTGAGAAATGGAAAGTGGTGTTAAGTGATTGGGAAGTCATAAACAGCGAATACCAACATTTCTAACATGCTGTTACTTAAAAAAGATTTCCTGATAGAAGTGCAAACTTGGAAAATTAACTCTACAGTTCTATAAAAATATTTATTGAATGGAAACTATTTGTGAATGTTTGCTTAAATCCAAGGTGTTCTTTTATTGGTAAAAGGTGACAAAGGGTACGTTTCGGAACATACTTTTTCTTTCTTGGTTGAGGATTATTTTGCTGGTTTTGAAGAATCTTCAGCCCTTTTCAGTTGCTGGAGTTATCCTGTTCTTTGCACCAATCTCAGTCAGGAGACTTGAACCCAGATTGAAAACTTGAACAAAAGCCAAAGAAACATGGCTGAGCATGATTTGCAACTGCCTACATAGAAGTGGGTTGAGCACAGAGGTCAGGTGAGCAGAATTAATATAATGAAAACATGACATGAGGAACATCACTCATCATGATTACGCCCTTTGCAGAAAGTAAGTATGCATGTAGATACAATAGTTTGAATCAACCTGAAGAGCTACATATCTAATTTTCAAAACCGGTGGAAGATTTCCAAAGTATTTAAAAGATATGAGAACCATCAACTGTTCCCTGCAAGAATAACTGTCAACATGGGATAGAAATACGATACACCTAATCTGCTCATGCCTGTGCAAAAATTATTGTAAGCCACAAATGGTTCTTGCAGTTTAGCTCTCGAGCTTAAAGCTACATCAGTTCCAAGAAATACATATCATGGTCATCCAACCCAAGCAAGGTATAGCATATAAAGATCCATTAGATTAGGATTAAGAATTTATACTTGACAGACTGACATCAGAAAGTATGCAAATAAGCAGTGAGCACACCTGCACATTGAATGAATTTTGATTGAAGTTGTGATTGCTCTGAAGTTGTACGTACATTGCTTTCTATACATTTTAAAAGTGAAAGTGGCACAAATGGAGACTATGTGAATTAAGTACAGAGGCTTTGTAGATTAAGTGTAGGTTAGTGGCAAAAGATAAACATTATGCAAGAAATCGTTATTTTTTGTACCCTCTTCAGGCACAGGGTGCTACTGCTTCAGCAAGTGCAGGTTGAATCAGTTTTGCCTTTATCCATGTGGCAGCTTGGTACCATGCAACTAACTGCACTCCATTACCAGGCCAGCTTGGCTCAGCATCTTGTGCTGTTGGAATCAAAGGCAACAATCTCGAAGAGAATCTATTTTGCGCTAATGGTTTGCAGCTAGTAGCAGATAGAAAGTAGTCAGCAAGTAAAAACATTGTTAATAACTAGGTACAAAAACAAAGTTGCTGGAAAAGCTCAGCAGGTCTGGCAGCATCTGAGCAGGTTTAAACAGATTAACTTTTCGGGTCTGGTGACCCTTAGAACTGATCACCGAACTGATCATCAGTTCTGAGGAATGGTCACCAGATCCGAAACGTTAACTCGTTTTCTCCTTCACAGATGCTACCAGAGCTGCTGAGCTTTTCCAGCAACTTTGTTCTTGTTCCTGATTTATAGCATCCGCAGTTCTTTTGGTTTTTAGTTAATAACTAGGTATTTTGCAGGCCTTTGCAGAGGTTAAAAATGTTTAGCCATTCTGATAGACGCAGGGCTCACTGAAAAAATGAGATTACTGCAAAAGTTGTAAACCTCTTCAGAAGCTAGATACACCAGGTCCCAGCTTTACTATCAATGTACCTTTGTCCATCTTTAAGTCCTTGTTTGCCTCTTAACCAGGTCACCAAAGACAGCACTGATCATAGATAACAAGGTGTAGAGCTGGATGAACACAGCAGGCCAAGCAGCATCAGAGGAGCAGGAAAGCTGACGTTTCAGGCCTAGACCCTTTGCTCCACAGCACTGATCATTCTGAGTTTGCACATTTTTGGCCTCAAACTGACAGCAAAAGTTTGCTCCATTTGGTGTACTGGCCTCCAAAGTACACAAATCTTTGGAAGGTGGAAGAGAGGACCAGTGGAGGTGGTGAGGCAAATGAGGAGAAACTAGAATCTTAGAGAAGGCAAGTTACATTTACAGAACATTTTTAAAGAGATCATTTTAGCAAGAAATTAATAAGGGTAAAGTCTGGGGAAGGGCAGCTATCCCACACCATGTTTTGAATTTTACAGGTGACATCAGTACATGAGAGAGTGATGGGGCTATAGGGAATGCTCAACCACTATAATCAGATCTCGATGCTTTGAAAGAGCTGGATTGTGCTTGATAAATGGTTTTAACTTTAAAAGAAACTTATCACACGTGTGAATGGCATGGTGCATATACATTTGGATCTTAAAGGTAACAGAACTAAAGCAAAGAAAGGATTTCCAGTACATAAACTGGCACTCAATCAAAAATGGAGAAGGGAGATTATACATTGCTCAGGTCTTATAGATTTATACCAGCATTAATTAATGAGGGAAAAGCAGGCTTGATGGCTGCGGCCACTAGAAGCAGTGTCTCGCACAAAAGAATATGAAGATATATTTAGGAAATACTTGCAGATGCCCCTTTGCAGATCTTCTGATTTGAAGGGGTAGCCCCTCAATTTTACTGCTCAACTTACTCCCTTTTTGGGTGACCAACCAGTAAAGCATGGGAGGAAACGTATGTGGGATATATTATGACTTAACTGCTACATCGTTTGTACATCATATAAATACACAATACTCTCACGTCTTTCCCTGAACAGGAACTGGGGAGTGTTATCCATGGTGAGACAAGTTTTTGCTTCTGTTTCTCTTGCTCAAAGACATGACTTACGTTGGAAAGAAACTTCAGGGAAAGCTCGAGGCCAGAAAAATGTACGTTATTCTCTATCTTTACCCTTCCAGCTTTCTTCTGACAAAACCACCAGCCATCTTTGTCCTATCCTATGGAACAGCTATCTAAATTACTTCATCTTGAAAGGCCTCCTCAAACTTATTTTAAACCATGATTTCAGATAGCCCTCCTAACTATTCTATAATATCATTTACTTTCTTCTTTGTAGAAAGAGGTTTCATGTTAAAAGGGCTGTACAATTGTGATTCGTATATCAAGCTTAAGAATATAACTACTGTAATCAATTAAAAAAAGTTAGTGAGAAAGCTTAAAACGCTTTAAAACTATGACATTTGATTGCTTCAGGATATCCTTTCTTGTTTAGGTGCAACTTCTGCTGGTTACCCATTTTTGACTTATAGTAGTTTAAAACATCATGGTTTATGGTTTTTATTCCTGCTGGGTCCTCTGATTGCTTTAATGATTTATTTAGTGTGATTTTTCATTTTTTAACAATCTTCAATTTGAACCAATTAGATAAAATATCAAAAATTGCAAGTAAACAGCATGAAGGACAACATACATGCTAGACAAATAGTGCATACAATGGAGTTTATGCTTCTGTTACAGGTATTCTCAAAAAGCTTAGCTCTATTATATTTTCCCATGAATCAAATGTACCTCAAGAAAAAAAGTGAATTGATGAAAGAGATCGCAACATAAGGCTCTTCTTAATCGTAATACTAATAAATTCCTTATCTACACGTTTCCTCAATTTTGATAGTAAAATGTATATAGAACTGGAATGTAAAAATAAATAACTTTACAAAGACATTTCTGAATCAAAACAAAATCTCATATGCAAAACAATTTATTTTTTACATAGACATTGCAAACTGCAAGATAGTTTGATTTCAAGAAATACATGCTATAATACAAATCATAAACTTAAGCAAGTGTACAACAGCCAAATTAACTTTTGTATACTTGTCATAAAAACAGTAGTTTGTTCAAAGACCAATGTTTGTGAACCTTATAAAGCATGTAAAAAAAGATGCATTTTCTGATTCATGTATATCTTAAACAATTTCAGCACTGTTCTTCTGAATCAACTTGATGATACATTTGTGTCTTTAGTAATTATTGGCCTTACATACTGCATATACATTCCTTTATTTGTCCCCTTTACCTCATGGGTTTCTAGCAAAACTTCCCCGATTCCTCACAAAGTTCAGTGCAAGCCAGCACATGGTTAACAGAACACATAAAACCTCAAGAAAAAAAAATGACAATTAAAACTGGAACAGAGCAGAAGCTAATAATAAAGATAAAGCTGTAAACATTTGGAAGAAAATACACATGACTGACTTTTGAATATCTTCAGCTACATGCAATGGCGTTTAGTAGATCAAAGAGTGCAACTGATTATTGCTGCAAGGGATGTTTTGTTTCCTCAATTTCATCATCTTCTTCTGACAGATTTTGGGTTATACCTGCAAATTAATTCAGATAATTAGCCCTCTTAAAATAAAGTATATCGAAGATTGCAGCATATAGGTTAAGACTTTACATTCAGGATGTATTTGGTGAGCTTACTTTTGGTGAGCTCCATACTTGGTGTACAAGTCCATTCTCCATTTCACAGCTAATGATTGGACATTTAAGACAATGCTCACATTAAAAGGTAACCTCAATCTTTTAACTCAAAAGATCTGCATTTAGGGTTATATCTAATTACAAGTTACTGCATGGGTTCAAGCATGTTTGCATGTTGAGTGGGAAATTCAGACATGCCCACACAGGACGCGCTGACATTTGGAAGCTTTTTTACATTTCAAAATTGCAACTACCTACAGCAAAACCAGCCGTTCACACTTTATACATGATTCGTAAATTGAACTATTTTTGAAAGGATTTTTTGAAGTCTGTAAATTGTCCTTTGAGCTTGATTTGTAGAACATCAGACTTTTAACAGTGATAATATGGAACTAAATCGTAACACACTACAATCAATAAAGTTATTTTACGTCAGCATGAATTTTGGCAGAAGTCATTTGAGAATTGCATAACAATTTTGAAACACTTTCTCATTTCTAGCTTAATCCCTGTCATTATTGAAATGATGAAGAACAAAGGGTTAAAAGGAAGAGCGTCCTGGGTGTCAAAGCACAAGACAGCTACTCAAAGTTGTGATGATAAAAAGTCTCTGCAAGTACATGACACATACAAGAAGCCCACTAAAGATTTGTGAACTTTAAAACAAAGGTTTGATTTTTATCTACATATCACTGTTACAGATTTCAACAATTTAGCTCGGAGAAGGCATTGATTAGAAGTGGAAAATAAAAGAATCAGATTTTATTTTTCCTAAGTCCCCACAATGCATCTTGACAGTATAGTTTTCCGTTATCTAGAATTAAACAATTGCCCTATTTTGCCATCTGCTGCTATGTGTTCAGTGGATGCTTAGGCAAACTGCTGCTCCAATTTAATCTAAACTGTGCAGTCAGCTGTGATATTCTATTGATACTGGATTCAAAGGGTATGCCCAGTAGATATGGCAGCAGATTGGAAGCTGTGGACAGGAGCCAATAGTACATGATAACCTGATTCAGTTAAATGGGCTATTCTTTTAAATTTTCCTGGAAGCATCATTATACAAAAAAAAATTAAAATCTGCTTTGTTTAAACAGGCTTCCCAAATCTAATTTTAAGCTTAAGTTTTGAAGCTTAAGAGTAAAATAGAAGGGAACATAGAAGCTAAGTGCAAAACATTCTATAGACATGTGAGAGAAGATTAGTAAAAATAAATGCAGATAGAAGCTGGGCAAATTATAATGGGGAGCAAAAACAGCAGAAGAATTGAACACAGACTTTGGTTCGATCTTCACAAGAGATGTTCGGGAACCAAGAATGGAGTGAGAGAGAGGAATTGAAGGAAATCAGTATCAGTAAGAAATTAATGGGGATAAAAGCTGACAAATCACCAGGGCCTGACGATCTACATCACAGAGTACTAAACGAAGTGGCCCTGGAAATACTGGATGCATTGGTGGTCATCTTCTAAAATTCTATGAACTCTAGAGCAGTGCCTACAGATTGGAAGGTGGCAAATGTAACCCCACTATTTGAAAGGAGGAAAGCGAACAAATTATAGACCAGTCAGCCTAACATCAGTAGTGGGGAAAATGCTGGATTCAATTATAAAAGACATAATAACGGAATCTTTGGAAAACATTAACAGAAATGGACAAAGCCAGCATGGGTTGTTGAAGGCAGAAACATGTTTAACAAATCTCCTGGAGTTTTTTTTAAGGATGTAACTTGTAGAATAGATAAGGGAGAACCAGTGGATGTGCTGGTTTATTTGGATTTTAAGAAGGCTTCTGATAAAGCTTTTCATAGGAAGGTAATAGGCAAAGTTAAAGCTTATGGTATTGGGGTAAAATATTAGCATATTAGAATTGATTGACAGATAGTAAACAGAATTGGACTAAATGGGTCTTTTTCTGAGTTGCCCGCAATGAATAATGGAATACCACAAAGACCAGTGCTTGGGCTCCAGTTATTCACAATACAGGTAGTTCTCCTATAAAACAATAGTTGCGTTCTTGTGCGACCTCTCACTATAGAAAATTGAGTTATAGGGGAATCACTATACTGTACAGAAGAAAGTTTTTACATTATCCAAACAGCGTCCACAATTCATCACTCACGTTACAGCCAAATCATCTTAACGAAACCCGTGTTACAGCAGAAATACCTGTATATGTAAATAACCTGGATGAGGAAACCAAACGTAACATTCCCAGGTTTTCTGATGACACAAAATGGGCAGGATTAAGAGTTGTAAGGAGGAAACAAATTGAGTGGGTATACACATAGCAGATGCAATACAACATAGCTAAATGTGAAATTGTACACTTTGGTTGAAAAATAGAAAGGAAGAGTATTATTTAAATGATGATATTTTTGGAAGTATCAGTGTACACAAAGATTTGGATGTCTTTGTACACCAGTCAATGAAAGCAAACAAGGCAACGCAGCGAGCAATTAGGAAAGCAAATGGTATATTGGCCTTGGTTGCAAAATGATGAGAATTCAGAAGGAGGGATGTCTTACTATACAGGGTCTTAGTGAGACCACAACTGGATTATTGTATGCAATTCTGGTCTCACTACCCAAACAAGGAGATACTTGTCAGAGGGAGTGCAAAACTGGTTCGCTAAGCTGATACCAAGGATGGCAGGACTGTCCTGTGGAGAGATTGGTTCAACAACATCTGTACTCCCTAAAGTTTGAAAGGATGCAAGGGTATCAGATTGAAATGTATAATAGTCTAACAGGGCTGGACAGACTAGATGCAGGGAGGATGTTTCTCCTAGCTGGTGAGTCTAGGATCAGGGTACACAGTCTCAGGATGTTGGGTAGACCATTTAGAACTGAGATGCGGAAAACAAGTCTTCACTCAAAGGATAGTCAATTCTGTGGAATTCTCTGCCACAGAAGGCTGCGGAGGCCAAGTCACTGAATATTTACAAGAAAAAGCCAGATAAATTTCTATATTTAAAAGGAATCAAAGGGTGTGGGAAGAAAGCAGGAATATTGTATTGAGATAGAGAATCAGCCATGATCGTGTTGAATACAGGAAAAGGCTTGATGGACTAAATAGCCACACCTGCTTCCAGCTTCTGTGTGTCCATGTCTATGAAACAGGTAAATTGCTTCAGCTTCTCAGAATATACAGAAAGAGGACTACTTCTGAATAAAAAAAAACACTCTCTCTCTCCCTTTTATACAGATAAAATGAAACACAGTACTTTCCTTTGTAAAGGCCTAAAATTAGTCATTAAAACAACTGCACAAGTAATTTCGGTGGCAAAGAAATACACAGAAAAACAGTTTACCTTCACAAATTGGCTTCAACCAAACTCGTAAAACAAAGGTAACAATATGAGTTTTATATTAAAAATAGTTTGAACAGCAAAGCTTGCATATTTCAGCGGTTAACTTGTCATGTAAAGAGATTATCATGCAATTAGAAAATATAACGCTGCTTGCGGCAATTTCTGATTATTGGGATACCAAGGCTAATAACACATCTAAAAACAAACCTGAAATGATCAAAGGAATGCGTAAATGAAAAATGTTCCACTGGATAGCTTGATCAACTCCCACTTTTGACCCAGATAAACACACAAATGCCTGTTCGATAGTCTGAAACAAATTTGAACTTCCATTCGTCTTAACAATAATATTAATATTAAATTTCTGGCAGTAAGTAATTATGATAGTTAAGATTCCTGCAACCATATTACAAAATTAGATTCCACATGTTGTTGGCTAGATTCAGTGCAAGGATTAATTACAACAGAGGTTTCTTTTGGACACTTATACCAATATCTTGGGTTTATGTCTACAGTAATAACACTTAAATTTAGCTTGTGTACTAGAAACATTTTCAAGAGAAGTGTGTACGACCTATCAGTTTACCTGAAGCTTTTTCAAGAAAAAAAGTACCCTACCAATTTTAAACTTAAGCCCTAAAATTGTAAATGTTTAGATTTGGTAAGGATTTATACTTTACAAAATCCTTCCTCCAAAATATCAAAATACCAGTGCTTCTGCTTCAGCAATCATTCAAAGAGAAGTTCAAGTTGGCTACACACCAATATACCAGACTTGAATTTAAATTAGCACAAGTACTTTATCTCTATATATCTATTTATTTCTAGCTGGAGCTAAACAAAACATCAGCAATACTTCAACTGTGAAATGACAAAATTAACTACTTTATTCATAAAAGAATCAAAACTTACTTTTCTAAGTAAATTCAAAAAGTGGTATTAGTGTTCAAAGTAGCTTCAGAAGGGTGGGAAAATATACGTTGCCTAGGAGCACAAGAAAATGACAGGACATGGCTGCCAAACCATATTCCCATTAATGGGGTCTGACGGCATTGTACTTAACAGAATTTGCTGATACATGACTGTGTCCAGTTAAAACTGATATGCAAATCTGGATTAAAAAAGAAACGAAATGAAATTGTACTTTTTGGGAGTGTTTCGTGTTTGGGACTTTCTTAATAAAATTACACTTGTAAAGAGTTACGTTTAGTAGGTTGGAGAAATGACCCCTCCCATTATTCTCTACAAAAGGACTGGGATCAAAGGCTATGATATAGAATTTCTAATGAAATCCAAAAAAGATGCCTTTGATCTCATCAGTGTAATCTGCAAAGAGTTTTAGCTCATTATTTTGCTCCATGAATAGAAGGGCTATGTGAGAATAGGAAAGTTATTTTAATGAGGCATTTCAATCAACTAAATATGAAAACCCAAAAGGTTTAGTCAAAATTAGTCTGTGGAATTCATGATTGCTTCCTGGTCCTCTGTGTCTTGGAAACAATGAAAGACAGTGCTCATCTTGACCTACTAATCTCTCTGAACCTACAAGATAGGAAATAGAAATTGTAGCATACTTAAAAGAACGACAACTACAGAATAACCAAGTTTAAAATTATTTTGGGAGCTAAAAATACTTAAGACAGACAGTCAGGAAAAGGCTCAGTTCAAAGAAGTGACGAAACAATTAAAGAGAATGGATTGAAAGGCTGTTCAATGAACATTCTGTACAAGTGCCTTTGAAGAACAATGCAGAGCATGTTACATTAATAAATTAAAAGATAACTTTGATAAGATCTTGCAGGGAAAAGTTAAAGAGATTGGTTGAGAAACTAAAAGGGAAATCACAAATAAAGAAACAGCCCCAAAGTGACACATCAATACAAACTGAACACAATACAATTATTCTTTTAGTCCCATCATTGCAAAATGGCAGTCATTGAAGATCAAAAGACCATAAGTAGGTAGTAGCTTCAAACAGTAAATATACCCAAAAAATGTAAATATTCTGAGTCATTACTTCCTTCAAGCCTTTCCAAAACAGATCTAATGTATATAAGGGGTTTGATATTAGTAAAATGTGAATATTGAATTAACCAAGCACACATACCTCCTGAAATTGACTGCATACATTTAAAATTGCTAAGATCACTAACTTATTGATAATAATTTAGGGAAATCTCTTGGTTATTGAGGAGCTATGGTAGATTTCTATTCATATTCATAAATGGAGATGAGCAGGAGAAAGATTCCAGAAACACAGAGAGGTTAAAAGCTTGGAACCTTTCAAGAAACATTTTGATGCTCAAATGGAGTCATTTTAGTAACTTCTGAATGGCCGAATATGGGTGAAATAGTTCTCAGCCCATACATCTCAGTTCAAGACAAAATGTGTGTGAGCAGTCTTGAAAACACAGTCTGTTGTTTTTCTTGATATTTTATAAAGATTTGCATTCATGCACGAATGGTTTGAGTTCATGGATTTGACGACCAAGCTTTTATCTTCATAATTTCACCCTGCTCAACCACCATTTTTGCTTAGACAGGAAAACATCCCCATTTCTGAACTGAAATACATTATTTAACTGGAGATTTATTTACAGGCAAATATTGTTTCTAAGCAACGAATGTTCATTGCTTTACAATGTTCAAAGAATATGCACATTTGTAAAATCTGTGTCAATATTTCCAAGCAGCATGGGAGTACACAGAACAATGCACTCCTATATTTGTCAGTGTTCTACAGCTCTATTAGCATAATTATAATGTTCATTTTCAAAAATCATTACAACATAAAACTGAGAAACAGATGAACGATTACAATTATTCCAATATAGAGAAGAGTTATTCATAATTTAAAAGGCTACGAAGTCAAGTATATAAAGACAAGTGAACTTAAACTTTAGCAGTCTGTAGGCACACCACACATGGATCATATTTAGTGTATCTAAATCCATTTGAAATCTGTCTCCCCTAAAATGTTGTGATCTAATTTGCTGCAAATTCCTTCTAAGGCTCTTAAAGTCTAACCAACTGACTCAAGATAGGCTCTATTAATATTTAGGCTAATACCTCACAAGGACCTTTCTCCATCTACACTTCCTGCTGCCTTGGGAAAGCAAACAGCATAATCAAAGACCCTTCCCACCCCGGTTACACTCTCTTCCACCCTTTTCTGTCAGGCAGAAATACAAGTTTGAATACATGTATGAACAAAGTCAAGAACAGCTTCTTCCTTGCTGTTATCAGAACTCTTAAATGTTGATGTTGATCTGTCTCTCTGCACCTTCTCTGCAACTGTGACACTGTATTCTGTACTTGATTCATCTACTCTGATGCACTTTGTATGGTATGATCTGCCTGTATAGCATGGAAATCAACACTTTTCACTGTATTTCGGTACGTGACAACAATAAATCAAACTCAAAGTCAAAAATCCAAACTGACAATCTGACTAGCAGTCCCTGCAATTGCCCTCGACAGAATTACCCGATTAGGGAATCAGGCTAATTGTGTCAAATTCAGAGATAACATGATTGGGGAAGTCAGTGTTTGGAAAAAAAAATGGTACCAAGGTAGTGTCACTGACCAAATAAAATATAGAAGGGTGTGACACAAGAATTAAGTATGCCTGAGTGTTTCCAGGAATTTTGTTTATATTTTAGGCTTCCAACATCTGAAATACTTTTCTCAGGAAAACGGACATGGTACCAAAGGAGACGTTAGGATGGTTGATCAAAAGCTTGATTAGTGGCTTTTGTTTTATAGAATCCCTAAAGGGTGGAAACAGGCCCTTTGGCCCAACAAGTCCACACTGACACTCAGAGCATCCCACCCAGACCCATCACCCTATAACCCACCTAATCTACACATCCCTGAAAACTACTGGCAATTTAGAATGGCCAGTCCACCTAGCCTACACATCTTTGGACCGTGGGAGGAAAACAGAGCACCCGCAGACACGGAGAGAATGTGCAAACTCCACACAGACAGTCACTTGAGGGTGGAATCAAACCTGGGTCCCTGGTGCTGAGAGATTTTCTGGGTGAGAAAGGAGGGAAGAGATGAAGAGATCAGAAATTCTAGAAAATGGAGCCTAAACAACTGAAGAAATGGTGGAGGAAAGGGAAGGAAGGGGACAATGATGACAGTTTTAAAATGCAACAGGAAAAATAGCTAGACAGACAGGAAGAGAAATTATTTAGAATGTCATTCAACACAGGGGCCATGGTTGGTGAGATTGGGGTGGTGGAGAATAGTCAGGTCTGGTCAGGAGAGGGAGAGAATTGATGAGAGGAAAGCATCATTAGGAGGGCTGGACATGTCTAGTCAGTTTGTATAGGATTTTGTATAGCCATTCTAGTAGAGGGAGGAATGTAGTAGCAGTAGGGGACAGTATAATTAGGGGGACAGATACCGTTCTCTGCAGCTGTGAGTGAGAGTGCCGAATGTTATGCTGCCTGCCCAGTGCCAGGTTACAGGTATTTTCCTCAGGGCTGGAGAGGAACTTGAAGCAGAACAGGAGGGATCCAGTAGCTGTTGTCCATATTGACACCAATGATATTGCTAAGACTATAAAGCAGGCTCTGCTGAAAGATTTTGAGCTAATTAAATGGAAGAACCTTCAAGATAACCTCAGGGTTACCACCTGAGCCATTGGCAAACTGCCATAGGATTAATGAAGTCAAGGAATTAAGTGGGTAGTTGAAGATTGCAGTAGGAGGATTAACTTTCAGTTCATGAAGCACTACATTAGGACTTGGGTAAAACGGAGTTATGTTGGTAGGACGAGCTTCATTTGAACTGTGCCGAGACCGGTGTCTTGGTGAATTGAATGACTAGGTATGTAGAGGGTGTTGTAAACTAATTAAGTGGGGGTGGGGGGGTTGGAGAGGGGAGATGTTGGCTTACCTACGGCAAACAGGAAAAGTAATGATGCCAAAATGGAATAAGAACTTATAGATGCATAGCATTAAAAAAAAATGCAGCAAATAGGATCAAAAAATGGAAAATGGCAATAAAGGAACAAAATAAATGAGTTAACAGTACAAATAAAGGTTAATGGGTATGATCTACCTGGAATTACAGGGGTGTGGTTATAAGGAGATCAAAGCTAAGAATTAAATATTCAGATATATGTGACTTCCACATGACAGGCAGGAAATGGGGAAGTTTGTTAGTAGGGGATGGAATAAGTGCCATAGCAAGAAATTCTTTTGTTCAGAAGATGCAGAATTCATATGACTGCAGTAAGAAACAACAAGGGGCAGATGACCCTGGTGCATGTATTTTACAGGTCTCCAAAAAGTACCTATACTGAAGGACAGACTAAATCAGAAGATAATAACACATGTTTAAAAAAGCAGTACATTAATCATGGATGACTTTGATCTTCATGTAGATTGGCAGAGGTAGACATGAATAAGAATGTATAATGTGTGTTCAGGAAAGTTTCCAAAACTAAGATGTTGTAGATCCAACCACGAATCAGGCTTTTTTGGATCTGATTATATCAGGCAATTTTGATAAATGTTCTCAGAGGAACAAACTGAGGAAACAGTGAGCGTAATGTGGTAGAATTCAGCTTTCAGTTTGAAAATGAAAAACTTGGGTCAGTTAAGCAACTGTGCTTAACTTCAATAAGGGTTAATTTCAAAAGAACGAGGGCAGAGTTGGCTGGAGTGGACTGGGAAAGGAGTTTAACAGAAAAGTTGATTCATGTAGAACGGCAGGTGTTTAAGAAAATAGTTTGATTCATGGAAGAATATATGCCAGTGAGGAAAAAGGAATCTAGAAAGGGGATAAACCAACCATGATTAACCAAGTTAAGGATAGTATCAAATTGGAAAGAAGAAAACACACAATGTGGCAAAGTTTAGTGGTAAACTAGAGAATTATAACAGTTTTAAAAGCTAACAAACAGGGAGAAAATAAACTGAATGTAAACTAGCAAGTTATGTAAAAATCAGACAGCAAGAATTTCTTTAAGTAAACAGAAAGATGGAGAGGGGCCAAAACGAACATAAAGCCCTCAGTGAACGAATTGGGAACCAGGAAATGTCACAGGAATTGAATGTAAACCTTGTAGCAGTCTTCATAATAGAAGACATTAATAGCATTCGAAAAGTATTAAATCAAGGAGAATAGGCTGGGAAGGAAATAAAGACAATAACTATAAATGGAGATAAAGTACTAAGAAAACTTATCGGGGTTAAAGGCCGACGTCCCCTGGACCTGATGGATGCATCCCTGTATACTAAAAGAAAGTTGCTACAGAGATAGTGGATACATTGGTAGTAATCTTTAAAAGGATCCTTTCACTCTGGAAAACTCCCAGATGATTAAAAAAATGCCAGTGTAATGGACTTATAATGGAATGAGAAAACATAACTGTAGGCCAGAGATAGTAGGAACTGCCGATGCTGGAGAATCTGAGATAAAACGTTGTGGAGCTGGATGAACGCAGCAGGCCGAGCAGTATCAGAGGAGCAGGTAAGCTGACGTTTCGGGTCGAGACCCTTCTTCAGAAATGGGGGAGGGGAAGGGGATTCTGAAATAAATAGGGAGAGAGGGGTAGGCGGATAGAAGATGGATAAAGGAGAAGATAAGTTGAGAGGAGACAGACAGGTCAAAGAGGCGGGGTTAGAACCAGTGAAGGTGAATGTAGGTGGGGAATTAGGTGGAGGATAGGTCAATCCAGGGAGGACGGACAGGTCAAGGAGGCGGGATGAGGTTAGTGGGTAGGAGATGGGGGTGGGGCTTGAGGTGGGAGGAATGGTTAGGGAGGTGGGGACTAGCTGGGCTGGTTTTGGGATGTCGTCGGGGGAGGGGAGATTTTGAAGCTTGTGAAGTCCACATTGATACCCTTGGGCTGCAGGGTTCCCAAGCGAAATATGAGATGCTGTTCCTGCAGCTTTCGGGTGGCATCATTGTGGCAATGCAGGAGGCCCAGGATGGATATGTCATCCGAGGAGTGGGGGGGGGCAAGTTGAAATGGTTCGCAACTGGGAGATGTAGTTGTTTGTTGCGAACTGAGCATAGGTGTTCCGCAAAGCGGTCCCCAAGCCTCCACCTGGTTTCCCCGACGTAGAGGAGGCCACAACGGGAACAGCAGATACAATATACCACATTAGCAGATGTGCAGGTGAACATCTGTTTGATGTGGAAGGTCTTCTTGGGGCCTGGGATGGGGGTGAGGTGGGAGGAAGAGCATTTGCTTCGGTTGCAGGGAAAAGTGCCAGGGGTGGTAGGGCTGGAGGGGAGTGTGCAGCGGACAAGGGAGTCACGGAGAGAGTGGTCCATCCGGAAAGCAGATAAGGGTGGGGAGGGAAAAATGTCTTTAGTATTGGGGTCGGATTGCAGATGGTGGAAATGTCGGAGGATGATGCGTTGGATTCGGAGGTTGGTGGGGTGGTACGTGAGGACAAGAGGGATTCTGTTTTGGTTATTATTGCGGGTAGGGGGTGTGGGGGATGAGTTGCAGGAAATGCAAGGGCATTTTCGATCACTGTGGAGGGGAAGTTGCGGTCCTTGAAAAACGAGGACATCTGGGAGGTTCGGGAGTGGAATGCCTCATCTCGGGAGCAGATGCGGCGGAGGCGAAGGAATTGGGAATAGGGGATGGCCTTTTTACAGGAAGGTGGGTGGGAGGAGGTGTATTCTAGGTAGTTGTGGGAGTCGGTAGGCTTAAAATGGATATTGGTTTCCAGGTGGATGCCAGAGATGGAGACAGAGAGGTCCAGGAAGGAGAGAGAGGTATTAGAGACAGTCCAGGTAAACTTCAAGTTGGGGTGGAAGGTGTTGGCGAAGTGGATGAACTGTTCGAGCTCCTCGTGGGAACACGAGGCAGCGCCGAAACAGTCATCAATGTAACAGAGGAAGAGATGGGGTTAGGACCAGTGCAGCTTTGGAAGAGGGATTGTTCCACGTAACCTACAAAGAGGCAGGCATAGCTTGGGCCCATGCAGGTACCCACGGACACCCCCTTCGTCTGTAGGAAGTGGGAGGAATTGAAAGAGATGTTGTTGAGGGTGAGGACGAGTTCGGCTAAGCGGATGAGGGTGTCGGTGGAGGGGGACTAGTCGGGCCTGCGGGACAGGAAAAAGCAGAGGGCCTTTAGGCCATCGGCATGCGGAATGCAGGTGTAATCGGGACTGGACGTCCATGGTAAAAATGAGATGTTGGGGACCGTGGAATTGGAAGTTCTGTAGGCCAGTCGCCTTAACATTTGCAATGGGAAAATATGGTGTTTTACAATTAACAGAAAGATATCAACCTAACTAATAGGACTCTGAGGCAAGATTCGAATGAGGTAAACTGATCTGATTAGAATTAGAACTTTGTATATGTTTGAGATAGCTTATGGATTCTTATTCACTCACTGGATCTCCGTGTTAGTGGCCGGACCAGCATTTATTGCTCATCCCTAGTTGTCTTTGAGACGACAGTAGTAAGCTGTCTTCTTGAACGACTGCAGTCTATTTAGTCTAAGTACATCTACAATGCCATTAGCGAGTGAGTTCCTCGTTTTTGACCAAGTGACTGCGAAGGAACAACGAGATATTTCCAAGTTGGGGTGGTGAGTGGCTTGAAGGGGAATTTGTAGGTGGTGTTGTTTCGGTGTGCGCTGCTCCTATCCTTCAAGATGGTAGCTGTCGTGGAAATGGAAGGTGCGGCTTAAGGAGCCTTGGTGAATTTTCACAGCATATCTAGTAGATGATATATTCTGCTGCTACTGAACTCAGTGGTGGAAGGAGTGAATGTTCAGGAATGTGGTACCAATCTTACAGGCTGCTTTGTCTCGGATGGAGGCAAGTTTCTCACGTGTTGTTGGAGATGTCCTCATCCAGATAAGTGGAGAATATTTCATCACACTCTTAACTTCTGCCACATAGATGATGGATAGGCTTTGGGCAGTCAGGATCGGAGTGATTTTTTGCAAGATTCCTAACCTTTGACACTCTTGTAGTATTTACATGGCTGGTCCAATTCAGGTTCTGGTCAATGGCAACCCGCATTGTTAACAGGCAGGGATCCAGAGATAGCAATGCGACAGAATGTCAAGGGTAATGGCTAGATTCTCTCTTGCTGGATTTTAAATTTTTTTTAATTTCATTCACGGGATGAGGGTGTTGCTAACTGGGCCAGCATTTATTGTCCATCCCTAATTGCCCAGAGGGCAGTTAAGAGTCAACCACACTGCTGTGTGTTTGGAGTCACATATTATCCAGACCCCAGGTAAGGATGGCAGTTTCCCTCCCTGAAGGACATTTGTGAGCCAGATGGGTTTTTCTGACAAATTGACAGTGGATTCATAGTCACCATTAGACTCCTATTCCCAATTTTTTAAAACTGAATTCAAATTCCACCATCTGCTGTGGTCGGATTTGAACCCGGGTCCCCAAGGTATTACCTGGTCTCTGGATTAACAGTCACAAAAATACCACTCGGCTATCACCTCCCTGTGGAGATGGCCATTACCTGACATTTGTGTGGTACATTAGTTGCCACTTGTCAGCTCAAACCTGAATATTGGCCAGATCTTGCTGCATTTGAACATGGCCTGCTTCAGTATATGAGGTGTTATGAATGGTGGTGAAAACTGCTCAGTGAACATCCCTACTTCTGACCTTGTGATGGAGCAAAGTTCACTGATGAAGCAGCTGAGGACCGTTGGGCTGAGGACACTACCTGGACGAACTCCTGCAGAAATGTCCTTGATCTGAGATGGATGACTCCAACAACCACAACCATCTTCCTTTGTGTCACAAATGACTCTAACTAGTGGACAGCGTTCACTGATGCCACAAATGCTCAAATGCGGCCTTCTTGTCAAAAGCAGTCACTCTCACTACACATCTGGAGTTCAGCTCTTTTATCCACGTTTGAACCAAAGCTGTAATGAGTTCAGGAGCAAGGTGCCTTGGCAAACCCCAAACTGAGTGTCAGCAGGCCTGTGCTAAGCTAATACTTCTGATATCTGATAACATTATTGATTACATGATCCATTACTTCACTTCAGGGTAGACTGATGGAGGATTAGTTGGCTGAGTTGGATTTGTCCTGCTTTTTGTACACAGGATACAGCTGGATATTCTTCCACATTGTCAGATGGATGCCAATATTGTAACTGTACTAAAACAGATTGGCTAGGGGCACGACAACTTCAGGAGCACAAGACTTCAGTACTACTGCTGAAATGTTGTTGAGGGCTACAGCCTTTGCTGTATCCAGCACTTTCAGCCATTTCTTGTACAGTGACTTGAATTGACTAAAGACTGTGCCTCCTCCTGAGATTACCATCATCACATCTGGATTATTGATTTGGCACTTCTGGCCAAAACTCATTGAAAGTGCTTCAGCCTTATCTTTTGCACTGACATGTTGGGATCCCACATATTAAAGATGGGGATATTTGTACAGGCTCCTCTTCCAGTGATTTGTTTGAGTTAGTTAACACTATTTATGACTGGATGTGCCATGACTGGAGAGCTTAGATTTGATTCAATGGTTCTGGAATTGCTAATGTGCAACAAAAATGACGTGGTTATCATGCAGGCAATATGGTAAAAGAAAATCATCACTTACAAGATTCTGAAGTAAATTCTAAAATGAATTTCATAAAATTGTTGTCAAATAAAGAAAAAGAAGATCACAAGATTGTAAAACTCATGTCAAAATATCTAAAAAGCTCATTTTACAAGGTCATAGAACTAATCAAAAAGGCAAGATATATTGCACTGGAAATTACAGGGCAGCAAAACCAGGTTAATTATCCCACTGTGGAGGTTATTCTTGAAATTCATTTTTCTGTTCTCATGATAATTTCAATCTCTTCTTTACCTGCACAGCAACCACATTGTAGGTGTTTTGAAATGAAATATTGGTGCTAAAATGTTTTTCACATTTCCTGATTTGATAAAGCTCAACAAATGTCATCTCTGCCACTGAAAGTAACGATTTCATAACTGTTAATTTGCAAACGGGGTATCTCAAAAACTAATGGATGAATTTCAGCAAAACTTGGTACAAAGATAGCATATGACCCAAGGAATAATTGACGAGAGTTTCTAGTAATGATTCGGAACGGAATTTTCCTCATCCATTAATATAGAAAATGGGATGAATTGCCAATTTTTTTTAAAGAATGCCATTATTTCTGAATGAACATTAGAACTATCAAAACACTATCAACACATCTCCTGTCCCACTAGAGGCCTAAATCCCCTTGACTATTGCTACACAACCATCAAAGACGCCTACCACTCCATCCCTGACCTGCATTTTCGAAACTTAGACCATAAGGTTCCATCTCCCCACTTAAACTAAAGAAGAAGCAGAAACTAATGCATGCGGATCCAGTACAGAAAGCCATACAGTGCCGGCACGAGATAGTAGATGAGCTGCTATGCGACTGCTTAGAGTCGGTGGACTGGTCCATATTCAAAAACTCAGCAGCCAACCTAAATGAGAGTGTGTCACTACCATCACAGACTTCATCAGTAAGTGCGGACAGGACTGCATGCCAAAGAAGTTAATCTGAGGGTTTCCCAAACGGAAACCATGGATGAACCAGGAGATCCAGTCCCTACTGAAGTCCAGGTCTGAGGCGTTCAAGTCGGGTGACCCTGACCTATCCAGGAGATTTAGGTAAAGCCATTAGGGGTGCCAAAAGACAATACCAGACTAAGCTAAAGTCCCAGACTAACCATATGAACACCCGTCAATTGTGGCAATGCTTACATGATACAACACGTTACAAAGCCAAGTCAAGTAGAATTGCTGTCAACATTGCATTCCTCCCCAATGAACTCAATGCATTTTGTGCTCATTTTGAATAGAAGGTCAGTGAAATGACGCACCTGCCCCAAAAGCCTCAGGTGAATCTGTACCCACAGTCACTGCTGCAGACGTCAAATTGGCCTTCTTGAGAGTGAATCCATGGAAGGCGATTGACCTGATGGAGTCCCCTGCCATGCATTCATCTCCTGTGCACAGCAGCTGCTGGGAGTATTCGTTGACATCTTTAACCTCTCCTTACTCCAATCTGAGGTTCCCACCTACTTCAAGAAGACCACTATCATCCCGGTGCTTTAATAACTACCAATTGGTGTTTATGACATCGACCATTATGAGGTACTCTGAAAGGTTAGTAATAGTACACATCAACTGCAGCCTTGCAGATTGCTTTGATCCTCTACAATTAACCTACAACAGGTCCACAGCACTCACCATCTCGCTGTTTTTGAAATTGTGCAAGACATTGATGAGACCATATCTGGAGTACTGCATGCAGTTTTGGTCACCTTACTTGGGGAAGAATGTTATCACATCTTAATTCCAAAGATGAAAGGCTTGGCTTGTTTTATGAGGAAAGATTGAGCAGTTTAGCCTATATTTACTAGAGTTTAGAAGGATGAGAGGAGATCTCATTGAGTTATAAAAGATGCTAAAGGGGATTGACAAACTAGATGTAGAGCAGTTGATTCATCTTGTGGGGTGATCTAGAACAAGAGGTCAGAGTTTTAGGCTACGTAGTGGCTGATTTAAAACAGATGAAGAGGAATTACTTCTCTCAAAGGATCGCTTATCTGTAGAATTCAGTATTATAGATGGGTGGATGCTGAAACACTAACTAAATTTGAGGAGATAGACAGATTTTTAATTAACAATTGGTAAAAGGTTAAGGGGAGCTGGCAGGAAAATGGAGTTGAGGCCTCGATGAGATCAGTCATGATCATATTAAATGTCAGATCAGGCTAAAGGGACTGAATTGCAAACAGCCACCCCTAGTTGACTTGTTTTGATTTAATTTGATTATTATCACATGTACTGAGATATAGTGAAAAGTATTGTTTTATGTGCTATCCAGGCAAATTATACCATACATAAGTATATAAAGGTGATAGAACAGAACGTAGAACATAATGTTACAGCTACAGAGACGGTCAGAGAAAAGTCAACTTCTTTGAAGAACTCTAGGATGTTAGTCAATCATGATTTACCCTTCATAAACCATGCCATCTCTGATAGCTTGCATTTTGACTTTCCAAATATCTCATTGCTACTATCTTAATAATGGAGCCCAACAATTTTCTAACGACAGATATTAAAGTAGCTGGTCTATAATTTCCTACTTTCTACATGTTGCGCATTGTCTCAGTTGTTGTGTGAAATTCGTCAGCACTGTCAACATATAAGCAGTGTTTTCAGACCAATTGTTAGTGACAAATTGGCTTGAAACTTCGATTCAGTGAAAATTAATTATTCTATTAAAAAGTTCATTTTTCAGCCTTCTATTTAAAGAGCCGGGAAGAGGTCAAGGAAGAATTTTGCAATCGTAGTAATGTTGAGTTAACTGTGTATCCGAGATATACTCTCTATCGAGTGTCATTTTCACCGTTTTTTACACTGCACACAATCTTTTAAAAATTGGTTGTCGCTTACCTGAATAAGTCATCAGCAAGATTCTCTTCTTTAAGTTGTTGGCTTTGCTCCTGTAAACAAATTACATATTACTCTGGAGTGTGAATCCAATTAAAAACATATTCAGATTGAAAAATATTCTAACAGCTTAACAAAATCTATTTGGCCAGGGATTTCTGTTTTCATGGTCATTTTCATTCATTCCCCTCATCCAATGACTAAATAAAGAAAAAAAAATTCATGAGAATTGACAAAATGAAGTACAGGCTGGTAAGCACAGAAGAAAAGTTGATCACAAATCAAAGACATACCTCCACTTCTTGTCTTAGCCATTCTTCGATTTCTGAGTTCTTTTTCGTTTGGTAAGCCTTCAGGTCTGTGCCCCCAATAATTTTAGGAAGCGCTTCAGCTCCAGGATATAAAACCTATCACAGCAGAAAAGAGTTCTAGTAATTTAAAACCAGGCTGATAACTATTCAATGCAGAATATTCAAACCTGTATTTAATAAAAAGTTTAATACAGTCGAATAGAAGGTGCCTAATGAAAGCATATTCTCAAACAGATGTAAAGCAACAGCATCATTTTCTCTCCAAGTCACAAATTATCCTGACTTAAAAATATTGCTGATCCTTCACTGTTGCTAGATCAGAATCTGAAAACTCCCTTCCCAACAGCAGTGTGGGTATTCCTACACCAAATGGACTGCAGTGGCTTAAAAAGACAATTCACCACCAATTCCTAAAGGATAATTAAGTTTGAGTAATAAATACTAGCCTAGCCAGTGACAGACACATCCCACGAACAAACAGAAGAAAAGACAGCTCCTTCTCTTGTAAAGTTTCCATTTAAGCAGACCTTCAAGTACAAAATGTTTCCTTAGATAAACACAAAATTCTTGAACAACAGAGCTGAATTCAGCCGTAGAGTGGCATCGCACCGCAATTTACTTGTTCAGACTGACTTGTGCACTGTTCAGCTCAAAAAGCTATCCTTGCATGCAGAATGTTTTCTTCGTGGGATGTATTGTGACCAGCCATTTCTGACTTGGCTCACAAGGAGCAAATGGCTCGGCACAAGTCCGATGTGACATAGCCCTTCTGGCTGATATGACTCTGGACTTGCTAGTTCTAACCAGGCAGGCCCACAGAACGAATTCATGCCTCATTCTATGTAAATTTAATGCCAAGCTGCAAGATGAACTTCTTTGAAGAGGCAACTTGCAGGTAAGTTTACTTTAAAAACTTCTGTTATTTTTGTTGTAAAGTAACTGGAGTATGCTAGATTGTTTTTTGAGCTGCTGTCTGAATGCATGGATGTAGTAGATGATTCCTGCATCCTCACAGTGAGGGCAGAGGATTAGCTGCTTTGTCCATACAATGTTACAATAAGTATGGGGACAGCATTGACAGTGTCTCTGGGTCTGCAGCATAACAGTGAGACAGAGTATAACGGAAACTCCACACAATATGGTTTTACAAATTGGAACTGGAGTCTTGAGGGCGGCACGGTGGTTAGCACTGCTGCCTCACAGCGCCAAGGACCCGGGTTCAATTCCACCCTCGGGTAACTGTCTGTGTGGAGTTTGCACATTCTCCCCGTGTCTGCGTGGGTTTCCTCCGCGTACTCCGGTTTCCTCCCACAGTCCAAAGATGTGCAGGTTAGGTGGATTGGCCATGCTAAATTGCCTGTAGTGTCCAGGGATGTGTAGATTAAGTGAGTTATAGGGGGATGAGTCTGGGTGGGATGCTCTGAGGTTCGGTGTGGACTTGTTGGGCCGAAGGGCCTGTTTCCACACTGTAGGGATTCTATCAATTCTATCTATCTTCTATCTTCTCTCCTCTTTGACCATGACAGGTCGTTGTCTAGCAGTCCAGTCATTATAGCCAGCATCTGAGCGTGCATATCCATCAATATTTTCCTGTTTGCTACTCCACTGAAGTCATCACACAAGTCCTCTGCAGCAGTGTTCATCTGCAGCTTTGCCTTCTAGTAATCCAGCAAACAGATCATCCTTTTCTTTTGCATGGCTGTAGCTCATATATGCCCAGTGACTCAACATTTGTTAATTCCAACTTTATACTAGACTCTCAAGCACAGTGACATTAAAGGAACTGATGCCTCCAAGGATCAGATCAAATGACAGGGCCTCTTCATCAGCATTGTTCTGTTACTCTCTCTTCCTCTTTTGGTTGCTGAGGCTGAGCTGATGGAAGCTTCCAAGTGTTTGAGAGTAGAAAATTAGAAAGCCACAGCTGATGTGTAAAACGAGGGTTGGGTAAAAAAGATGATGCCACAATGACACCACCAGCAGCTTGCACATTATGTTATAACCTTGAACAAAGGCGTGTTCAGTCAAGAAAGGGCATTAGGCAGTCGTACTCTATTCCTCAATGTTCTTAGTGACAGGTGATAATGAAGGATGTTACAACAGGTCATTTGATGCAAAAAGCCAACTTCACTGAAAAGCTCAGGAGATGCAGGTATCTTATCCCTTCTGGCTTTCAGCTGCCCCCTTCTGTTGTGCGTCACCTTGCCCTGTATGAACGAAGGCAGAATTGTGCAGTGATACATTTGCGTGCTGTGCCTCCAATAACAGGCTAGAAGTATATGAAGGCATAGAGAGGTAGGTGTAAGGAATGTAGCATTTGTTCGTGCGACAGCATGAGGTACAGTATGTGGACGTTAGATGTGGGACCTGAGTGCCAGGGAGTGCTAATGGGTTATGAAGAGGTTCTAAAGTGCTGTGGAACATGAAGGTGGATGTTGTTTTGGATAGTTGATGTCATGTGAAGAAACATTCAGTGACAATGACCAGCTAGGTGAGATTGTAATGCTTCTTGTCACATGGTTACCATGTCCTCAGGCCAGGCATTAGGAATTGATCTCCCTAATTACCAGCTCCCACTTCCTTTTGAGGGAGGCCCTTGAAGGCCTCTGCTTCCTGTCCCTGTTGAACAACAGCATTGCTTCTTCTGCCCACTGTCACTACTATTGCCTCCAGGACCACATCTATCATTCTTGACACCCATCTCTGCTCTGGTGTTCATTTTTCATCTTTTGGATTCCAATAATACTATTCAGTGAAATTTCTGTTTAAGAGAGACAGACTGCATTTAAGAGAAAGTTGCAGAGATTTGCAATATATGCTGCATCACCTAATCCCTAAACTAGTTGGTTTTACACATTAACAAAAGCTGTGGCAACCAAGACTTATTTTCACATTACAGGTGTAAAAGTGATAGTTTATGGTGTCTCAATTTGCAAAAAAATCCAGAACTAACAATAATATTAAATAAAATACGTGATTAACCTTTTTAAATTTTTTAAAATTCTTCAACTGGCTATTCTCTTCATTTGAGGTAAGTATTCTCCCTCTTCCAGGGTGGCTGACAACAAGCGATTTGAACTCGGTTACAAGAAGTCTGCTTGGAAGAGCCTCATTTCTTTCAGATTCATGAGGTAGATCCAAATTCTATAAAACAAAGTGAACATATTAACACAATTATCTCAGAAACTGTTGATTCACAAATGCTCATTTGATCTCTGAATTGCTCATCTTGTCAAGCCTTCAAAGTTTCAGTGAGATCATCTCTCACTATTCAAACTCCAGCCAATATGGACCTATTGTATTCAATCATTTATAATGAGGATACTTTTAGCCCAGAAATCAATCAATTAATCTACTGAACCTTTGTTGCACCCCCCTAATGCAAGTTGGATAAGGAGATGAAAGCTGTACCTGTATATAGAAATCCAGATGAAGTCTTAGCAATGCCCTGTATAATTGCAACAAAACTTCCCTATTCTTCCACAGAATGACTGACAGATGTTGAGATGTTGTTTCTCGGTTTCTCTATGACTATGGCTCATAGTCCTAATGTCCTTACTCGGAGACTGAAATGAGGAAATATCTTTTCATTCTGAGGGTTATGAATCTTTGGAATTCTCGACTGTGAATGTTCAGTTGCTGAGTTCAACCAAGACTGAATTTGTTTAAGTTTGGAAAAAAAGGATTGAGAAACACATCAATCATGATTGAATGGCAGAGAAAACTCAATAGGCCAAAAGGCTTAATTCTGTTCCTATATATTATGGTCTTAAAAGGAAATCAAAGGGTAGAAAGAAATCAGGGAAGTTGAAGTTCATTATAATCTTAACAAATGGTGATTTAAACTTGAGTAGTGACCGCCTACTCATATTTACGTTTTATTTAAACTGCTAATGTACAAGATATGAGCCATTTATATTTAGAAGTATTCTTTTTTCTAAATGATGAACTGTAAGTTACTGAACATATAGGTCCACTTCAAAGAAAACTAAAGCATTTCCTTTTTTGAAAACAAAATTATAGTCTAACTTTAACTACGGTAACTTCTCATTTACTGTCAGAAGTTGGTTGCTAGGCTTCCAGGTTGCCTTGGGACTACAGTTTGAAGTCTGTACACAGATTATTAAGTGATTGTCTTGAGCACAACTTCAGACTATTGAACCTTGCTCAGTAGAAGTGCATAATATTAACAGTACTGAGGGTTGGAATATAAAAGCAGCGATGTGCTTCTGAGACTTTATAAAGCTCTAGTTAGGCCCCATTTAGAATACTGTGCCCAATTTTGGACCCCACACCTCAGGAAGGACATACTGGCACTGGAGCGTGTCCAGCGGAGATTCACACGGATGATCCCTGGAATGGTAGGCCTAACATACAATGAAAGGCTGAGGATCCTGGGATTGTATGCATTAGAGTCTAGAAGGTTGAGGGGGGATCTAATAGAAACTTACAAGATAATGCATGGCTTAGAAAGGGTGGACGCTGGGAAATTGTTTCCGTTAGGTGGGGATACTAGGACCTGTGGGCACAGCCTTAGAATTAGAGGGGGTCAATTTAGAATGGAAACCAGGAGACATTTCTTCAGCCAGAGAGTGGTGGGCCTGTGGAATTCATTGCCACGGAGCGCAGTGGAGGCCGGGACGTTGAATGTCTTCAAGGCAGAGACTGATAAATTCTTGATCTCGCAAGGAATCAAGGGCTATGGGGAGAGTGCGGGTAAGTGGAGCTGAAATGCCCATCAGCCATGACTAAATGGCAGAGTGGACTTGATAGGCCGAATGGCCTTACTTCCATTCCTATGTCTTATAGTACTTTGCTGTTAATGCACTTCCAACTACGCAAGCCTTTAACCAGTTTCTTACTTGCTTAAAACAATACAGCACTGAAGATGATCATGCAGCCCATCACACCTCTAGCTATTCTTTGAAATGTTCACTCATTAGTCCCACATCCATGTTCTTTCTCAACAGGCCTGCAATTTTTTCCACTTCCAAGTATCAACCTGTTTTCCTTTTGAAAGTTATTATTCAACTTGCTTCCAACCTTTTTAGAAGCGCATTCCAGATCATAACAAGTGGCTACATGAAAAACTTTTTTCCTCATGCCTTTGGTTACCAACTCTTTGGTCACTGGAAATGCTTCTTCTAATTTACCCGATCAAAATGCTTCATTATTTTGAACACTTCTTTTAAATGACTTTTAAACTTTACTGCGAAAGCAGAAAAATCCTAATTTTCCTAATATCTCATGCAACTGAAGTTCTCCATTCCTGGTACTATTTTTATAAATCTCTTCTGCACCCTATCCAAGGTCTTGATACCCTTGGAGAAGAGTATTGCCCTATGCTGGGCAAAATATTCCAGCTGGGTCTAACCATCTATAAGGTTTTAGCAGAACTTTCTCCTTTTACCCGCTATACACTTAACTATAAAGCCAAGAATTCCTTCCTAAAGTGAGTGTGAGCTCAACTTGTCGTACCACCTCGTGTGTATGAATACTCCACGTCAGTTTCAGCAGACCCTTTAAATAGTACGGATCATCAATACGGCTTGATGTTTCTCATTGAAGAGTTTATGACAATAAAAAGGTTTTATGAAGGAAAATGAAGAAAATGATGACAGTGTAAAATAGGCTACTGATTTGTGGAACCTTACATAGAAGGGACGACTCGATGCCACCTTCGGTAGTTTATTTTTGATGGCACAATAGCTCTGTGCACAAACATATTTTGCTAATTTCTGGTGGAATTTTTTTTTCTTGTTCATTTTCTAAAAACCGTATGTAAGTTTTAAAAAAACCTCTTAAATCTTATGATAGCCACCTCTGCTCCAAGAACAACTTTTCCAAAAGCTCAATTTTTCTTAGTGACTATACTTTACCATCTCTGGTATAATTCCAGCAATCTACATTGTAAATGCAAGAATTATGTTAAACCATACTGCAAAATCCAGCTGGGCAATGGAGAGATATTGAAGATAAAGCAGATGGAAGTTGCGCAGAATTGTGCATAACAACTAGGGAAAGTACAGTATAGAGTGTTGATTAACATCAATGTCTCTGCTTTGTTTATAGAATTGTTCATTTGATCAAACTTGTCAAATTATTTTATAAATATCAATTGGACGTTTCATGATACAGCTCCTGATGAGGGCAGAGCAGTGGATATGATCTATATGGACTTCATTTAGGCATTCAACAAGGTTCCTCATGGTAGACTGGTTAGCAAGATTAGATCACACGAATAGAGGGAGAACTAACTAAATAGAGAGAAGAAAGGGGTGGTGGCAGAGTGCTGCTTTTCAGACTGGAAGCCTAAGACCAGTACGTGCCACAAGGATTGGTGCTGTGCCCACTGCTTTTTGTCATTTAAATGATTTAGATGTGAACACAGGAGATATGGGTAGTAAATTTGCAGATGGCACCAAAATTAGTGGTGTAGTGGACAGCGAAGAAGGTTAGCTCAGAATACAACAGGATCTTGATTAGATGGGCCAATGGGACAAGGAGTGGCAAATGGAGTTTAATTTAGATAAATGAGAGGAGCTGAATTTTGGAAAGGCAAAACAGGCAGGACTTTATACACTTAATAGTAAGATCCTGAGGACTGTTGTTGAACAAAGAGACTTTGGAATGCAGGTTCATAGCTCTTTGAAAGTGGAGTCACATGTAGTGAAGAAGGCATTTGGTACGCTTGCCTTTACTGGTCAGTGCACTGAGTATAGGAGTTGGGAGGTCATGTTGCAGCTGTACAGGACATTGGTTCGGCCACTATTGGAATACTGCATGCAATTCTGGTCTGCCCGCTATAGCAAGGATGTCGTGAAACTTGGAAGGGTTCAGAAAAGATTTACAAGGATGTTGTCAGGGTTGGAGGGTTTGAGCTAAAGGGACTACGGCTATTTTCCCTGGAGCTTCGGAGGCTGAGGGGTGACCTTATAAAAGTTTATAAAATCATGAGGAGCATGGATAGGGTAAATAGAGAAGGTGTTTTCCCTTTTTTTGGGGGTGGGGGTCCAAAACTAGAGGGCATAGGTTTAAGGTGAGAAGGAAAAAGATTTAAAAAGGGAGCTAAGGGGCAACATTTTCGCACAGAGGGTGGTGCTTGTATGGAATGATCTGCCAGAGGAAGTGGAGGAGGCTGGAACAATTACAACATTTAAAAGGCACCTAGATGGGTAATGAACAGAAAAGGTTTAGAGGGATATGGGCCAAATGCTGGAAGATGGGACTAGATTTATTTAGGATATCTTGTCAGCATAGACGAGTTGGACCGAAGGGTCTGTTTCCATGCTGTACATCTCTCGGACTCTAACTGAAATGCAAGACTTATAGACATCCTTTGACACCACAGGCATTCTTCTCTACGGTTTTATGATAGGTGTCCATTAAATCTCTGGTATATTAAATAGTCAACTTAAAAAGTCTCAAAAGTTATTCGGATCCCAGGGAATTTCCCACTTGCTGACACAGACTAGAAAGTATGAATTGTATATCAGGTGACAAAACGCTAAACAAATCTGGCTTTTACCATTTAATTTGATTTAAAAAGGGGGAACTAAATAATCCTGAATATTTTTAACAGAAAATTCCCATGTGTATGTTTAGCCTCATAATTGTAGTGGACATTCTATCCTAGAGAAGTGGGTGAACTAAGAATTAATGCTACACAACCCAGGCTGATTCCATCAGCCTCATCAGTACTCATCAACTTTTAGAGAGCACCTCTCGCTAAGAAGCACTGCAACCAATCATTTTTCAGCTATTAAATAGCTGTTCAACAACCTGCGTTATTAGGAAATCTTCTCTTTTAGATATTAATTGCAACAAGATTCACTTTCAGACTGATTGTTATTCAGCTTGATTCGATTGTTTCTTTTAATACTGCTTAGTACATTACCCAGTAATGGTCAGCAATTGGTATGATCACTATTGCCATTTTGGCTAGACTGAGTGCTATAGAAGTGATTTATTAAAAGAAGTCATCCAGAAGTTACTTAACTAGAAGATACAACGTTCTGATTAGATCTGACCTAATTTGTTAAAGTCTCTGTAGAAATTATTTAATGTGGTTAGATTTACAATGGTGTAAAATACTTACATCATTTAACTCCTTATTGAATGATGCAGGCAACCCATGCTTAACTTCAGACTCTTGTTTTACTTGTGATGCCTTTGCATGCTTAATTACAAGGAAGAAACAGGAAATATTTACAGACCATAATTTTCACTTAATTATTACCATTATCTCCAAGATATGTTTATAATGCAGTTTGCATTGCAAAATATGTAGCAAATGTAGAGTTTTAATTGTGGTTCAATTTACCCAATTATAGCAGAGAAAGATAAAAATTAAGGCTAATTTCTGAACAGATTTAACAAGAGTTGATACAACAAAGCATTCAAATATACCACACACATGATATGCTATCCTTCCTTATGTAGATCATTACTTAGTCTGCAAAGTGACTAATTTGTATGCACAATGTACACATTTGAATAAATGTGTTATGACTGAAGTTTCATTACATATTAGGTTGAGTTCTAAAATAATATCTTCAAAATATGAAATACAGGTAATGGTTACCAAACAAAAAATTGAAATCAAATAGACTTTCACCCTCAATCTGAGTATAACACATGTTCAAAACCATTGGCACGGTAGAAGCACTGATTATTGGTACTATCAAAAAAAAAGTCTGATATAACCAGATAAAGGCCGGTATACCGTCATCAAGTCACCCTTTATTTACTTGTGCACAGTACACAAGCTTGGAGTCAGTCCCCTGAACTGAGGAGATTCTAAATCAGAGATAGCAAGAACTGCATCTGCTGCAGTCTGGGTCAACAGCGTGGAGTTGGAGGGAAACAGGAGGTCAGACAGCATCAGAGGAGCAGGAAACTTGACGTTTCAGGTTTATACCCTTCATCAGGACTCCGGATGAAGGGTGTAAACCTGAAACGTCAAGATTCTAATCCTCCTGTTTATACCGGTCAGCCAGGACTTCCTGATTGGCCCAGGTTAACAACCTGTTAACATAGTCAACAAGATCCACATGGTTCCAATCACTACAAAGTCATAACAAATTAGAGACAATCGCGCTTCCCTGATCACACTCTGTCAACCGAGTTCTGAGAATTTTCCAAGATTAAATTTTGGCGAGTACTGACTTGGCTGATTTCAGTACAGCCATTTCAATTGTTTCTAGTTCCTCTTGGTAACTTTACTCTTCCCAAATCAATGTTCAAAATTCTGATCACTATTTGGTGACATCTGCCAAACAGTACATGTAAGGAAAGAACTCTCAAACCTTTTATAAAGAACCCATAACAAAGCAAAAGACATTTTTAAATTCAGCTGATTCTAGTGTATTGATTCGGAGGTATTGGTTGCAATTGCATCAAACATAATGATAAGGAAACTGATTCGATTTAAGAAAAATGTTACATGGTCTTATAAAGAAAAGGACTTGAATTTATACAAAACCAATGTTATGTTTGCAAAAATTAGTCTATGCAGATAAGATGATAAAATCACCAATTTAAAAAGCTCTACTTACACCTGCTTTGTTTACATCTTCTATTACAGACTCATCGTTTCTGTTGCAAGACAAAACCTCAGGTTCTATTTTTCTCCTTTTAGTCACCTGCACCTGTTCATCCGTGGGAAGCTTCAGGTCATTTTTCAGATTTTCATCTTCTGGCTCTTTTCTTTTTTGTATTTCCTTTGCATGACTGGGGGCAGTTTCTTCTTCACCAAATCCTCTACGGCTGTCTTCTGAACTCTGATTACAGGCTCCAGTTTCATGATCTGCAGAAAGACATTCACACTGACTCCTTTGTCCTGTGAACTTGGAGTCATTCTTTTCCAATGAAGATTCTGTGATATTTAGGCGACGATCAGTGGGTTTTTTTGGCTCCTCTGTTCTTGCAAATTTAGCTTGAGATGATCCTGTCTCCTCTCTTTCCCTGTTTATATTTTTTTTTGAATAGCAAAAGAAAAATAAATTTCCATATTTCTAATTTTAGTTCAATTTCTTTTTTAAAATGCAACTGTGGTAAAAGTAGAAACTGAAGAATGTAAGGGCATAAGGGTAAAATATGGTATTTTTTTGAACTTAAGTTTGCCAGCTAAATTGTATTGGTCTTTTGGAGACCTATGTCATTGGAAATGTACTGCAAGATGAGACAAGACTACCAAGCCAGGTTTGCTAAAGCAAGTAATCAACTTTGTTCATTTTCCAAAGTTTTACCTTTTTCTCCCCACTGGCTGAAAGAAGTCGTACAGTAAGACTGATTGCTTTTGTGAAGAGACGCTGCCTTTCTTTTTAACATTTTTGAGTGTGGTTGTAATGATTGGCTTTTTGTCAACAGTGACAAATGCTTGTCTCTTTTCTTTGTTCTGTCTTTTATCTGCTGGAAGTAGTGGTCTCATGCTGGCTGTTTCCTTTGCCACTGAAATATCCTGTGATTCCATTCTGCTTCCCTTTTCAGGTGTCTCTTTTATCACTTGTGTATAATCTACATTCATTCTGAAACAAGATTTGATATTAATTTCAACTGCAGACAATCAAATTACTAAATTTATCTCAAAATGAACAAATTTCCATTCACAGTTACACAGTATACATAAATTTAATCATGCGCAAAAACTCAATGCAAAAAGGAATGAACAAACATAGAAATCTTTTCCATAATTTTCTTATTGTTAATAGTGTACCATCCAATGAGCTACATAATTAGTGCTACTGAAAAGTTGGCATACTGCTACATTGTGCCAAGCTAACAGGGTCATGGATTTAAAACACTATATCATTCACTGTAGCTGGAAAAATCTGGAGTAAGTGTAACATGGAAGAGAATAAAAGTAAGTTAACATGGTAAATGAATTTCTATGTATGGAAATTTCTATATTTCCACATTTTTACACAACTTACAATCTGTAATTACAGAAGGCTTATAAGCAGTTCTACAGACATCAGTTATCCTACTTATCTACTTATGGACTTAGGCAGTAAGACAATACGAAACAGGAACAAGAGTAGGCCATTCAGTCCCTCATATCTATTCCACCATTCAACAGGATCATGGCTGATCTGATTCACCTTACATTCACTTTTCAGACCTTTCCTCATAACTCTGGATTCCCCTTTTAATCAAGAATCAACCTCAGCCATAAATGTACATAAGGACTCTGCACCTCAATTTTAGCGAATGTGTGGGGGAATGGTGTTGATGAAGACAGAAACAAGGAAACAAAAACAGATGCTAAGTTGCCAACAGCGCAGCAATTAAAATCAGGGATGCCAAGTTGAAGAAGCACAGACATCTTAGAGGTGCAAGGTTGGAGAAAGTCGCAAGAACAGGGGAGGGTGAGGCTGTGGAGATATCTGAAAACAAAGATGTGAATTTTAAAACTGAGGCATATATAAATAAAGATATATTCTTAACAAAGCTACAGATTAAAAATAAAATTGGATACTAAATATTTGCAATATTGACCAGGCTGGCTTTGAATTCATGCAGCATGCTTACTCACCCCGACAATGTCTCTGCAGAATTGAGACTACCAAAATGTTCTCCCCACTGAAGCAGGCTATAGGTAAATCAAAGGCCGCAGAAGAAAATATATGATTTTTTTTGTATTTAACATTAATATTGTGCATGGTACCCTGTTTAATTGCAGTTATAGTCACTTTGAAATTGTCAATTTTATGCTAATTTTTAATCAAACTTTAAACAATAAGATTAAATGTACTGAACTCAAAAATTCCAATTAAAGATTTTAACTCACTGCACAACTTTTTCTTACTTTGTTTCAGTACTGTTAATAATTAATATAAGATAAAACATTTCCCCTGTGACCAACACAAAATGTATACAGAGTTAGGGGTCTTCACAAGCCCTACAATGGGAAAACTGTGCCATCTAGTGTTAACTTGGAAATTCCTTTAGACACCATCAATGACTAAGGTACTGCTTAAAAATCTGCATCAGCCTCTGGTTATTCTAATTAGTTAGTACATATTCACAAAGACAATAAACCCAGACAAAAATTAAGTGACTTCTTTCTTAAGAAAAACTTACAGGACACAAGAAGAGCATCAAGAACACATGTTTTGAGCAAAAATATGGTACAATTTGTTGAAAATATTACAAGGTAACTTTTAAATATCATAAATTACAAATGAAAAAAGATTTGTGTAATGATATTTCTCAGATGGCTTTTCATCAAATCTTGCTCGATAGTGTCAAGTACCATATTATAGAATCACAGATGATAAAACTTTTGGCCCATCAGTACCAAATCCACACCAAAACTATCCTCATCCTAGTTTCATCTTCATTTCCATGTAGTCTATTTTGTTTTTTCTAGTGTTCATCTAACTTCCTCTTGGATATAACTTCCGCATTACATGGAAAGATAAAATCACGAAAGAAACAGCCCTTTCTCAGGCGAACACGCTAAGTTAGCACGAATCAGGCAAAGCAAGGTTTTCTAGCTTGGGCATTAAGAGTTTACCAGAATAAGGGGTGATCTTATTAAAATATAAAAAAATTCTGAGGGGCTTTATAGAACTATGTTGAAAAATTGTTTCCACTAGTGAAGGAATCTTGAAATTGGGGTACAGTTACAGAACAAAAGGCCATATAAAACAGATGCAAAGGAATTTCTTCTAGAAGTTAATGAATACCTGAAAATCTGTACCCCAGATAGATATGAAGGGTAGGTCACGAAACATATTTAAAAGAGAAGGTAGATAGATTTTTGAAATATTGAGGAATTGAGGGCTGGGCAGGTTTCAGGAGCCAAAATTTCTTACGTTATAATCAGAAGATAAAAAATAGCCACCCTGCCAAGGAAACATCATATGGGAAGACAACCTGTGCCAAGAGGCTAGTGGTGCTTAAAGCTTATAACATATTGTGGACTGGATGACATACATTCAGGGATATTGTGGGTAAGAATTGTAAAGGCACTAGCAATGACCTTTCAATCTCCCCTGAATTTGCAGGTGGTGTTGGAGCACTTCAGAATCGTAAACATTAAACACTTGTTCAAAAAAGAGACTGTAAAAATAAATTCTGCAAATTACAGACAAATCTATTTGACTTTGGTCGTGGGGAAACTTCTAGAAAAAACGATTTGGGATAGAATTAATACATAAATGGAAAAAGTGGGTTAATTCAGAAGAGTCAACATGGATTTGTTATGTTTTATTAATTTGGAGTTTACTGAAGAGGTAACACAGAAGGCCAATTATGTGATGTACATGCACTTTCAAAAGATGTCCAATAACGTGCTGAATAACAGTCTTGTGAGGAAAGTAATAGGTAATATTAAGGAGAAAAGCAACAGCAGCAACACGGGTATAAAATTGGCTAAGGAATAGGAAACAGAGTAATGGTTAACGTGCAACTTTTGGGTTAGATGAAGGCTTGTAATGGAGTTCCCCGGGCATCGGTATTGTGACCCTTGCTTTTCCTGATGTACATAAATGATCTAGATCTTAGTGTGTACGGAAAATTTCAAAGTTTGCAGATGACAAAAATCTTTGGAGAATTACAACCATGAGGAGGACAGTGTAAAACTTCAAAAGGACATCGGACAAGTTGGTGAAGTGGACAGCTCGTTGGCAACTGATGTTCAATGCAGAGTACTGTGAGGTGATACTTTGTATAAAGAACGTAGAGAGACAATATAAAATGTAGGGTACTCTTCTAAATGGTGTAAAAGAGCAGAAAGACTTTAGTGTATTTGTATAAAAGTAAGTAAAGATGGCAGGACAGGTATAGAGAACTATTATTAAAGCATAGTGTATTCCAGACTTCATTAATAGGGGCACAGAGTATAAGGTCAGGGACACTGTGGTGAACCTATATAGGTCACTGGTTAAACCACTGGAATTCTGGGTGACACATTTGAGGAAGAATGGGAATGCATTTGAAAGACTGCAGAAGTGGTTTACAAAAACGATTCCAGGGATGAGAAACTTCAGCAGTGAAGATGGATTGCAGAAGTTGGGATTGTTTTCCTTAGAGAGCAGAAGATTGAACGGAGGTTTGATAGAGGCTTTCAAAATCATGAAGGGTATGGACAGGGCAGATGGGAGAAACTGCTCCCACTCATAAAAGGCTTCAGAACCAGAGGACACAGTTTTAAACTATTAAAGATTAAACTACAGAGATACTTTTCTTGAGTAATAAAAGTATAAATACATAATGCATAAAGACTCAACAAAGTAGAGAGGTATAGAGAACTCATTCTCAGCTTATGTCCCTGTCACCTAAACAAAATGGTGATCATGACGAACATAAATACCTCCAATCATGAGGATTACATTTTACTTTCTGAAAGTGGGTTATTTATTTACCTTGTACTGTGCTCTTGTGTTGATTGTGTATCTGGTACATATGCAGCAACTTGCGAAGTATCTGGAGCAGTCATACCAGCCATTTCAACATTTTGAGAAAGTGTAGGGCCTGGAATTGTTGTTCTTGAAGAGGAGAAAACTCCTTAAAGAAATAAGTAAATGTCTAACTCATCTAAGTATGTCCATAGTTACTAAAAAAAACCAAAAACGCTTTGCATGAAGAACAGACAATGAATATGGCTTTCCCAGCATTTCCCAGGTGTATGACAAATTTAGACTGAAACAATGTTAAATGATTAACCTCCTCAAAAAGGTGAAACTCAGCCTGGATACGGAAGAAACTTGCACCCTTAGTGACGAAAAGCATATGCACCTTTGTGAACTACAGTAGGTCTTGCAACAGACTGTGCTTTCAGGATGATGTTTAGTAGTCAACTCCAAACTTTTGGCCCAGTGAAACCAAAGGCTAATTGTGATGCAAACAACTGGATTTAACAATGCAAGTAATCACACTGAAATTATAAAAATCACAGAACCACAGAAAACTTACAGCATATAAAAAGGCCATTCAGCCCATTACACAAATTCACCATAGCCTTCCTAGACCGTCAGGCTGCTCTCTCATTAGACACACATGACTGGTGGTGGTTTAACCCGAGAACCATTACACCTCAGGCAAAGGGAGAGGCTGAGAAGGGGAGTCCTTCATGGTAACCTCAGCCAGTGCGGAAATTGAACGAAGGATATTTGTGTCACTCTGCATTGCAAACTAGCCATCCAGTCAATTGAGTTAATCTGCCTGTCATATTTGTGCCAGCTGAATGTGCTTCTGCCCATTCTAAACCCACTTTCCAGCACATAATCTGCACCTTTGCAAATTACAGACCCTCAGATGTAAATTTAGAATAGTTTAATGTCTACCTCAACCACCCAGACAACTCTCTGGGTGAAAATTTTGTGTTCTCATGTTCCTTCTAATCTTTCTACCAATCACTTTAAACCAATGGCCTCTCTGCTATGGGAAATGGGTCTTCGTTGTCCAATCTATCCAAGCCCCTCATTATGTCATTAAATCACCCCGCAGCCTCCTGTGTTCTGATGCAAAAATTCCAGCCTATCCAATTTTTCCTCATACCAGCAATTTACAAGACCTGGCAATATGCAGGTAAATCTGCTATGTATTATCTCTAAAGCAGTTATGACCATCATGTAATGTGTAATGTACTAGAACTGTACACAAAACTCCAGCTGTGATCTAACCAGTATTCTAAATCAGACGCATGCCATTATTAGAACATAACGTACCTGCAAAAGCATGCACTGTTCTCTGCAATAGCTCAGATCCGAGTAAGACATGACACACCAGTGGCATATTTTATACACTTACCCTGATCAAGCTCCCGGTAAGGATTACAATAAACATCTGTTGAATTGTGAATAACTGCAAAACCAATCTCTGCCTCAGATATAGCACGTAGCCCTTTTCTAGTCAAACAAAAAACATTCTGGTTAATATGAACCACTAAATGGATAGCTAACAATGAAAGCACTTCAGCATTTTGAACAAACAAGTTACATACCTATCCATAGTTGGAATGTATAATCCCTGTTATTTTATTTTCTCGTAGCCATTTTAAAACCAAGTAGTTTTAACAACTACTATTGACGGTAAGAAGATTTCCAAGATATATTTATAGTGTTAGAGTAAGGTGCAATTATTGCAGTAATTG
This sequence comes from Ginglymostoma cirratum, assembly GCA_024137785.1. Lineage (NCBI taxonomy): Eukaryota > Metazoa > Chordata > Chondrichthyes > Orectolobiformes > Ginglymostomatidae > Ginglymostoma > Ginglymostoma cirratum. The sequence continues at coordinate 6,417,015 of JAHRHZ010000075.1, read as the reverse complement.
TTTTGGAGATGGCACACAAATTAAAAGTTTACTAAATTCAATTTCACAACATGCTATCGTGTGATTTGAATTTATGACTCATGGATTAGCTTCGTGGATTTCTATACCATTGCAATTTTCTTTAAAAAAAACAAAGATTTTTAAAACAAGCCATTCCTTAACATATCAATTAGTAATTGCAAATATTTTCTGAAGGTCTAACACTCCTGAAATAAATTGTAATTAAACTCCTCAAAAATACAGACTGATGAGTAGGACTTTAAACTTCTGAGTCAGGGGGGAAGGGAAAGCGATACGGTGTATGGAGTTAAACGGAAAGATAAGCAGCAGGATAGCATGTGAGTAGGTGGGTTTAAGCTCGAGGCAGACTAGGAACGCAGCAAAAAGGATAACTTAGGACATCTTAAGATTTCCAATATCTCTAATAATGATAAGAAAGTTAGCATTAAGGCACTTTACCTAAATGCTCGTAGTATTCGAAACAAAGTAGATGAATTAACGGCACAAATCATCTTGAATGATTATGATGTGGTAGGCATCACAGAGACGTGGTTGCAGGGGGTTCAGGACGGGCACTTAAACATCCAAGGACTTACAACTTATCGAAAAGACCGGGAGGTGGGCAGAGGGGGTGGGGTTGCCTTGTTAGTTAAGAATGAAATTAAATCAATAGCACTGAATGACATAGGGTCAGATGATGTGGTGTCTGTGTGGGTGGAGTTGAGGAACCACAAAGGCCAAAAAACCATAATGGGAGTTATGTACAGACCTCCTAACAGTGGTCAGGACCAGGGGTGCAAGATGCGCTGGGAAATAGATAGGGCATGTCAGAAAGGCAAGGTCACGGCGATCATGGGGGACTTCAATATGCAGGTGGACTGGGTGAATAATATTGCCGGTGGATCCAAAGAAAGGGAATTCATGGAATGCTTACAGGATGGCTTTCTGGAACAGCTTGTGATGGAGCCCACAAGGGAGCAGGCTATTCTGGACTTAGTGCTATGTAATGAGCCAGACTTTATAAAAGATCTTAAAGTAAGGGAAAACTTAGGAGGCAGCAATCATAATATGGTAGAGTTCAGTCTGCGGTTTGAAAGAGAGAAGGCAAAATCAGATGTAATTGTGTTACAGTTAAATAAAGGTAATTACAGGAGCATGAGAGAGGAACTGACGAAAATCGACTGGAAGCAGAGCCTAGCGGGGAAGGCAGTACAGCAACAATTACACCCAGAAACTCCTGCCATTGAGGACACAATACAGAGGTTCATCCCAAAGAAAAGAAAGATTATCCGGGGGAGGATTAGACAGCCATGGCTGACAAAAGAAGTCAGGAAATGTATCAAAGAAAAAGAGACAGCATAAAGAGTGGCCAAGAGCACTGGGAAATCAGAAGATTGGGAAGGGTACAAGAACAAACAGAGGATAACAAAGAGAGAAATAAGGAAGGAGAGGATCAAATATGAAGGTAGGCTAGCCAGTAATATTAGAAATGATAGTAAAAGTTTCTTTCAATATATAAGAAACAAACGAGAGGCAATAGTAGACACTGGGCCGCTCCAAATTGATGCTGGAAGGCTAGTGATGGGAGATAAGGAAATAGCTGAAGAACTTAAGTATTTTGCGTCAGTCTTCACAGTGGAAGACATGAGTAATATCCCAACAATTAAGGAGAGTCGGGGGCAGAGTTGAGTATGGTAGGCATTACAAAAGAGAAAGTGCTAGAAAAGCTAAAAGGTCTAAAAATTGATAAATCTCCTGGCCCCAATGGGCTACATCCTAGAGTTCTGAGGGAGGTGGCTGAGGGAATAGCAGAGGCGTTGGTTGTGATCTTTCAAAAGTCACTGGAGTCAGGGGAAGTCCCAGATGATTGGAAAATCGCTGTTGTAACCCTCTTGTTTAAGAAAGGATCAAGACAAAAGATGGAAAATTATAGGCCGATTAGCCTAACCTCAGTTGTTGGTAAAATTCTAGAATCTATCGTTAAGGATGAGATTTCTAAATTCTTGGAAGTGCAGGGTCGGATTAGAACAAGTCAGCATGGATTTAGTAAGGGGAGGTCGTGTCTGACAAACCTGTTAGAATTCTTTGAAGAGGTAACAAGTAGGTTAGATCAGGGAAACCCAGTGGATGTTATCTATCTAGACTTCCAAAAGGCCTTTGATAAGGTGCCTCACGGGAGGTTGCTGAGTAAGGTGAGGGCCCATGGTGTTCAAGGTGAGTTACTGGCACGGATTGAGGATTGGCTGTCTGACAGAAGGCAGAGAGTTGGGATAAAAGGCTCTTTTTCGGAATGACAACCGGTAACAAGTGGTGTCCCGCAGGGTTCAGTGCTGGGGCCGCAGCTGTTCACTTTATATATTAATGATCTGGATGAAGGGACTGGGGGCATTCTGGCGAAGTTTGCCAATGATACAAAGTTAGGTGGACAGGCAGGTAGTACGGAGGAGGTGGGGAGGTTGCAGAATGATTTAGACAGTCTAGGAGAGTGGTCCAGGAAATGGCTGATGAAATTCAACGTGAGCAAATGCGAGGTCTTGCACCTTGGAAAAAAGAATACAGGCATGGACTATTTTCTGAACGGTGAGAAAATTCATAAAGCCGAAGTACAAAGGGATCTGGGAGCGCCAGTCCAGGATTCTCTAAAGGTTAACTTGCAGGTTGAGTCCGTGATTAAGAAAGCGAATGTGATGTTGTCATTTATCTCAAGAGGGTTGGAATATAAAAGCAGCGATGTGCTTCTGAGACTTTATAAAGCTCTAGTTAGGCCCCATTTAGAATACTGTGTCCAATTTTGGGCCCCACACCTCAGGAAGGACATACTGGCACTGGAGCGTGTCCAGCGGAGATTCACACGGATGATCCCTGGAATGGTAGGCCTAACATACAATGAAAGGCTGAGGATCCTGGGATTGTATGCATTAGAGTCTAGAAGGTTGAGGGGGGATCTAATAGAAACTTACAAGATAATGCATGGCTTTAGAAAGGGTGGACGCTGGGAAGTTGTTTCCGTTAGGCGGGGAGACTTGACCCGTGGGCACAGCCTTAGAATTAGAGGGGGTCAATTTAGAATGGAAATGAGGAGACATTTCTTCAGCCAGAGAGTGGTGGGCCTGTGGAATTCATTGCCACGGAGCGCAATGGAGGCCGAGATGTTAAATGTCTTCAAGGCAGAGACTGATAAATTCTTGCTCTCGCAAGGAATCAAGGGCTACGGGGAGAGTGTGGGTAAGTGGAGTTGAAATGCCCATCAGCCATGATTAAATGGCAGAGTGGACTCGATGGGCCGAATGGCCTTACTTCGACTCCTATGTCTTATGGTCTTATGGTCTTAAAAGAATGGTGGTATGTTTCCAAGCCAATGGCAAATGGCCTGGAGAGCAACATGAAGGCGGTGGTGGTACCATTTTGGAAAGAAAGTAGAAATAGGCCGTGTGGCGTCAGAATACAATGAAGTGGGAAGCTGTGGGAAGAATATCTCGAAATGAGTGAAATCACTGACAGCCCTAAAGACAACAGCCTAGCATTCAACTATGGTGTTCAGTAGTTCAGTATGGTGCTCCAGGGGAATTTAGGAAGAGATGTTTGAGAGTCGGTGCTCAGTATCAGCAAGATAGGGGTCAGTAGGCTAGACAACAACTGCTTCTTGTCAGCAGGTTTAATAAAGTTACAGTTGACCAAGAGAAAAGAGAACAGCAAGTTCAGAGTGAGGGCAGCTAAGAAATTAAGTTGGTCAATTGTTTGATTTTATATTATATTTCATATAAAGATGGCTTATGTACCGTTGTAAAGCTCTCATCACTGACTCGAACAATTTTTCTCCTGAATTTGAGACAGTTTGAGAACCTGACACTCCAACATCAATGACACAGCTTCCTGGTGTTTCAAGGAATGATATATCTGAGGTACTACTCCCTAAAAGTTTAACATCTCCTCCTCCAAGAATTAGAGCAGAATTCAGCCTCTTGTGCTGCAAGACAAGTCACATACATAGTTAATAGACAACAAAAATGAAATACTTTTAACTCCCAGTGGGAACATGATTACACTAGTTTTTATATCTGTTAAAAAAATACATGAATCAAACTGTGATTAATACTAAATAATAAATTATCCAGTAATTTGAATTAAGCAATGGTACCAACAAGAAAGAAATAAATTAGCGTTAAAAATTCTTAAATCAGACCTTTCAATTGGTATACACAATGTTTACTGACAGGTGAACCAGTAATAATATGACAGATTTAAGATTATTCAAAAGTAAACAAGACTTTTTTTTCATGTAGTGAGTTATAATGTTACAGAATGCAGTCTGAGAAAAAGTGGTGGAAGCACAAACAATAATTGCTTTGACTCAGACTTTTAAAGACATATTCAAATGCAACATTGCATCAACAGAAGTACAAACATTATGGGCTCATTTCTGCCACCCTTTTTCGGACAAGGCTGAGAATTACAATGTAGCACTAAGCACCCTA
>JAHRHZ010000075.1:6327334-6407540 GCA_024137785.1 Ginglymostoma cirratum | reverse complement strand
GTTACCTTAAATTTGAAATCTACAAGGCATAAGTGGAATTTTGTCCATTCCACTCAACTAAGTGTGAAGCAGCCAAATCTGAAGTCTTGCATGCTGCTCCAAAAACAGGATATAAGCCTGCAATATTTTGTCAATCCAAGAAGTGCACAAATGCTTGTATTAGCCCAGGGAGCTGAGAGGATCATTATTTGACTGGTCAATGATGCATCCTTCTGCAGGGCTTGGATTCATCAAATACGATGCACCTGTGGCAGAAGACAAAGGCTCACTGGTTTTCCCAGAGAACAGAGAGATGGCTGGGACATATGGACCTACTTGAGAACTCTGGGAGTTATATCAAACAAAAGATTCTGGCTACTAAATATGTGGAAACCTTGCCCCACCACACTTATACATGAACCTAGCTATGTAGGGAACTAATCATTCATTATTTGCTGCGATTGCATGCTAGCCAGTTTGGACAGATCAAGTAAGCTCTCAGCTGAATATGTGACAATGTATGGCACTAGAGGTTATAATTAGTATCACTCTGAGCACTGCAGAACGCAGCAAAAAGGTGCCTCACTAACTTTCTCCAATTGCAAGTTAGTGGCGTGAAAAGGGGCATCCAAATGCCTCTGAACATCAACATTTAATAGTTTGTCACCATTTAAAACATGTTTTTCAATTCTTTATACCAAAAAAAAACTGAATTTTCCTTCATTTATCAACTTTTCTCTTATTCTGCTAACTCATCACTCCCTTTACAGACTGGCCAGCAGCTTCTGAGGTCAGGACGTCAGGATATCCTCTCCAGTGAGGCCCATTCTTCCTTCATTAACACTGCACAAAACATGTTTTTTTCCACGTGCTGAATTTTTCCTCCATTGGATGCTTTCATACTGACCTTTTAAAGTCGGAGCAAGCAGTCTACCCTCCAGCCTATGAAGTACAGCCTTATGAAACTCACACTTATTCCCTTTTTTTAAATATATACTTGGAGAAGCTCTTACAATTGGTTTCATATTCCTTGCTAGTTTTCCTTAATATTCTGTTTTCATCATCCTTTGTTGATAGTTAAAAATTCCCAATTTCCTGGCTTTCTGCTCTTCTTAACAATGTTACAAACTCTCCTCTTAATACAATACTATAGGTGTGGACTATTCTTGAGGGCTGTTGTGGTGCAGTGGTACTGTTTCAACTTCAGATCCCTCTTAGTTTCAAGTCCCACCTGCTCCAGAGGCATGTCAATACATATCGGAACAGGTCGATTAAAAAAATCTATAAGTGACTTCTTCAGTTAGCTTTGCTGTTGCAGAAAGTTTCAGCCACATTAATCAATGACAGAAAATGTTTCTATTAAGCAAAATCTGAGACAACCTCACTTTGCACATAGTATTACTCAGTTACTTTTACTTAAAAAATAACTTTTTCCACACAATAACTCACACACGAAAATCTGTGCAATTATGTTTGATACAAGTATTTTGAAGACATATCTATTGAAGACTGTTCCTCTTCAAAATGCAACTGTTACCTGCTTTTCATTTAAAAAGATGAATGTTTTGCCTCTAAAAATCGATTTTCTTTCAGGCTTTATTGTAATGTCCAACTCTCCAGGCTTGATACTAGGTTCATCAATTGGTGGATAAAAACTGTGAGGAACAAAATTTATCACTTTTTGTTTCACTACAAAAGTTCAGAATGATAAAATGTGTTTGTCAATAAGCAGTCCATTCAGACAATGCTAACGCTGATTTTTTTTTCCCCCAAACTGCACAAACAAATACGTGCCTGTTTAGGCAGTTTAGTTTTACATTTAAACAAAAATATATAGGAAGGAACCTTCTGCTCTACAGTACAAATTCAAATTAAAGTCTCTCACTAGGAACAATATTATTATGAAACTCTAAACTTTTACTTCTGGGCACAAGAATGAGCTTCATTTCCACTTTGGGGGATGGGGGCTCAGCTTTCTCATAAATATGCTGTAGTCCTCTAACATACATGCATTAACAGCACAACAATCTTGCGGCAGATTGGGCAGGAAGTCGACATTTTCTTTTGAGTTCCAAGGTCCTGATATCCTACTTGAAAGGAGAGCCAAACAGGCTTTCATTCCTTGCAAGCCAGGCGCCCTCAGGGACTGAGTTTGGGCTTGCACCTGAACATTTTGGCCTTTCCAACCTTGGCACTTGAATCTGCCTTCTTTCTGCAAGAAGACCTTCCATCTACGATCAACCTTCTGCACCCATGTCTATTACACTCCAGTTGTCCTTCCTTGGATAGTTTTGACGTGGAAATCAGTCATCTCAGCACCAGGGCATCACTGCAGGAGTTCCTCAGGGTAATGTTCTACAGCCAAACATTTCAGCTGCTTCATCAATAGCATTTCTTCCAGTTCAAGGTCAGACGTGGGGCATTTTCCGGATGATTGCACGATATTCAGCACCATTCAGGTCTTCTCAAATGCTGAAGCAGTACATGACCAAAAGCAGCAAGATTTGGACAATATGCAGGTTTGGACTGCGTAATTGCGCACAACTGACACACATTCTTGCCAGTCAAGCGCTAGGTAATGACCATCTCCAAAGAGAAACTCTCACCGTCAACCCACGACATTCAATAGCAGTACGATCACGAAAATCACCCATAATCAATGTCCTGGGGGTTACTGCTGACCAGAAACAGACTGGATAAGCCATATCAATACTGACTACAACAGCAGATCAGAGGTGAGGAATCCTGCAGCAAATAACTCACCTCCTGACTCCCCGGAGTTTGTCCACCACTTACAAGGCTCAAGTCAGAAGTATGATGGAATACTCCCCACTTGCCTGGGTGAATGCACTTGCAACAACACAAGAAATGTAACGCCTTTCACGACAAAGCAGCTCACTTGATTTGCACATCAACATTCATTCATTCCATTGTGACATTCAATAGCAGCAGCAAAATGTGCTGCAGAAATTCAGAAGGGTCCTTAGACAGAATCTTCCAAATCCATAACTACTAACATCTAGAAGAACAAGGATAGCAGATACATTGAAAGATTACCCCCAAGATCCCCTGCAATCCACAAACTATCCTGATTTCAAAATCTACTGGCATTTCTTCACTATGATGGGTCAAACTTCCTCCCCAACAGCACTGTGGGCCATCTAGACCAAATGCATTGCAGCAGTTCAAGAAGGCAGATCACAGCTACTTTCACAAGGGCAAGTAGTAATAGGTAATAAATACTGGAGCAGCCAGCAGAGCCCACATCCTGTGAATAAATAAAACTAATACAATTGCACAAAGATGAGTTCAATGGTTTCATTGTAATCATTAGACCCTTAATTCCAGATTTTTATTGAATTCAAATTCCAACATCTACCATTGCAAATCCAGGTCCACCACAACTGCATCACTAGATTAATTTTCTAGCAATAATACCACAAGGACTTCACAATGTCCCTCTCCCAATGTCAAGTTTGTACCTGACATAATCAACGTGGATAAGACACCTTGCAGAAATCATACAATGGTATTGCAGCAATTAACTGAACAGCATCATTAATATGGTGTAGAGCTGGATGAACACAGCAGGCCAAGCAGCATCAGAGGAGCAGGAAGGCTGACGTTTCGGGCCTTGACCCTTCTTCAGAAATGGAGGAGGGGAAGGGGGCTCTGAAATAAATAGGGAGGGGGAGGTGGATAGAAGATGGATAGAGGAGAAGATAGGTGGAGAGGAGACAGACAGGTCAAAGAGGTGGGGATGGAGCCAGTAAAGATGAGTGTAGGTGGGGAGGTAGGGATGAGATAGGTCAGTCCAGGGAGGACGGACAGGTCAAGGGGGTGGGATGAGGTTAGTAGATAGGAGATGGGGGTGGGGCTTGAGGTGGGAGGAGGGGATAGGCGGGAGGAAGGACAGGTTAGGGAGGCAGGGACGAACTGGGCTGGTTTTGGGATGCGGTAGGGGGAGGGGAGATTTTGAAGCTTGTGAAGTCCACATTGACACCATTGGGCTTCAGGGTTCCCAAGCGGAATACGAGTTGCTGTTCCTGCAACCTTCAGGTGGCATTGTTGTGGCATTGCAGGAGACCCAGGATGGACATGTCATCTGAGGAATGGGAGGGGGAGTTGAAATGGTTCACGACTGGGAGGTGCAGTTGTTTAGTGCGAACCGAACATAGGTGTTCTGCAAAGCGGTCCCCAAGCCTCCGCTTGGTTTCCCTGATGTAGAGGAGGCCACAAGGGGAACTGCAGATGCAGTATACCACATTAGCAGATGTGCAGGTGAACATCTGCTTGATGTGGAAAGTCTTCTTGGGGCCAGGGATGGGGGCGAGGGGTGAGGTGTAGGGGCAGGTGTAGCACTTCCTGCAGTTGCAGGGAAAAGTGCCGGGTGCGGTGGGGCTGGAGGGGAGTGTGGAGCGGACAAGGGAGTCATGGAGAGAGTGGTCCCGCCAGAAGGCAGATAAGGGTGGGGCGGGATAAATGGCTTTGGTGGTGGGGTCGAATTGCAGATGGCAGAAGTGTCGGAGGATGATACATTGGATCCAGAGGTTGGTGGGGTGGTACGTGAGGACAAGGTGGATTCTGTTTTGGTTGTTATTGCAGGGAGGGATGTGAGGGATGAGTTATGGGAAATGCGGGAGACACGGTCGAGGGCGTTCTCGACCACCGAGGGGGGGGTATGTTGCAGTCCTTGAAAAACGAGGACATCTGAGATGTACGGGAGTGGAATGCCTCATCCTGAAAGCAGATGCGGCGGAGGCAAAGGACTTGGGAATAGGGGATGGCATTTTTGCAGGAAGGTGGGTGGGAGGAGGTGTATTTTAGATAGCCGTGGGAGTCGGCGGGCTTGAAATGGATATCGGTTTCTAGGTGGTTGCCGGAGATGGAGACAGAGAGGTCCAGGAAGAAGAGAGAGAGGTATTAGAGACGGTCCAGGTGAACTTAAGGTTGGGGTGGAAGGTGTTGGTGAAGTGGATGAACTGTTGTTTGCAACTGAGATGACGGAATCATAGCGATATGCAGCGTGGAAACAGACCCTTCAGTCCAATTCATCTGTGCCGACCAAATATCCTGCGTAAATCTAGTCCTATTTGCCAGCATTTGGCCCATACCCCTCGAAACCCTTCCTATACATATACCTATCCAGATGCCTTATAAATGTTGCAATTGTACCAGCCTCCATCACCTCCTCTGGCAGCTCACTCCATACACGCACCACCCTCTGAGTGAAAACGTTGCCCCTTAGATCCCTTTTATATCATTCCTCTGTCACCGTAAACCTACGTCCTCTGGTTTTGGACTCCCCTAACCCAGGGAAAAGACCTAGCCTATTTACTCTATTCATGCCCGTCATGATTTTATAAACCTCGATAAAGTCACCTCTCAGTCTCTGATGCTCCAGGGAAAACAGCCCCAGTCTATTCAGCCTCTCCCTATAGCTCAAACCCTCCAACCGCGACAACATCCTCGTAAATATTTTTGAATCCTCTCTAGTTTCACAATAGCCTTCCTCTTGGAGGGAGACCAAAACTGCACACAGTGCTCCTAAAGTGGCCAAACCAATGTCCTGTACAGCCACAACATGACCTCCCAACTCCTATAGTCAATGCACTTGTGAAGAGTCGCCACACGCACGGAACATCAAGTGAGTGCATGCAAAACTCAAATTTCACGCACTATGAATGTCATCTTAAGAATGGTTGATGAAATTCTAGTCTTGGTTATTCATCACCTACTGATAATCCGCAAAGGGCGCATTGCCTTAAGGGAAGTACATATGGGCTATGAGGTCGATGATGGTTGAAGGGGATACGAAAGTGGTGATTCAGTTCAAAGCATTTCACTTCTTACCTATCACAACTTAATCCTGGCATGACCCAATGGCTGATTCTCGCTTTGGCAGGACCCAGAGGAGGGTTTAAATCACCATCAGAAAATAGTATTAGGCAAGCTAATGGAGATGAAGCCAGATAAGTCACCTAGCCCTAATGGCTTGCATTCTAAGATCCTAAAAGAGGTAGCTACAAAGATAGCAGATGGTTTGGTTGTAATTTTCCAAAAATCGTGGGATTCAGGTGAAGTACCAGAAATTTGGAAAACTGCTGATATGACACACCTATTCAAAAAGGATGGAGGCAAAACCAGGTAACTATAGGCCTAATTAGCATAACATCTATTGTTGGAATCAATTATTAAGGAAATAATAGCAGCAAGTTTAGAAAATCATGATCTAATCAAAGAAAGTCAGCACGGCTTCATGGAAGGGAAATTGTGACTGACTAACTTATTAGTGTTTTTGAGGCCGTCTCAACCAGTGGAAAAAGTGGATCCAGCAGATGCAATGTATTTGGACTTGCAGAAGGTGTTCAAAAAAAGTACCTCACAGAAGACTAAGTCACAAGACAAGAGCCCACAGTGTTTGAGGTATACAGTGGCATGGATTGAGAATTGGCTAATGGACAGCAAACTGTGATTGGGGTTAAGGGGTTCTTTTTTAGGTTGGCGACCTGTAATCAGTGAGGTTCCACAGCAATAAGTGCTGAGACCATAATTGTTTACAATAGATACAAATGACTTGGAGGAGGGAAGCAAATATACTATAGTCAAATTTGTAACTGACACAAAAACAGGTGGAAAGTCAGTTTGCAAGAGTGATACAGCATATATTTTAGGTTATTAGAGAGATATTAATAGGTTAAGTGGGCAAAAAATTGGCAAATGATGAACAATGTGGGAAAATGTGATGCTGTTCATTTTGGAATGGAGAGATAGGAAACATGGGAAAAAGACTGCAGAAAGCTGTAACACAAAGGGACTTGGAGATACGTATGCATGAAACATAGCAAGCTAGCACACACGTCCAGCAGGTAATCAGGAAGGCTAATGGAATGTTGCACTATATGTTAAGAGGGTTGGACTATATGAGTCGGGAAGTCTTATTTCAATTGTACAAGATGCTGGTGAAACCACATGTGAAGTACTGTGAACAGTTTTGGGTCCCCTTATTTAAGGAAAGGCATTTTATTGGAGACAGTTCAGAGAATACTGGGATGATCCCTGGTATGGAGGGATTATCTTTTGAGCAAAGATTAAACAGATTGGGACTCTACTCAGATGCGTCCTCAGCCCCCTCCTGTACTTCCTGAACACCCACAGCTGTGCTGCCAAAATCTGAACGAATGCCACCTCCAAGTCCGCTGAATAAACCACTGCAGTGGGACAGATATCTAACAATGATGAGTCAAAATACAGAAGGGCAATAGAGGGCTTGGTGACGTGGTGCAACGAGAACAACCTCTCTCCACGTCGACAATACTAAAGAACTAACCACTGACTTCAGAGAGAAAGGAGGAGAACATGACCTCCATCTACATCAATGGAACTGAGGTCGAGAGGGTGGACAGCATCAAGTTCCTTGGAGTGACGATAACTGACAACCTGTCCTGGACTTCCCATGTAGACGTGATGGTCGAGATGGCACAATAACACCTTTTCTTCTTCAGGCGGCTCAGGAAATTTGACATGTCTATAAGGACCTTCACCAACCTCTATGGATACACAACTGAAAGCATACTGTCGGGTGCACAACGGTCTGGTATGGCAACTACTCTGCCCAGGACAATAAGAAACTACAAAAGGTGGTGTGCACAGCCCAAATCATGACGGAAGCCAACCTGCCATCCATGGACTCCACTTATACAGCTCACTGCCGCAGAAAGGCTGACAACATCATCAAAGACCCATCGCATCCCGGTAATGATTTCCTACAACCTTTTCTGTCAGATAGAAGGTACAGAAGCCTGAACACATGCACCAGCAGGTTCAGGAACAGCTTCTTCCCGGCCACTATCAGACTGATGAATAGACTCTCTAGCTTTAAATAATGCTGGTCTTGCTAACGTTGATCTCACCCAGTTCACGCCCCGTGCAATGTAACCTGCAATGCCTCTAAGTCTTTTTGATCTGTACAACCTTGTTTACTATGATCTGCCTGTACTGCTTGTAAACAAAGCTTTTCACTGTACTACGGTACATGTGACCATCAATCAATCAATCATTGGAATTTTGAAGAGCTTGAAGTGATCTCATTGAAACATGTAGGATTCTTCAGAGGTTTGACAGGGTGAATACGGAGAGGATGCTTCTCCTCCTGGAAAAGTCGAGGATCAGTGACACAGACTCAGAATTAAGGCACACTGATTTAAGACTGACAGGAGGAGGAATTTCTTCTCTCACAGTGCTGTGTGTATATGGAACTCCTTGTTATAGGGAGCTGTGGGCAGACTCCTTGTATACATGTAAGGCTGAAATAAATAGATTCTTGATCAGTCGGGGAATCCAGGTTACAGGGAAAGAGCAGGAAAGTGAACCTGAGGCGTGAAAGTCAACCATGATCCTACTGAATAGCGGACCACGCTCAAGGGGCCAAAGAACCTACTCCTGTTCCACTTTCTGTGGTCTTATGTTCAAGGATATTGGTGAAAGGATCTCAACGGTTAGATATGATACCTAAGTAGTTGGCATCTACCTTTGCTGACACAAGTGGCTGATCAGTTTTGAAGGGTGAGTAAATGGAAGAGTGAAGATTTATAATTGCACAAAAGTAAGGGCTTGGGAGTTTTCCAGAACATTAGAATATTAAGTTCTTCCTTTTGGATTTTGAACCACATCATTATTAGTGTTTATGCCACTTATCTGTGTTATCCATTTTTGCTTCCTATGCTTGGCAAGTGGCATTTCACTTGTAATGAATGGTATGATAGGAATTGATGCTGAGCAAAAAGGGGACTTCAGAAAAGGATACCTGGATGACTGAATTGCCTTTTGTTGGGTGAGGAAGTACAAGCCACTACTGCATGCAGTTGTCACAGGATACACTAATAGAACCTAAAAGAACCTTTCAATAACAAAGCCATCGTCATGCACCACTGTTCTTTCATTAACTGAATGCTTCCCCTCCTTTCCTTCTGAAGAGGACCTATCCCTCATTCTTCCTCAAAATCCAAACTTGCTGCAGTGTTCATCAGACCACAACTACTTTCTAGGTCAATTAACTCTCCAGCAGAAATTTTCTTCTGAGAAACAAAATATCAATGATATATACGCAATTTCAAGGGGTAAATATGTATTGGGCAGAACTGGATCCCACCAATTTAAAAGGGTGAGGTAGCTACAAAATTCCCTGGGTAACTTACATCACCATCCTACACATCCCCAAACTGTTCATAGTTTTAGGAAAGGTGGGCACAGTCTAGGCAAGCCACTTGCCCTCTCGCCCAATTCAGGCCTTTAAGAAAATTAATTGGTCATTTCTCACCTGTAGTCACTTTTGAATTTGATGGGGTGGAAATCAGGGAAATAGGTGGAAGCCCAGCAGGATTCTTTGGTCACGCAGGAAAGGTAGGGGCACCCTTTCCCAATTGGGACCACATTCCCAGATCTGCCTTCTTTCAGACTCACCCTTCTCTCAAAGGGCAGCATGGTGGCACATCGGATAGCAGTGCTGCCTCACAGCACCAGGAACACAGGTTCAGCTGTAGCCATGGGTGACTGTCTGTGTGGAGTTTTCATGTTCTCGTGTCTGTGTGGGTTTCCGCCAAGTGCTATAGTTTCCTCCCACAGTTCAAAGATGTGCAGGTTAGGTGGATTGGCCATGCTAAATTGTCCATAGTGTCCAGAGTTGCTCTTTGCAGGGTCGGTGCAGACTCGGTGGGCCAAACAGCCTTCTTCCAAACTGTAGGGATTCTATGATTCTCTCCAGCCTCTCCAATATGATCCCAACCCTCCTTTCCATGTTCTCTTGACGCAGCCAGCCTCTCCAGTAACACCTTCTACATTTAGATCTACCCTAGTTCTGGATTAATGTGACTGTTGCAATGACTGCTGATCACTGTTGGAGCTACAGAATTGCCAGCCTATCAAATTGGCTAGAGTTCTTTGAGGCATGACCTCCTCTTTAACGAAACAATGCGGCAACTCAAATTTCCAAATGCACAATAATGATAGAAGCTGGAGAAATTGTGTATTCGCTGGCAGAGTGGGAGCTGTCCTCCTGACTTGTTCTTTGCTTGTCATAGGAGATATAGTAAATTAGAATTTCTGCCTGATTGCAAGTGTTTCATGTTGACATTTACACTGTTGGCAATTTTTGCAGAAACCAGCGCAAGTATCACAGTTAAAGGAAACTGACAAAACATTTTACCTTTCTGGACTGGGAAGATGTTGTCTATTCCGGATTGCCTTGGAAAGACTGACGAAGAATTCTGGTTTCACTATGGGTCGACAACAAATCATTGCACATATGGTCTTATAGGAAAGAAAATAAGTTTGGATATTATTACAATTGGTACACATCAACTAAACCTATGCATATATAGAATTCACTTCCTCATTAAGAGTAGGCATGACTCCGAGTTCGCCAAAGAACAAATTGTGAGCTAACCGCATTTACTTAAAACAGGGCTGGCCAAACGGGAGGATAGGGACCTCAAATGGGGTTGGAACCCAGAGTCAGCAATGGATACCCTCCTTCACCTGCTCTCAGATCTTCTCCTCTTCTGTCCATTATTCACTAAGGAGACAACTTTCAATCCTTGAAATAGGGCACAGTACGGAAAAGTTTGGAAAGCATTGAACTAAAACCTATTTGATCCACACGTCATTAATTCTCAATTTAAAACCCAGTACATCCATCATAATTTAAACAACATACTAAAAGTGTCACAGAATTGTTATGAATCTCAGAATTGTTACAGCACAGAAGGCAAAGGCAGCCATTTGTCCCATTGTGCCTGGACATTTACACGCATTAACTCACATTTTGTTTTCATAAAGCAAAATCAGAAGAAAAATATGACTTGACAAAACTAGCATATTTACAGCTCCTTTAAGGTGTAAAACATTCTCGGACACTTTTAAAGAATTTAGCTATGAATCTATTAGAATGGGTAACAAAGCTTAGTCAAAAAAAGCTCATCAAGAATATCTTAAATAGAGGACAGCGATATAGAAATGCTTGACGTTTCGGGCCTAGACCCTTCATCAGAAACGTCAAGCTTTCCTGCTCGGTCTGCTGTGTTCATCCAGCTCTACACCTTATATCGGATTCTCCAGCATCTGAAGTTCCTATTATCTCTGATATAGAAATGCTGACAGGTTGAAGGAGAGAATATCACACCTTGGGCCTAGATAAGTCAAGCAAAAGTTGCAGATGACAGAACAAAGTCAGCAACGCACAAGAGACCAGACTTAAGGAACTGCAGAAATCAAATGGTTAGAGTTAGGGATGTGAGACCTTGGGGAAATTTGAAACATTTTTATACACATTTTGTGGGGCGTGGGCATGCTGGCTGGCCAGCGTTTATTACCCGTCCCTAGTTGCCCTTGAGAAGGCAGTGGCGAGTTGCCTTATTGAACCACTGCAATCCATCTGCTGTGGGTTGATCCACAATGCCATTAGAAAAGGAATTCCAGGATTTGGACCCAGTGACAGCAAAGGAACGGCGATATATTTCCAAGTCAGGACGGTGAATGGCTTGGAGGGGAACTTGAAGATGGTGTTCCTCCCAATATGTCTGCTGTCCTTGTCTTTCTAGGTGGAAGCGGTCATGGGTTTGGAAGGTGCTGTCTGAGGATCTTTGGTGAATTTCTGCAGTGCGTCTTAATGATAGTACACATTGCTGCTACTGAGCATTGGTGGTTGACGGAGTGGATTCTTGTGGATGCAGTTCCAATCAAGCGGGCTGCTTTGCCTTGGATGGTATCAAGCTTCTTGAGTGTTTTTCGGGGCTGTACTCATCCAGGCAAGTGGGCAGTATTCCATGACACACCTAACTTGTGCCTTCTAGATGGTGAACAGGCTTTGAGGAGTCAGGTGAGTTACTCTGTATAGTATTCCTAGCCTCTGACCTGCACTTGCAGCCACTGGATTTATGCAGTGAGTCCAGTTGAGCTTCTGATCAATGATAACCCGCAGGATGTTGATAGTGGGGGATTCAGAGATGCTAATACCATTGAACGTCAAGGGGTGGTAGGTGGACTGTCTCTTATTGGTGATGGTCATAGCCTGGCATTTGTGTGGCGCGAATCTTACTTGCCACTTGTCAGCCCAAGTCTGGATATCATCTAGATATTGTTGCATTTGGACAGTGTCTGAAGAGTCACGAATGGCGCTGAACATTGTGCAAGCATCTGTGAACATCCCCACTTCTGACCTTATGATGGAGGGAAGGTCATTGATGAAGCAGCTGAAGATGGTTTGGTCTAGGACACTACCCAGTGGTACTCCTGCAGAGATGTGCTGAAGCTGAGATGACTGACCTCCAACAACCACGACCATCTTCCTACACCTCAGGTATGACTCTAACCACCAGAGGGTATGCCCCTGATAGCCAGTGATTGCAGTTTTGCTTACTGGAAAATTTTTATTTTTTTTTTAAAACTAAAGTGGCAAAGGGTTCATTTTTCTTGAGCTTATGTTCCCTGTAAGTTAGAAATATTTTCAATAATGTCTGGAGAAGACAAAGGAAATGCTGGGCATCATCTTATAGTTAAAAAATTACACATAGAAGACTATCTGAATTAGTGGAAACTCAATAGCAATAATAATTTCACAAGCTGGCCGTCTCATTTTAAAATATTTAACATGAAAGCATTGTATTTATAAGTAAGATAAAGTGCTCAGTAACTTGCAGCTAATATGGGTTTTAAGCTTGGCAAAGACTTTCAGAAAACCTGAGAAGAAACAACATTTTGCTTCAATCTATACAACCGACCTTCACAGTGACCTTGACTGACGACATGACAAGGTGAGTGTTAGCTTCTGTCCAATTGCTGCTAAGATGGCCTCCAAGTTCTTGAACTGACTTGTTTAGTTCAATTTTTTCTAGTCCATCCAAACAGGAAGAGCAGACAATCAAAGGTTCATATTCTACTCTGAGGGGGAAAAATGTATTTGTTGTATTAAAATGTACGCTACAGCATACTTTAATACAGGAAAATTGTGTAGTAGCAGTAGACACAACTTCATCGGACTCTGAAGCTAATGCCCTACAAAAAGACAGAATCACAATAAAGTCTTGAAAGAAACACTCAAAATTTTAAAGTTAGTCAATTTATGGTTGTAATGAAATACCGAAAAGTGAATAAAATTCCCTAATAAGGGAAATCACATCTAGGTTAGGCCCGTAAAATGTAAAATGTCACTTCATTATTGTTTGCTTCCTCCAATGGCAGCTAATTTTCTAGGATTCTGTAGTACCTTAACTCCTTTAAACTTCATTTAACGTCCCAAGATCAGCAAAGCTGCTTTAGTCAATGATCTGGTGAATTTCATTCTTTTAAGGTTAACTGGTCCATTGTTACAATAAAACACCATTACTTATCTGCTAAAGGATTTAGTGGAAGAACTTATATTTTTCTTCCCTGTAAAAGGGACAATGTTTTAATTACTTTAGCGCAATAACAGATTTCCATTAATTAGCTTGCATAGAAACTCTGTCTCCACCTGAAAGCCTCTAGCTGATTGAAGAATATAACATAGGGATTAAGAGCCAGCAGTCTAAGTTATATGATTTCATAAATTATTAAAATGCAGCAGCTAATTTGCATAACACAAGGTACCACAAACTGAAGCTGAGACAAATCAGTTACTGATATATTTTGGTAGTACCACCTGAAGATGTACACTGGCAAGGACACTGGAAGAACTCCCTTCTCTTATTCAAAAGAAGCACCACAATATATTTTACATTTATTTGATAAATGGAACTTCATCTGAGATGGAGCATGAAGAGAAAAAACAAAGTTCTGGCCAGCAGAGCCTTTTAAAACATCTCTTAAATGCCTCTGGTTACAATGGAAATGTTTCATAGTCCAAAATACAGACAAAATGCTCAATGAAACAGTACACCATCTTCAAACGCTAATCATGGAACTTCAGGCAAATTTTGATAAAAGGTAGAAAATAATTACCTGAATTTGCTTTGGAAAAGACCAAATGTGACCAATTCTCCTGACTTCAAAATCCGTGGGCTATCATTCTGTAAGCGCTTCTCATTTACAAAGGTTCCATATTTTGAAGTATCTTTTAATGTCAGTACAGAGTTTTTGGTAACCTGGGTCTTTAAAAAGACAGAAAATAAATTTAGAACGCTCAACATTTCTTCTTGAGACCTTCTGTTCTTAAGCCATTAGCTGTGATGCTCATTACACACTATTCCACGTTAAATTATTATTAGGTATTGCAATTCTAGTTCGTTGAAATTGAGAGTGTTATTAGGATAGTAGATGAATTGTTTTAATGTAAATGACGAAGGTAATTGGCATGTCCACATTGCATTTGGATGGATTTATGATATAAAGACCTTTGTACAATATAAACATATTACTTCTTTCTGCAACCTCTCAAGGTTACAAAGAGGGTTACTATGCAATTATTGGTGTCTTAGGCCCCTTTGTTGATGTTGAACTTTTGGTTGGAAGCAGACCTTTGTGCTCAGTTTTTCGAAGTCTGACAAAACGACGTGCTGCTGCCATGATCTTAAGTGGAACACTGGCCTTACTCCACTGCATTTTTGTCGTAATTAGTGGAACTGCATACAAAGGTTTACTTTGCAAACTACCTGTAGCCTAAATATAGAATCACTAATTGTGCCCTACTCCAGAAAGTTGGGTAATAATTGCTGGCCTAACTAGCAATAGGCACAACCTGTGAATGAAATTCTACAAAAATGTAATCTTAATTCTTAACTTGAAGTATCTTGGGAAAATTTAGGATGATATGTCATTTTTTTTTTGTTATTTTTACAACTCATGAAAGAATGGAAGACAAAATAGAAAACAAAACACACCCAAATGCCTTCGGTCACTTGATAACAAACGATCAGCTTTCTACTCTACAGATTAATTCACTGCATGATCAATATTACTGTTTAATGTTTGCTTTGTGATTATTTACCATATTTGCCTACAACCATTTGACACAATCATTCCAACCTTCCCTACAGTTATATCAGACCTCTTCTACAATGAATCAGCTCCTGAAATTATCTTGTAAAATCACAAATTCCAATCAAACATTAATTTAAAACAGTGGAATAAATGTAGAGATAAAATGGGATCATTTCATTTAAATTTCCTGATAATGTTACCACTGTCTATAAAAATTTTTTTACCAATCCATGCTCCATTTTTATTTGGCTGTCCTTCAACAAACCTTCATTGGTCAGAGTGTTCAGTACAGGAATTGGGATGTCATGTTGTGGCTGTACAAGATATTGATGACGCCACTTCTAGAATGTTATGTATAATTCTGGTCTCCCTGCTAAAGGAAGAATATTATTAAACTAGAAAGGGTGCAGAAAATATTTACAAGGATGTTGCCGGGACTGGAGGGTTTATGTTGTAAGAAACAGCTGGATAAGCTAGGACTTTTTAACCCTGGAGCATCAGAGGCTGACGGGTGACCTTATAGATGTTTATAGGGGTGAATGGCCAAGGTCTTTTTCCAAGCGTAGGGGAGTCCAAAACTAGACGGCATAGGTTTAAAATAGGGGGAAAGGTTTAAAAGGGACTTGAGGGGCAACTTTTTCACACTGAGTGGTTAAACACAGGCAAACAGGACTAGTTCAGTTTGGGATACCTGGTCAGCATGGATGACTTGGACCAAAGGGTGTTGCTGTATGTTTCTGAGAGTCTATAAACTGGGTATACCACATACACATAGGCTGCACCTATTACCTGCAGTAAGCAACATTTGGCATGTCACTCAAAATAATAGATGCTTTTACTGATTTAGCTCAAGTAGCTAAGAAATAATAGAAATTCCACTCGCCCACTACAGTTTTCCCTCAGTGTTCTTCAAGTCTTACATTCCAACCTGAATCAATTGTGGAGCTCGTCACTCTCTCAATAGTGGGGTGTCAATTTCCTGATTCTTAAACATGTTTACTGTAGCTACAAGAGTAATTTTTGTTACAGGCAGTATTTTTGTTTTCATATTTTTGGTAGACACTGAAATAAAGTTTTTTATGGCTTTGCTTCCTACATATTGCAGGATAACTGAAATGCTTGATAGAAGCTAAAGTGATGTTTATAATGAACTTGAACAAACTGCAATGATTAAAAAAAAAACCTGTCAGTAGCAGAAAGTAGCAGTATTATGGCCTACAAAAGTGAAATTGAAAGGTGGATTCTCACCAAATTTGCAGCAGGGTGACTAACTGAAAGTGCAGCATGTGAACGACTAATGGACTGGTCATCACGTAGAAGAATTGTACAGTTCTTTCGACCAACAATGTAATCCACACCAACCAACAAATGGTAGGGCTCTTCTGGAACATGCAAAAAACAGGTAATGTGAAGTTTAAGCTTGAGGAGGTCATCAATTTATTAAATACCTTAAACAGAAGGACAGCCTTACTGAATACTTGCCAGGGTTATTTATCATTAATCATCCTCAAAAATTAAAATCAGTTGCAATTTGTATAAGAAATCAACTATATTCAGAAGCAAACAAGGCATCTTCTTCCACAACAATTGTTTGTGACAGCACCAGAATCTGTCCAAAGTCTCTTCTGTCATCCACTATTAACTTCAGAGGACCTCAGAACAGGCAATAAAGATTGCTTTGCCATTGTTGCCTACATACCAGAAGTAAAATTTTTATCAATTTAATTCCTCAATTACAAAAGATTGAGCAGAAGGTGTACTGCATTGAAACAAATCTATACCTTGAAAATGCCCATGATACAAATTCTATTTTTTTTCCATCACCATTTGGTCTCAGTCCAGTACTTGTACTGTTCTTTTTTAATAAGCACATAAACAGCAGTCTTTGGAATACATTACCTCTGAATACTATTTGGAATACATTTAAGCTGCATCTTAAACTACTCACATTTAAAGACAGAAGGCAACCATTCTCCCCACTGTATTGCTATCAGTCCTTTATTCAACTAATTGAAAATTAGTCCCACTATCTAGCATTTATCTGTTTCCAGTCTGTAGTGTATTTTCCTCTACAAGAAGCAATTTTTTTTATCCTAAACATGCTCTGTAGCCAAACATTCCATGCTTCAAGAATCTTGAGGTCAACTTCCCGCCTTTCACTACCTCCCAAAATTATATAATAAAACTGTTATACATGCTGAAATCAAGTTCATAATTTCATGAAATCATATTCCTTCAATTTAACTGTGACCTATAATAGCATAACTTCTATTGTTTTGTGGACTAATAAATTCAGCAAATTATCCATTGTTGGGTATCCCTTCTAACTTAAAAATGCAATGCACACAATTCTTGTCCTATCCTCACCTTATTCCCAAACTGATTTTAAATTTATTTAGCACTAAAACTAAACTATTTGAATGTGCTGTATTTGCCTTGAGGTAGATCCTGGAGTAGAACTTCAATTCAAAAAAGTGATCTTGTTCTTAAGAAGATTAGAGACCAGAGTTCTTGGGTACCCTGTTCACTTTCTGCCCATTCACCACTAATTATCCAAATATAAACTGGGATAGTAAAGTCTTTAATCGTTGCACTTTGAGTTAACTGCAGGGTTGACTCTATTAGAACAGGGTAAATGCGTATTTGAGAAACTTTTTTTTAAACTAGTCATGAGGAAAGAAAGGATAGAGCCAAAATGTGATGGATGGCTTTCAGATACAAATCAGCCATGATTCCTTTAGCTATCACAACAGACCTAAGTGGTCTTGTTCTAATATCTTATTCTATATCTTGCAGGGTCAGTCAATCCGCCCCACAACGCATGGCCTAAATACCAAACGGAATGTGTCTTTCCTTGTTTAGCTGGCCTTTCAAAGTCGGGCCCATCATCCTCCTTATCACGCAGTTACACGCAGCTATCTTAATGCACTCTCAGATACAAATAACGGACAATGGATCCACAACTGGCACCCCGCTCGCCCGATATTGCCCACTGAGGGCTACAGAAAGTACACAGATGGTTTGTGGCAAAAAGCGAGCATGCACTACTCCCAGACACTTCATAACTGACAACAACCGGGACCATAAACAAACCGCCTGGTACTCCGGCTGAGGCGATCGGCACTAACGACCACATCTCCACTTAATCACGGTCGCCCCCCCGCCCCGCCCCGCCCCGCCCCCA
This sequence comes from Ginglymostoma cirratum, assembly GCA_024137785.1. Classification (NCBI taxonomy): domain Eukaryota; kingdom Metazoa; phylum Chordata; class Chondrichthyes; order Orectolobiformes; family Ginglymostomatidae; genus Ginglymostoma; species Ginglymostoma cirratum. Next base: position 6,389,425 of record JAHRHZ010000075.1, on the reverse strand, counting down.
ACTCTCTCAGGGATCCGGCAGCGTCGGGACGACCCACGTAACCCACTGCAGGAGGCGGAGCGTTCGCGGCAGCACGTGATCCCATCGCGCAACGCCGTGCAGCAAAAGCGTCACAGGGCCCTTCGCCCCAGGGGAGGGGCGGCGAACACGTTGTGTGACCTTTGCCGCCGGAAGTGAGGCGCTCGCCGAGTGACCGCTCTCACTGTACCCGCTCGGGGGCGGGCGTGTGTAGCAGTTAGTAAGGCTTGTTGCATTTAGTTTGAAGGAGCGATGGCTGTTTGTGGAGCTTTAAAGCGGTCGGGTTTGTGGTGCAGGTTTACTGTGACCGCGGCTCGATTTAGTCGCACTGAGCGGGTGAGGTGCTGTTGTGAATAATGTGTTTTAATGAGTAGTTCAGTGAGTTGGTCGGGGGCTCAGCTTCTAAGTCCAGCTAAGTTGTGGGGACTTTCAACAAGTCAGATCGTGTCGAAACACAGACTGAGTTCATGTTTGAGCCCTTGAACTCAGTGACCTTTTCATCCGTTTGTGGAATGTGAAAGGTGGTGAAGCAAGAGCAGAAGCAGGGCCAACTGGTCTTTATAGGATGAATTGTACGAGGCTTGAAACGTTAACTGTCTTTCACTCCGCAGATGCTGGCAGATAAGTTGAGTCTCTCCAACTTCGCCACATTACGCAGCAAATAGTCTTGACGTTCATGTTTTAAAAGTTATACAGTCAGCACACAGCTCAAGACTGTTGCGTACATATGGTGAAGGAGCAGTTTACATGGTCGCATCCTGTTAGAAACAGAAGATGATGGGTCTAGGCCCGAAACGTCAAGCTTTCCTGCTCCTATGATGCTGCTTGGCCTGCTGTGTTCATCCAGCTCCGCACCTTGTTATCTCGGATTCTCCAGCATCTGCAGTTCCTATTATCTCTGCTCCACTATTCTTCACGATAATGGCTGATCGTCACTCTCAATAGCCTGCAAATAAGTCAACGTTTTTCTAGCTACCATCAGTTCTGAGGAAGGTTCACCGGACCTGAAACGTTGACTCTGATTTTTTTTTTCTTCGCAGATGCTGCCGGATCTGCTTAGCTTTTCCAGTAACTTCTGTTTTTGTTCCAGATTTACAGCATCTGCAGTTCTTTTGGTTTCTTTCAATATAGCCTAATCCTGCTTTCTCTTCATAACCTATGATCCCATTTGCCCAAGTACCAAATCTCGCTGCTTTTTGAATACTCTCAATGCTTTGGCATCAACTACTTCCTGTGGTAATGAATTCCACAGACTTATCACTCTTTTTGGGTGAAGAAATGTCTCCTCATTACTGTCCTAAATGATGTATCCTCAATCCTGTCTGTCTGTCTTAATTGTCTGTCTTAATTAAACCTGCCTCCACCATGCACAGTCAATACATTCCTAAGTTTAACCACTTGTATGAAAAGGTTTTTGTCCCTGCTAACTCTTTTGTCAGTTATCTTTACATTTGTGTCCCCTTGATACTATCAATGGTGGGAATAGTTTTTCTTAATCTACTCTGCAGACTGCTCGTGATTTGGACCTTGACCTAGGAAAAATGGTTCTGAAATACCCACATAAATGTAGGCCTTTAATCCCTGTGAGTTGTAAGTATTTCTGGATCCCCTCTGATATCTTAATGTTGTTCGTAAAGTGTGTCGCTCTGTACTGAGCACACTATTCTAGTTAGGGCCAAACCAATATTTCTCAAACAAAAACAAATTACTGGAAAAGCTCAGCTGGTCTGGCAGCATCTGTGGAGAGAAATCGGAGTTATTGTTTCCACTGGACCTGAAACGATAACTCTGATTTCTCTCCACAGATGCTGCCAGACCAGCTGAGCTTTTCCAGCAATTTCTGTTTTAGTTTGATTTACGGCATTCACCGTTCTTTTGGTTTTTATCAAAAATTTAACAAGTTGAATCTAGTTTGCCTTTTCAGTTTAATGCCTATTAATAAAATCCTGGATAGTCCTATGCTTTAATACTCCTTCAAATTGTTCTGCCATTTTCAATTACTTTATGTGCATGCACATCCAGGTGCTTCTGCCTATTCCCCCTTTGTCTGTGGTGTTCTTCCTCACAACAAGTCCTTTCAATTTTACTTGTTAAATTTATGCTTCCATCTGACTGGCCATTCCACTAACCTGCCTTTTTTTTTGAACATCTCACGTTTTGAGTATTGAGTTTAGTATTGTTTGCAAATTTTGAAGTTGTGCCCTGTACGTAATGTAGATTATTACTGTATTTCAGGAAGTGTGGGCATCCCAGCACCAATCTCCGGGAAGCTCCATCCTGGATTCTTCCTGCAGTTTGAAGTTGAACAGCCACTGTTGCTTTTTACGATCAGTCAACTTGTATCTATTTGCTATTGTCTTATTCAGTCGCTCTAACTCTTACCCAAGCCTGTTGAGAAGTACTTAAATGCTTTTCGGACATCTGTATTCATCACAACAATAGCATTACCCTCATCAGCTATTTCTTATCTCACTAAAACAAATTAAATTTGATTTTTTTTTTGTTAACAGTTTGACGCTGAATTGTGATTTCTAGAAGTTATAAACCACTGAGGTTAAAATGTCTGGCCTTTACTTCCTATGTTATATTTACACTTTTTTTTTGACAATTGCAAATCTCTAGTTCATTGGTGCCAGCTGATTGGAAAATTATGACCAGTGCCTTTGCAAGTTGCAGTCTCATCCCTTCATATCCTTCAATATGTTTTGTCTGGTCCTGGTGTTTTTAGTCTGTCTAATCCATACAGCCACTTTGTCAGTTTTAAATACTTTAGTTGTTTGAACTACTTCCTTCATGTGGGTAACAATTTTCTGATGCAAGTATTCAGCCATTCCCCTGTTTAAATTTTTTTTGATCCTTGGCTGCCCCCGCTCCTTAAATAAGTGTGACTCCTTACACAAGTATGCATTAAACCACACATTCCATTGACTATTTGTAGTAGCTAGTATGCCAGTTGTGCTCAACCAGCGTATACTTGCAATCTTCAAATCACTTGTATCCATCAAAAGGTATAATTCTGCTGTTGGACCCTTATTGTTAGCAGTCTGAATTATTTAATATCAGAAATCATTTTTGAGATCATTGAGTAGGGCTGTTGTGGCACAATGGTAGTGTTCCTACCTTTGGGTCAGACAATTTGTTCAAATCCCACCTGCTCAAAGTGTGCCTGAAGAGGATGACTTTTTTTGAAAAAGTTAGACATATTGATCTGTCTACCTCTAGCCCTGGTTATAATCTGTTGCGGCTTTCCTAGACCATGCAGATGTATAATGGTACCATGGCTTGAATGATATATTAAGCACAGAGATTTGAGAATTTGATGATGGCTGTTGTGGTGCAAGAGTAATGAATTTACCTCTGAGCAAAGAGGCCTAGGTTCAAGCCCCATCTACTCCAGAGATGTCACAGTATCTCTGATTATTTGTTTATTTAGGCTGTGTGTAGGGCTGTTGTGGCACATTGATAGTATCCCTACCTCTGGTTGAGGTGACATGGGTTCAACATGCATTTGCTGCAGATGTGCTGCATAACAACTGAAGAGCTTGATTAGAAAATATCTACATGAGCCCATGAAAGGCTTTTGTAGTGCAATAGCAATGTCCTGACCACTGAGCTAGGAAGCCTGTATTCAAGTCCTACTTGCGCTAAAGGTGCACATAACAGTTCTGAACATGATGATTTACAAACAAAATCCAGTCTGTGTGCTGCATTTGTGCATGCTAGAAGCTACATATTAACATGCAGGACCCTATTTTATAACAAAAAGGTATTTACATACATGGCATCGTTGTCACTGGGTAAAATATGTAACAAGGACAGACAATATCTGCTGCGTTCTGATAACAACCTAATCGATCATAGTCTACTGCTTTGTCTGAGAACTAAGATCAACAATTAATCATGCTTGCTGTTTCTCTGTGGTAATGGCCTGACCAATCAGCACCCATTTCTCATTCTTTTAATTGATGTCCCGTTTCTCAGATCTGTTCCTGGTGTCCTAGTCTTAGGAATTTATATTATTGATTTTTCTGATTCTGCTTCCTAACAGTACTGTACTCTACTTCTTGACAACAGTCTGAGACTAAACTGGACTGTTCTGATGAAGAGTCATTTGATTCAGCATTAACTCAGTTGGCAAGATGGTTTGTTTGCAGTGTAAACTACTGCCAAAAGCACAAGTTCCATTCCTGTATGAACTGAGGTTCCAATGAAGGACTCTCCTCATTCTCTCCTGAGGCATTTTGACCATCAGATTAAACCACCACCAGTCATCTCCCTTTGAGAGCAGCCCTATCGTTCGCAATGACAATGGTGACAAACTTTCTTTTAACATAAACATGTGTATGTAAACTCGTGAAAAATTGTTATAATTAACATCTAATTAAAGTATTGACACTGCAGTGGAATTTAACTTCTACAATGTAGTCTGATCTGTTGTAAATTCATTAGAAGTTCCAAGAAAATGGAGAGACTAGCAATTTACATGTCAGAATGGAAGATCAGCAGGATCTGTGTGGAGGTTCTTGACAAATACATATTTCTGGAATAAAAGCTTTTGAAACCTTGATCCCCTCAGCTGTTGCATTCTTAACTGTAAAACACAAACTGCAGTAGATATGAAAACGTAACTGGATTCACATCAATTTGGATCCAGGCCGTTTGGTGCAAAGCACCTTTATTGTGGACTTTATTGGCTACCTAATCTTCCAGCATTCCACACATTAGTCCAGTCGGTTTTTCCCTTTATTCAGTTAATTAATCCCAGTCACCACCTTAACCACTTGCTATATCATCAGATTCCCGCTTCTCTAGAAATAAAACTTTTAAGAAATAGAGTCTTTGAACAAACCTAATAAAAATCAAGTTTTATTTCTTATTCTACATCTTGTACCAATCAGTAGCATTTTTTTCATATTCAACCTCCATATTCCTGCTGTAAATAACTAAAAAGTTTAATCAAAGCAACCCAAACAATTTTTTTCTTGTTCTTAATTTTTTTTTTTACTTACGGTATTCCCTTTAGAGGTTTTCAAATAATTTCTTGACCCAGGCATCTTGCATAACTGTTTAACAACTGGCAATGTACATCAACCCACTTTATTTTGGAAATTCTTCTCTTTCTGAGAGTTCCTTTCCGATAGCAAGATCAATTCTCAGTCATTTCTCAGCTTCAGCTACACCCTATGTCGAATGTACATTGTCACAAGAAAACTGTTTTCTGCATAACATTCTTTGGGCAAACATTTCTCGTTGCTCCCAAAGAGAATTTCCTTTAGAACATCGGATATACACACCCCCATGTTCTCATATCAATGCTTCAGTTGTTACATTTAACTAAGATACGTTTTTTGTTCTTTCTGAAAAAATACTTGCTTTCCAATCTTCACCTTTATGCAACCATCTTCTGGTACCAATGTCACTTCAGATCCCCATCAGTCATTGCAACAGAAACCAAGACTTTTTTTCTAATCGGAGGCATCTTCCTTAAGTTTATTAACTACCTTTAGTCTTACAGCTCTTTCCACACAGCAGTCCTACTTAAGCTTTTTCTCTACCCAAGAGGCCCAGCAGCAATGCTTATATTTTCCCCAAATCATCTCTGGCTGTGTATGTTTTTTTTTAATATACAGTGACACAATAAAAAGTGTGCAAAGACTTTATATTCATTTTTTCCACCACCAGGAAAGCACCATATGGTTAATGAAACACTAACAAGCAAAGCCTGGTAAGGACGATGCCACCATCTAAGAAGTGCTGAGGAGGTGCAGGGAACTGAAGCAAAATGGAGTTAGAGGGAGAAGAAAGCTAACAGCTGATATTCCCAGGTGGTCTCCCTTTCAAATACTGACTAGGCCTGAGTCTGCTTAGTTTCTGAGATCAGGCATGTTCAAACTAGCATGGCCATAGGTCTTGAGCTTCTCTTATGTTGATGCAATCAACTAATTAATCAATCAACACCAATCATCTGATTAACTACTTGCAATGTTAACAATCCAGAGATGAGCCTTTTAGTTTGTAAGCTTTATGAAAAAGACTTATTTGTATCCTTTGACATGTATTTTCATATATCAGTAGTTTTAACATTATAAGTAGTACATTGATTTTTATATTATGAATAAATGCAACTCTGTTTGTGCACAAGATCCTTTGAGGCAAATTACCAGTTAAGCTTTCATGGACAATGCTGATAGATGTATTGGTGCTGAATTTTAAGTTCTTCAATTAAACATACAACTGTTATTTGTACAGTCTGGAGAATACCTTGAAAGTAAGAGGGCTTTAAACAAGCATCTTTAAACTTACAGAGATAACAAGGTGTAGAGCTGGATGAACACAGCAGGCCAAGCAGCATCATAGGAGCAGGTTTATTACCATAAGATTACTTGATGTAAACAAAATGTTAGGTTTTGAGTTAGGTATAGTGGAAGTAACCATACATATTGTTGAAAATTGTGCAGTTTATATCCTTCATTAAAGGGAACAGAGGTAATACTAGTGAAACACTTTAAGTTTTTTTGGGTCATACAAAATGGTGTTGATTATGTTGTATATTTGCAGTTTTTTAATCAAGGAGCCAAGGTTCTGTACCAAAGTAATGACTCTGCTCAAGTCGTAAAGCTCTCTGAAATGCAAACGCTAATGCTGCCACCTGGAACATTTAAGGGTAAAGTAGCTTTTATCACTGGTGGAGGTACTGGACTCGGGAAGGGAATGACAACTGCCCTGTCCTCTTTGGGTGCTGAATGTGTTATTGCAAGTAGGTAAGTAAATGAAATGTACATAGTGAATGATGTTCTTCAACTTTGCTTAACTTCAGTACATTGTAGCCATAGCTGTCTTCTCCTTAGTTTATCTACTTAGGGTACATTAAAAATGAACTAATTGGTAGTTTTAGGTCAACTTCTCCAAGGCAATTAGGGATGAATAATAAATGCTGGACTAGCCTGCAACATTGACATCTCATGAACGAATAAAAACAAATCGAAGCTTCACGAGATGTACGCCAAGATTTCTCTGAATTGCGTTAAAGCTAAATATTTTCTTGACAGGTTGTGCCACTTAAACAATTACTTTCAGTTCCTTGATATATTAGTTTTTATTGTGGAACTGAGGTGCACAGTTCATCAAAGGTTGCAAATTTAATTTTTGTTTCATGCTGAGTTTGTTAGGGGGACTCCAATATTCTTCAGTGTTCCTGGGTTACAAGAAGGGGGCAAAGGGAAATCTCCCTCTAGCCACAACTCATTGTTGAAAAAAGGTATTATTTTGGGTCAAAAACAAAAGTTACTGGAAAAGCACAGCAGGTCTAGCACCATCTGTGAAGAGAAATCAAAATTAATGTTTTGGGTCTGGTGATTGTTGCTCAGGTCTGATGGTAGCTAGGAAAATGTCAGTTTACACGCAAAAGATAGGGTAGGGGAGGAGGTAAGGTGTAAACAATCAGTGGGGATAGAGCCCATTGAGAGAGAAGAATAGTGGGATGAACAAAGGAGTTGATAACGATCTGGCTGGGAGGGTGAATAGACTGTTACTGGGAACTGTTAGTGGCTAACAATAAGTAGTGTGTAATGGCAGACAGTATGATATCAAGGCCTGTGTATGTGGTAGGGAGCTAAGACATGGGGGCGTTCAGGTCCTAAAATGATTGAACTCAGTATTGAGTCTGAAGGTCTGCCGGGTCCCCAAGCAGAAAATGAGGTGGTCTTCTTCCAGCTTGCACTGAGCTTCATTGGAGCACTGCAGCAGGCCTGAGGCAGAGCTGTTGGCCAGAGAACCAGGTGGTGAGTTAAAGTGGCAGGCAATGGGAAGCTCAGGGTCTTTTATGTGGGCAGAACATAGATGTTCTGGGAAATAGTCACCCAGTCTACATTTCATTTCCCCAATGTAGAGGAGACCACATTGTGCGCAGTGAATGCAGTAAAGTGCTGCTTCACCTGGAAGGTATGTTTGGGCCCTTGGATACTGAGGAGGGAGGAGGTAAATGGCCAAGTGTTAGACCTGCTATTGCAGGGGAAGGTGCCGTGGGGCTGTGGAGATTGTTGGGAGTGAAGGAGGAGTGGACAAGGGTGTCCCAGAAAGAATGGTCCCTGCGGAAAGTGGGCAAGGGAGGAGAGGAGAGGGGAGTATGTGATTGGTGGTGGCATCTCATTGGAGGTGACGGAAATGGCTGGTGGGATGGTCAATAAGGACAAGGGGGACCCTATCGCTGTTGTGGGAGGGAAGAGATGGGGTGAGGGCGGAAGTGAGGGAGATGGGTCGGACCCTGTTGAGGGCCCTGTCGACAATGGTGCTGACGAATACATGTTTTGTTCTCAGCGAAGATCTCAGCTTTATTCCTTTGCGTCCCCACCTTAATGAATTTCGGGCTTTGAACATGGCTTTGAACTGTTCATCGTCTTCGTATCCATGCTCATTTCTTTGAACAAGAGTCCTCTTCCTGTTGCACAGACGCTTTCGCACAACTCCAACACTCTCCTTCCATCTGGACTCCAACTCTAGCCTTTTACCTGCGCTCGATCTATTAATTGAGAACTGTTGACATAGCATTGGTCACCTCAATTTCTCTGCCCCCGCAACCAATCTAACCTATCTCCTTCTGAACTGACTGTACTCCATACGCTTAGCTCCTACCCTAACTTTGTTATTAAGCCTGCTGATGAAGGTGGTACTGTTGCAGTGCGGCTTACTGACCTCTACATTGCGGAGGCTTAGCGCCATCTGTCAGATACCTCCACCCACTTTCCCCTGGACCATGACCCTACCAGGGCAGAGCAAGCCATTGTATCCAACTGCGTTCAGTGATCTCATTTCATCTGGTGATTTCACCCAGCCTCACTAATGCCTCCAAGCTGATAGTTCCCCAGCCCCACACAGCCTGCTTCTACCTCCTTCCAAAAATCCACAAACAGGACTGCTGGGCAGACCCATTGTTTTAGCCTGCTCCTGCCCCCCAGAACTCCCCTCTTCCTACCTCGACTTGGTCTTATCTCCCCTGGTCCAGTCCCTGCCCATGTACATCTGTGAGTCCTCTAGCACTTTACCCCAGTTTTGGAATTTCCATTTTGCTGGCTTCAGTCACTGCCTCTTCACCATGGACATGCAGTCCCTTCATACGTCCATCCCCTATTTTTGCTTCCTGGAGCAAAGGCCTGAAACTTCCCCACCCACCACCACCCTCCTCCACTTGGCCGAGCTCATCCTCCCCCTCAACAACTTTTCTTTTAATTCCTTTCATTTTCTTCAGGTCAGAGGGTTGGCCATGAGTACTCGCATGGGCCTGACTTATACCTGTCTCTTTGTGGGGTACGTGGGACATTCCTTGTTCTAGTCCTATTCTGGCCCCCACCCACAACCCTTTCTCTGATATATTGAAGATATCATCGGTGCTGCTTCCCCCTCTCATCTGGAATTGGAAAAGTTCATCAATTTCACCTCCAATTTCCACCCTGCCCTCACTTTCACCTGGTCTATCTCTGACTCCTCCCTTCCCTTCTTCAAAATCTATGTTTCTGTTTCTGGGGATAGACTGGCCACTAATATCCACTATAAATCTACTGGCTCCCACAGCTACCTGGACTACTATATACCCTGCTTCCTGTAAAGACTCCATTCCATTCTCCCAGTTCCTCCGTCTCCGTTGCATGTGTTCTGATGAGGCTAACTTTGACAAGGGAGCCTCCGAAGTGTCCACCTTCTTCCTCAACCGAGGGTTCCCCAGCATCTTTGTCAACAGGACCCTCAACCGGGTCCGACCCATCTCCCGCACACCCACCCTCATCCCCTTTCTTCCCTCCCGCAACAGTGATAGGATTCCCCTTGTCCTTACCTACCATCCCACCAGCATCCACATCCAGAAACTAATCAGCTGCCATTTCTGCCACCTCCAGTGAGATGCCACCACCAGACCCATATTCCCCTCCCCTCCCTTGTCCTCCTCCCTCAGGGACCATTCCCTTTGGGACACCCTGGTCCACTCTGCCTCACTCCCAACACCCCTAAGGCACCTTCCCCTGCAACCACCAAAGGTGAAACACCTGTCTATTTACCTCCTTCCTCCTCAGCATCCAAGGGCCCAAATATACCTTGCGAGTGAAGTGGCACTTTACCTGCACTTCCCAGAATCTAGTCTACTGTATCCGCTGCTCACCATGCTGTCTCCCCTACATTGGGGAGACAAAGTGTAGAGTGGGTGACAGCTTTGCAGAATATCTACGTTCTGCCCGCAAAAAAGACCCTGTTGCCTGTTGCCTGCCACTTTAACACACCTCTGTCTCAGGCCTGCTGCAGTGGCTGAGCAAACATATCACACAATCTGCCATTGCGCACTAACTACTGTTAGCCACTAACAGTCTCCATTAACACCTTTGCACCCCGCTAGCCAGATCATTATCGATTCCTATGTCTGTCCAACTGTTGTCTCTCTCTGGGCTCTATCCCCACCTATCATCTACACCTACCCACTCCCCCTCCCTATCTTCTGCATATCAACCAACATTTTCCTTGTTCCCATCTGTTCTGAGGAAAGGTCACCAGACCCGAAACGTTAACTTTGATTTCTCTTCACAGATCCTGCCAGACCTGCTGAGCTTTTCCAGCAACTTCTGTTTTTGTTTCTGATTTACAGCATCTGCAGTTCTTTCGGTTTTTATTTAGTATCATTTTGGGTATTCATTAGGTATCTGACTTGGCTGTGATATTCATTACAGAGGAATAGCTGCATAGATAAAGAATATCCCTTGGATGAGAAACCATAGCTGCTCAGTATTTATGGTTCTGTACACGTAAGAGAGACGCCATCCTTAGAATAAGGAAGACATTTTTATGTATTAACATTACACATAGATAATCTCTGCTGTAGCAAGAATATTTGGTCAGTTCTTTTGTACAAGGGAAGAGTTACCAAGTTCATAATGATAACTCAGGGAGCCCTAACAACAGTGTATGTATGTAGGTATTTGGTAAAGTCAGGAACAGGCTAAATTGTGATATCGTCCACAAGAAAACAGCCTACTGCCATTCAACATCCAGACTTACTTGAGTTATGTGCATGTGGGCAACCTTCTGAAGGATGACCACTGAGTGCACAAACTCGAAGTAATGAGGACATCAACACGTCCAGAAGTCAGAGAAGACTGGAGGTTTAAAAAAAGGGGCACAAGTATCTAGAAATTAGTTAGTATTACATAGACAGTGAACAAAACATATACCCAACCCTTCCCACATAGGACACAGTCCACCAAAACAGTACAAAAAAGTCAAGACACCACACTCGTACAATATTTATGTGGTTACATTTTTACAATCTACAGTGAAGTAATGGTGCCTGCCCCTGACTTCATACAAAGCTACTCTGAAGGTCCAGTGATTTCTGTATCTGGACTTTTCCCTTTCCTGATGTTAGGTTAAAAGGACACCTCCAGCCAGCCAAGAGCACTGATGTCAGCAAGCAAGGTAATTAGCCAATCACAATGAAACATTCGTTACCCTTTAGATCTACTTTAACTTTTCAGATAACAAAATAAATGATTGAATAAGGACAAGCCAACATGAAGATAAACTTTTCATTAAATGTGTAGCTTTTTAAAAATTTTAAATGAAGAAATCTGATATTTCACAAACATTAACTCAGTTTAGTAGACAGCATTTCTGCATTGTTCTGTGCATGTGTGGACTCCCAAAGATGCTGTCAGTTTCAGTGGAGTAACTGTTGAACACTGATAGTTGTTAGCATTGCCACCACAAAATTTAAATCAATAATCCAAGCATGCATTTACTCATAGAATCCCTACAGTGTGGAAACAGGCTGTTCGGCCCAAAAAGTCCACTTCCCCCGAAGAGCAACCACCCTGTACTCCTACATTTTCCCATAGCTAACCAACCTAACTTACACACCCGTGGACACGATAGCAATTTAGCATGGCCAATCCACCTAACCTGTGCGTCTTTGGACTGTGTGACGAAACTGGAGCAGCCAGTGGAAACCCAAGAAGATGTGGGAGAATGTGCAAATTCCATACGGACAGTCACCTGAGGGTGGGATCAAACCCAGGTCCCTGGTGCCGTGAGCCAGCAATGCTAACCACTGAGCCATCGTGCTGCCCTGAAGAATAATCAGCAACTAAATAAGTATTAATCACAGCACTTCTCACAGTGTTAGTTACCTGACATTCTGATTTATTTTGCAAGGATGGCAATGAGCTTAGAAACCAAAGAATGTGCACATTCCTTGACAGATTTTTCTAAACAAAAAATCTATCGACCTCAATCTTGAAGTCTTTAATTGACACATCACCCACAATCTTTTGAGTGAGGGAGTTCCAGATTTGTACGACACTTTACATGAAAAAGCGATTCTTGCTGATTTTCACTCAACAAGGGACTAGTGTATTATGAAGTTTATGCTGTATGTTACAGGCCTCCCAAACCCAAGGAAGTGCCCTGCAGAATTCCTTAAACATTTTAAATGCATCTAATATATCACTTGCTGAATTCAAAGGAATAGTAGCCAAGTTTATGGAACTTGTGGCCTTATGGAACGTCATCAATCTGGTGAATCTCTGCAGGATGATAGACAATCCAGCATAAATGTAGATCAGGAAGGTGGTAATGCTTAATGGACAACAAAAATGAAAGAAAAGTTAGCATTGGAATGGTAGTTGTACAGGGCAGCGCTCCTAGGATTTTAAGCTGGAATTTGATCAGGCGTCGAAGTCTCATCTGCTGGATGGGAGCCAGCGAGAGATCCATGCTGCCTTTTCATGAAGGCCTGTTAAACCATGAGGTACTCAGGTAGTGATGAGGCCAGCAGCGGCCTTTCTCTTGGAATCAAGACCCTGGGCATGGATGTCCTTTTGACTAAAAGCTGCTGGCCAATCAGAGACCACCAGCTTTTGTGCTCGGTGGTGCCACAGGGGAAGCAATGGTTGCATGTCAATAAGACAGGCTCTGGATTCTCAAGGTTGCAGGGTGATCAGGCCCAGCGTAAGTTACGTCAGCAGCAATTTCATGAGGTGGGGTCCTGGGAAGAGAAATGCAGAAAGTCACATGATTTTAGCTATGTGGCAACAGACTGCCTGCAGCTAGGTTAATACTAAGATCTGTGGAATAAGGCCTTTGAGTGCTCATTAATTGGCCACTTAAGTGCCTCAATTAGCAAAAGGCAGGAAAAGCAACCATCAGCTGTCCCATCTACAGCCTAATTCTGGCCAAGATGGAAGGTGATGGGGTTTAGGTAGACAAAGGTGCCGGCTCAAGCTTTTCACCTGAGAACTGAAAATGCTCCCTATCCAATGATTTACAACAGGAGGACCCACTTCCACCCACTGATCCAATATCAACACTTTAAAGGGATTATCATATTAGTCTTATTCTTCCTGTCCTTTTACTATGGACCTGCAAATATTTAGCCTTTGGAAGTTATTGTTCAAACTATTTTCTTCTTTCAGACAGTGCATTCCAGATCATAATTTGCAGTGTTTAAATAAAAAGAGCTGTTTGCTGATTGTCATCTCTTTTGCTACTTGATTTAACTGTGTCCTCTTGTTATCAACACTTATGTCATTTTGAAGCCTATTTATTCTATAAAAACCTAAGATTTTGAGCACCTCCATCAAATCTCTCCTTTAACCTTCTTTGCTATGAGGTGAACAAAATTGATTTCATAAATTAGTTACTTTAGAAGTGAAGTCATTCTTCTAGCTAAACTTAGCAGCAAATTTAGCCATGTCATGTTTATCCATTTAATTAATTGTTAATTTGTTTTGATGCTGGTGAGGGCCAGGTGGGTCTGGGCATTATTCTGTCATGTAATTAATTCTTCTATTGCCACTAGCCTTGGTTTAATGTTACAATTTGAGGTTGTAACTCTGACACTGCAGAACTTCTACTGCATTGGTACATTTAGTTTATGTGCTTTCGTAAGAATGGAGCTTTAGTAAAACAGGAACAGAATGCTAGACATTAGAATTGGAAACAAAGAAAGTCCTCAAACTCTTGACAGGTATTAGATTTTGGGATTTAAGGCTCAGGTGGGTGGAATAATTTAAGGCAATAGTTGGTGGTCATAAGAGGAGTTTAAGATTATCCTTTCCCACCAGAATGATCCTGGAATAGTAAGCATTTTGGAAAAGGAGAGCAAGACACTGATGTGGTCAAGGTAGATCTAATAGTGGGTGGAGAGACCAACTGTAGGTTGTGGTCCCTGAACCCAAGAAAGTGAAGGGATGACGTCATGAACAACTCCCGATAAGAAATGGTGACTTTTGGTCACTCCAAATTGGAAAATATGATTGTGCAAACATTTGTCAAAACCATAGGTCCTTGCATTAAACATAAGAGGTTAGATCATAAGATAAAGGAGCATGATCAGGACATTTCAGACCATTGAGTCTGCTACGCTATTCAATATGGCTGATGTATTTCTCTACCCGTGTCTGACCCTATAATGCTAGTTGCTATCAATTTCAGGTTGCCAATGAAATAGAATTACCCTGCATCTGCAAAATAATCAAAATTAATTCCTTACGTTAGAAATATCTGCCTTCCAGAAAACTGGATGTTTTGAAGCAGACAGCAGAAGAAATCTCTTTGCAAACTGGAAACAAGGTAGTTGGTTCTAATTTCAATTTAGAAGTAACTTTACTAACAATTGAATTCATTGCACATGTCTCTCTGTCCTCACTAGAATGTACATGGTTTTATTGAAAGTAGCTTTCAAACAACTAGACACTGGAGCATGTGCAGTTCATCAGATAAATCTGATTGTCACCCAAAATTTGTCAGAAAAGTTCCACGATGAGTGAACAAATTTAGTCATGTTTTGCACCTTTAAACTCATTATAAATATCTTTTCATTTTTTTGAAATGATGCAAAGCGTTATTCTGGACAAAGATCTCATTCCACATCTTGAATTTTTTTATAATTTTGGAGCACAGTTATGGATATAAATTCATTAAGTTGTTCGCTGAAGTTTCTTCAGTTCCATGTCATACAGAAGCTGCTGCTGTTTCCCCAGCTTCCCTTTTCATCTGGGTATTAATGTGCGACAAAATTTGTTGAGTTAAAACATCTTAAAATTTTACTGGGTGTACAACTATAGATTTTTAGTATAAGAATCCAATACTATTTTTGAATGATTACTCAGCAAAAATATAGTGAGGTTGTTGGAATTTTAAGTGAGACCACGATTAGAAGTAATGAACAATAAGCTGAGTGATATTTTCAATGTTTGTCTCAAAGAAAGCGTTCTTGTGATAAATAAAGTGGAGTCAACTATAGGAGCCAATTCAAATTACATGCTTTGTTTCTCATCTAGAAATTTACTTGTACTAACTTCTGCATGAGTGTAGCACTATGAAAAACGCACTAGAAGACTTACTTAAGAGATGAAACTGTGCATTGAAATCAGCTGAGAATTTTGATGTTTGGATATTTCACATGTTGCCTTTGTATAATTAGTTTTAGTTTCTCATCTTCATACTGTTCAGTTCTCTCCAGCTGATGTTCTGTTTGGTTGCTAGTTAAGGAAGATCTCAACTGGAAATGGTGCTGAAAATGGATCATTCAACAGCTGCAACTGATTTATACCTAAGATAGGGCATGTTATCTTCTGAAATCATATTCTGCTTGTACAATGAATATATTTATAATTTTCCTACAAATAATAAAAATCAAGAATCACTTCAGTCTGGCAACATAGCTTGAAAGTTTGGAGTACATTACCTCATTACCGAATTTTAGTTCCATCTGCATGTTGTCCAATGTTCTATTCTGTGCTCACTGTAAATAATTTCAGCACCAAATCCATTTTATATATTATTTTCTTACATTCTCTGCTTTCCATTCTGGGTACAGTTAATTTATTTCATACAAAGGAAAAATGTATTGATTTAACACTTTTTAAAGAAGGGCATAATACAAATAAAAACAATTTCCTTTAAAATTACGAAATAATGTAAGACTTGAATTTGCTTCTATTTTTGCTGTATTGTGTGATGAGTCCACTACCCCTCCAACCATCTAGTTGCAGGAATCAGGCTACTTCACTGGAAGTGTCCTTTTACTTGAGTGCTAGGATCAGCTCAGTGTTGAGTATTCAAGTGTAGGTAGTCAATCAAGATGAATTTTTAGTACTAATATGTAAAAGAAAAGTGCTGATTGTCTTATATAAAATGTGAAATGGGATATTTGTCACAAATTGCCCTGATGAACATTTACTTCCACACAAACAAATTGTCCTCATTGTATTTATATTTTGATATAACAATTGAAATATACTTTTCAGTGTTAAGAATGGTGTGAGATAGTAGTAAAACTGGAAGTATGCTGGTGTTGATAAATCATTTGCCTGTATCCACTTAACTTGTTTGGAAAAGTAAATTGGTTATCGGTATAACTTGCGGTCGATTCAGTCCAGCCTGACAAAGTTCAAAGTACGGCCCTGTGTTTGTTATTGACACCAATGGTCTGTTTTCATGCTGGTTGTAATGGATTTCTCCCAACTCTGTAATTTTATTTTTGCCAGCTCAATCTTATGATGCTGACCAGTTCATGTTTTAGAGGAAGGGTCGCCAGACCTGAAACATTAACTCTGATTTTTTTATTTCACAGATGCCCAGACCTGCTGAGCTTTTCCAGCAACTTCTGTTTTTGTTAATAATTCATGTTTTAGGCTTGCATAAGGTATTTAAGAACATATAAGTTTTGACTTTTAAGACAAACTTATCCTATTCAATTGCTGAATAATTTTCACCATATATCCTACTAGTCTGTAGGTTTTACGTTGATTCTCTACAACAGTTTGAAAAACTTTGATTGAACTTTGTGGTAGTAATAATAAATTGTGGCAAACCATGCTCTCCGTTGCAGAGTAAATCAAACACTGTCTTGGCACATATCACAAGGAAATTGGACATTTGCTTTCTGATTTGCAATATTCGTCCACAAGCCATTTTAGTTGTACCTCAGAAAGAAAACTGACATTGAAATTGATACAAAAATGTGAAGTTGCCGCACTTTCATGCCTTTATCCACTAAACACACAATATATGTAGGAGTAAGTGAATTTTGCTGGCATTTATTTAAAAAAAAATGAGAAAAGAAGCAAGATTAGGCCAAGCAGCTTCTCAAGCCTTGCCTCCACTGTTTACTAATTTCAAAGCTAATTACTTACAAGCAATCTGTTTGGCACTGAAAATCTATTTACTTGTCAAGAACTTTTTAAAAGATTTCTTAATGTTCTTCCTTTTCTCCTACATTCTACCTCTTTGTTTCATTTTCTGTATATTATTTTGCAATTGGTTGATTATTCTACTTTATACTTCCTGATTGGGACTGCATATGTCACAGAGGATGCCTCAATCTGATCGGTTCAAAAGACATTAATTGCTCCTGGCGTCAGGTATGAGGGTAAATTGCTCCTCCAAAGTCTGCAGAATTTCTGGATGTGTGGGAACTGTAAGCTTAATAAGCAGTGAGCATAGTTCTTTCAGTAATTTCTGTGAATTCCAGACCATTAACTCTCTTCCCCTGCTGTGACGGAGAGATTAAGAGTGTATAGTTTCTGTCTTTGCTAACCTTAGGTAAAATTGACTAAAGGGGAAAGTAGTAAATGCCATAACACAGGCCAAATCCCTTAATTTTAATTGCTCCCTTAAAATTGTTACACTTTTCTTCTAGGTTCATGCAATTCAGTGTGATGTGAGAGATCCAAACTCTGTGAAATCTACAGTGGAGCAAATGTCTAAAGTGGCAGGACTTCCTGATGTGAGTACAGCAATTGAGCATATTTAAAGGCTTCAATGTATGATCCTGACATTGGAACAAACTCACTGCAAAAACACAGTTGAGAAAATAGAAACCTCACAGTGTTGAAAATTTTCAGTCTCCTTGTGCCAACTATATCTATAGTATTGTTTCGGTTGAAGAGATACACCTATAAGATTTATGGTATAAGAGTTAGAACATGAGTGTTCGGGTGTGAATTAATTAGTGGTAATGTGAAACCTTTACATTATATTGACTTTGTGAAGCATTTTATGTAGAGCATGTATGTAACAGAATTACTGTTAGGGAGCTGGCAGAAACACATCAGGCCACATGGCTGTTCTCTGACTCTATGAAATTAGGGCCAGTTAAAACTACAGCTAGAGCAAACAGCATACATTTACAAAGATGTTGCTGGGGTTGGGGAGTTTGAGCTATAGGGAGAGGCTGAATAGGCTGGGGCTATTTCCCGTAGAGCACCAGAGGCCGAGGTGTGACTGGATAGGTAGAAAGGAAGCTCAACGAGAGAGGAAAAAATTATAAGGCAGACAAAGGGATTGAGAAAGTAAGCTAGGGTAAAAATGAATGTGATGATAGGGGCTGCTATTGAGTGAAAACAGGTTGGTTGTGCTGAAACCAACACCTGGCAGTACCTGACATGTGGGGATGGATAAAGCAATGGAAGGTGGTGTTCAGGCTCTAAAATTATTAAACTCTGTATTGAGTCACAAAGACGGTAATATCCCCAAACAGATGATGAGGTGTTGTCTACTCATTCTTGCCAACTCATTTCACCCACTCATAGTCCCCATTATCACTTAGCTCCTTTTCTACCCTGGCTTATTTTCTTAATCCTTTTGTCCAATTTTTTTTTCTGTTGCTCCCTGGGATCCCTCTCTACATATCTGCTGATTTCCTACTCACTCCTTCCAATTTTCCTACCTGCTATCAGTTCTAAAGGAAGGTCATTGGACTTGAAACATTAACTCTGTTTGCTGTTCACAGAAGCTGCCAGACCTCCTAGGTTTCTCCCATTTCTGCTTGAGTATTCACATGTAGCACTAGTTTGACTTGTGCCAATATAAAATACATAATCGAGATCGATCTGTAGTTCAAGAGTTTTCAGCTGTGGCATTTTAAGGTCACATTCCCTGTGTCACTTCCTAGGCTATAATCGCATCAATCACACTCCAGTTGAATCCGGTTTGATTTGCTACTGGTTTAAAATTTCAATGTCCTGTGGATTTATCAATTTCAATCAACAGCCTTAATGATGTTCAAAGACTGATGAATTGATATATTAATACTTCATAGATCCTAGTAGTCAGCTTTAGGGTTGCATGAAGCAATTCCACCCATCTGTGCTCAAAAAGCAGCTTGACATTTTGTGATCGCAACATTAATTTTGCTGGCCAGGTTATCCTCCCAGCACTTCACCAATAAGCTGCTAAAGTCTTGTGGTGGTTTCACTGATCCTGTTCTCAACAGCATTGAAATAGATTTGTCTGATGCAGCAACAAGGTACTGATAATTCATTTGTTCATTAGTTGAGTACCATCATTTGGTTTTGAAGTATCTTTGGGAAGTATCTTTGGCTTTCATGTACACACTGGTATGAGTTGTGTATGATTTATTCCTGAGTGAGTTATAAAATGTTCTATTTTTGAGAGTGTGTGAAACCAGTTTATTTCTTGAGGTGCCGTTGATGTGATCTGTTGCATGTAAAGCATGTTTGTGGAAATGTTTGAGTGGAACTTTCAATCTTTTAGTTCATTCCTGACATAGATAATAAGGTTGGAAGAAGGAGGTTTCCTGTCCCCAATGGGTGTCTTTGCCTGGAATGAATTTTGTAGACTGGCTGTCTCCTTTTCCATTTCGTTAGAATGTAGAATATGTTGTTTGTAAATTACTGTCAACCATCTTGATGTAGGTTGAAATCACTTGACTGTTTGAAAAATGTGTTTATAAATTTCCAATTCCTGTTTTCAACCTGAGGGATCAAATTCAATATTTGACATAAACACAAGCTTCTGCAATTACTTTAAATTAATTTATAGAAAAAAATAAAGTTTTGGGCACACAAAGTTAATTTTACAAAGTATTTTGAAAGCCGAAGAAAGGTTCGTTACTCCTTTGTTTTGCAGGTGCATATGTTTTACTGCTGGAGGTTTTTCTTTCATAGCGATCAAGATCCTTTGTGAAAATAATATAATTTGTGGGTTGTCATCTATATATTGCTTCAAAATATATTTTGTTTAATGTTTCAAGTCTCTGTATAGTGAATTCATAGAGAACCTGTATTTGAGTATTGCTAAAAAATGACGTTTTGTCGAAGTTTTACGTCTTCAGGACAATCGCAGAAAGAATACCAGTTTAAGGGCGCTGTTCTCTGCAGATAGAATATGGACATGCATAACACTTGTTTCGACTCAACAAAATAGATCACAGCCATTTACTAGTTCATTTCTCAAAGCAATGCCTGTACCAATCAGGTAACTTGTCTGGTTTAAACTTTAAACCATGCCTAGCAGTTAAATAACAGTCATTATTAACTGCTGCACTTTACATGGGAAAGTCTCTACCAATCAGAGTCCACTTTGCAATCGTTCAGGATTCTCCTCCCATACAGTATAAATACTTTTTATTCTTCGTAAATAGGTCTTCTTGCATTTTGCTGTGATGAAAAGCTTCAACAAAATGTCTTTTTATGTAACATTCAAGTTCTCTACTACCAAATGACTATTCGTAAAACCGATGTTACTAAAGATGAGCCCCTGAGATGGAGAGATTGCCTTACGAGAAGATTGAGGAAACTGAGCCAGTATTTTCTAGAGATTCAAAAAAAAAAGGAGCGGTGATCTCACTGAAACCTAAACTTTTACAAGGCATAACAGGATAGATACAGGAAGGTTATTTCCCTGATTGGTGAGCCTAAACCAAGAGACCTAGTCTCAAAATAAAGGACAAGTCACTCAAGATTGAGAAGAGAAGGAATGCCTTTGCTTGGAGGATATGAATCTTCACAGCCCTCCTGAGGGGATTTTGGAAGTTTAATTGTTGAACACATTCAAGACAGAAGTTGATAGATTACAGGAGTATTGGTTGGGGGGCTGGGGGAATGGCATGAAAGTAAATTGACAGTTATGATGTGTCAAATGGTAGACCAGGCTCGACTGGCCCCATGCCCTTCTCCCTTTCATATTTTTCATTGTGGTATGTTCCCAATTGTGGCTGTTTATGTTTTTTTTTTAAATTCAGGTAGACAACTCTAATTACCAAACTTAGACCTCCTCTGTGGACTCTTTTGGTTTCTAAAAAGTAACACGGATGCATTTCAGTTACCGTTATCAACTTGAGTAAAAGTCGAGATTCTAAAACTAAATGTTTAATCAAAAAGTAAGATTTGACTTTTACATGAGCATTACTTTAGAGAGGATGAAATTCACCGGCCCTCCCAACCATATCACATCATGATCATATTTGTAGGTCAGAAACTGTTCCCATCTATCTCGCTGCCAAAAATGGTTCTAGAAGCCAAAAAGTATTTTTATTGAATTTTGTTTTGTAAAGAATCACTCTGGAGACATTTTTTTGTTGCATTTACTTTACCCAGGTGTTATATAATTTTTACAAGTTCAACATATTTTCCCAGTACAGTAAAGGATAAGACTTAGCAGCGAGCCATACACAGAATGTGAATTAAAATCTATAAAAATTACCCTCCTCATCTTCAGAAGCAAGTAACAAGTCCCAATCTGCTACTTGAATTGCGTTATAAAATAGATCAGCAACCATGTCATCATCGGCCATTTTCATTCCATAAATAATGACCTCCTGTACTATAAAGTGCCTCGGATATTTCATTTTTCCTGAATAATTTGACAATGTCCGTTCTTGCTTATGTCAGAGCCCCTGTGCTCTTTTGAATGTTCTCTCCTCTGATATTCCAGTCATTAGTTTTTTTTTTGTATTCATATCTTGTCATTACAAAATTCAGAGGAAGCTTTAACATCTCTTTTTCCTAAGACAGCAGTAGCATTTGAGTGCTAGGCCATTACTGTACAACTTCAGCATGCTGTGCTCCCAAAGCATCAGTCATTTTCTTGGACACTGCACTGACTAGTTGCTGAGTTGATCTTGGTACCCAATTATAATAACTCGGCACTTGAATCATTACATCATTTTAATGTTGGAGACTGTATTGAATGTATATTTTTAAATGCAATTTTCTTTCCTTGCACGCTAGGTTATTATAAACAATGCTGCTGGAAACTTCATCTCGCCCTCGGAACGACTTTCTGCTAATGCTTTTAAAACTATTGTAGACATTGTTCTTAATGGTTCTGCATATGTAACTCTAGAAATTGGAAAAGAATTGATTAAAGCAAAAAAAGGTGAGGAAAACATTTTGGTGCTTTAAAACTTCATGTAAAAAAATTTTCAAGTACACAACAAAAAAGCAGATTGCATGGATTCAATGCTTATGAGGGTTGTAGTTTCTGTTCTCACTTCCAAATTCAAGTCCATAGTCTCAACTGACACTTCAGTGTTAATTATTGGATCATTTGATAAAGTGGGACCCTCCTTGCTTGTTTGCATGTAAAATAGTCATGGTAGTTTCTGCTGCTTATTTTTTAATTTGAAATATGTTTGTTTATAAAGCAGCGTGTTATTTCTAGGATTGAAATACTTCAATTTTAGTCATCAGCATCAGATGCTCTCAGGATGGGTCTAAGAAGTCCACTAGCAACGTAACTATGCCCTAAGGTTATCACCAACCAGACACGAACCTGGACTAGCCATATCAATACAGTGGCTGCAAGAGCAGGCCTAGCACTAGGAATCCTGCACAGATTAGCACAACTTCTAACTCTCCAAAGCCTGTCTACCGCTAGAAGGCACAAATCGGGAGAGTGATGGAATGCTCCCACTTCCCTGAATAAATGCAGCTCCAACAATACTCAAGAAGCTTGGCATCATCTTGAGCAAAGCAACTTTCTAGCTCAGCACCACATCTGCTCACACCCACTCCCACCTCCACCAACATGAGATAACAGCAGCATGTACTATTTACAAGATCCACTGCAGAAATTCATAAATGTTCTTAGATCGTACCTTCCAAGCTTACGGCCACTACCACCTGGAAGGATAAGGGCAGTAGATACAGGTTCCCCTCAAAGCTATTCTCAATTCTGACTTGGAACTGTGTCACTGTTCACTGTCACTGGGTCAAATTCTCAGAACTTCTTTCCTAATAGCATTGCGGAGGTACTTCCATCAAATGGACAGTAGTGGTTCAAGAAGGCAGCTCACCACCACCTTCTTGAGTGAAACCAGGGAGGGGTGATAAATGCTGGCCAGCCAATAAAATCCAAATCCCATGAAAGAATACACAATGAGTATAATTTTAAATGTGGAAAATACAGAATGCAACTGTTTCGTAAATTGTTACAGGATCAGAAGGAGACTGTTTTCAGAGTTTACAGTTCACTTAATGTGTGCCTGTCTGAGTGAAGATTTTCTATATTACAGTAGTTTGTCGGACATTAACAGTTTCAAGAACATAAATTTACTAGGATTTTTTCTTTTTGTATTCCTGTATATTTATTTTAAGAATGTTTAATTTCTTGCTGAGCTCCAAAACATTTGTGTCTTTTAGGTGCATGTTTCCTCTCTATTACTACCATCTACGCAGAGACTGGATCAGGATTTGTCATGCCCAGTGCCTGTGCAAAAGCGGGAGTGGAAGCCATGAGCAAGTGAGTTATAACAAATATTTTGCATAAGCTTAACTGTGGATCTATCAGCATTCCTTGTTATTGTAAGCGTAATTGACAGTATGTGCATATCTGCAGTATAATGCAGAAACTGTAGGTTGCTGCCTGATTTCTTCTTGCACTTTCACAAACTATGCTATAACTAATGTACTTCAGTGATCGGTTCAGGATTGAAGCGTCTATGAGTGTGAATTTGAGAGTCAGTGGCCTAGTGATAATATCACTATTATGTTAAAATGTAGAGACCCAAGTAATATTCTGGGGACCTCTGTTCAAATCCTGCCATAGCAGATGGTGGAATTTGAATTCAACAAAAGTCTGGAATTAAGAGTCTAGTGACGAACATAAAACCACTGATCATCAGGAAAAACCCATCTGGTTCACTAATACCATCCTTATCTGGTCTGGCTGCACTGGCTTTCATGTGACTGCTGACCCACATCAATGTGGTTAACCTTTGGGCAACGTTCTGGGCAATTAGGGATGGGCTAGCCAGTGATGCCCACATCCCTACAAAACATAGCCAGTGAATGCATCAGCAATGGTTAGAGCTTGTACATTCAGATGGAAGTGAATTTTTAATAACCTCATTTATCTTAGTTACTGCCTACAGACCCTTGTACCACAAAATTAATTGTCAAAATTGAGCCTTATTTTTTCAAATTTAGTTATTGAGCCATATTAAATAATCTGTTGGTTTTAATGGTTTTTTCCTGTCTTTTATTTCTTTATCCTATAATTTTCCTTCCGTCTACTTGACACATGATTTACATTTATTTAAATATTCTAACTTGCTCCTGGTTTAATCTTGCAAAAGTTGGTCTTCCTCGTTAATACATAATAAGAACATAATAAAGGATTTAAGACATGTGAACATCAGTAGGTAATTTGCCCTGTTCAGCAATTGAATTTGATCATGGCTAATTTGATGTTGGCCTTAATTGTACACCCCCACCCCCCACCAGTTGATCTCCTACAATTAAAAATCAGTCATTCTCAATTTTCCATATCCTTAATGACCTAGCCTCTTGCTAGCTGAAGAAGAGAATTCCAAAGAATAACTTTCTCCCTATCTCCATCCTGAATCAGGGACCCCTTTTTCAAAACTCTGTTTCCAGTTCTAAATAAGGTGCAAACATCCTCTCAGCTTCTCCCTTGTTAAGCCCCATTGGAATCTTGTATTTACTTCAATAAAGTGGTAAATAGTGAGAATAGCCATAAACTGTAGAAGGATATCAACAGACTGATCAGGTCAGCAGAGCAATAGAATTCAACCTGAAACAGTGTGAGGTAATGCGCTTGTTGGAGAACTAACAAGGGAAGGGTTTACACAGTGAGAAAATACTGGAAATTACTGAAATTCAGAGAGACCTTGGTGTCCACAGATCCATGAAGATAGCAGGACAGGTGATAAGGTGGTTAACCAGTCATGTGGAATCTCTCACCACATTATTGGAAGGATGTGATTGTTCTAGGTTGGAAAAGAAATTTCTTGTTCCCCTAATTTTAGCCTGCAGTGATCCTTGCTATGCTTTGCCTCACCATTAGCGCTATCAATGACCTAGGCCTTTAACTTTGTTTCTTCCCTAACCCTCTCCATATCTCTACCTGCTTTAATTATCTGTTTAAATATCTTTGACAGAGCTTTTAGTTACTTGTTCTAATAACTCTTTTGGCTCAATGTTATTTCCTGTATGCTTTTGATCATGTGTAATGCCGTGAGGTGTATTATTTTATTATAGTTTATTTATTATATAAATAACTATTCTTGAACCTTTTCCTGTCTCTGTATATTTGTAGATATACAATGGGTTAATTTCAGAATCTGAGCTTGTCTCACTTCCACATCATATTCAATCTTATAATTGTTATTTTATAACTTTCACTTGCTCTAAGTGCTTTCCCATTTCTCACTTGTGCTTCAGATCATCTTCATGACCTTTGAGTAACCCATTCCAATTTTATAACCAAGCATGCAGCTCCTTTGCCTTCTGCTCTACTTTTTTTTGATTTTTATGTTCTTTCGACCATGAACTGTGCTTTCAAACCCTAGATAACATCAACTATCCCTGTACATTCCTCAGTGTATCTGCTGCTGAAACTTTTATTTCTGACTTTGTCACCTTGAGATGCAATCATTTAAGTGATCTCTTGGGCAGCTTCCCATTCCTCTCGCCCCATAAATTGTAGCTTATCTAAAGTCTGCATTTCCTCTCCATGTCAAAGTTACTCCACATCATCCATCTACTCCACTGGCTCCTGGTGCCTTAAAGTCCAAAATTTAGTTTGTCATCCCATATTTAAAGCCATTTATGGTCCTTGAAGACACACTCTCAGCTATTCTACAACTGCTGATCTCCCACTCTCCCCAAACAGTCCATTCCCCTGACATTGGGTTCTTGACCAAGGGCTTGGATGGTACTCCACCATTGTTTTTAACCATGTCCCAATTTCCCTAAAATTCCTTCTCTGTGACTGTGCAAGACTGGCTCCTCCTTTAAACTATTCCTCAAATTTTTGATCAAACTTTTTGTAACCTCTTTTAGTCTATTTGGCTCTACATCCCTTTTTTTTCATTTGTTCTGTATTAAGCACTTTGATCCATTTTACTGACAAAGGTATTGTATAAATAAGTTGCTGTTGGTCCCATAGTCCTCTTTTCAACCATATTAACTATCAGTTAATTGAGGGTTTCTTTGTACTCAGTTGGTGGATGTTAACGGGATTTCATTGTGCACAGAAGAGGGACTCCTGTGGTGCAGTGACAATGTCCCTGTGTCTGAGCCAAGATACCTGGATTCAAGTTCCACCTGCTCCGGAGGTGTGTAATAACATCTCTGAACAGATTGGTTAGAAAATAACCTTGTGCATAAGAGCAAATAGAACCTGCGACTGCTGGTTTTGGAGGCCATGTTAATGATGTGTTTCTGTAAATAAAACCTCAAGTGTGGTAAATAATAATTGTCCTTTGGTTCTATAATTTACTGTCTGGTTATTTGGTTAAATTGAGTCATTCCTGCTCAAATTGCTGCCCACTCTTTCAGCAAAAACACTTGTATCCTTTGGGATTTCAAGCCTGGGTTGTTAATGTAAGAAATCATAGTGTTATAAATTTTGATATGTTTCCAGTCTTACCTCCCTTTGCCTGAGTCAGCTTCGTTAATACTGTACATGATCTTGAAATCTGATTCATATGTTCTTGGTTAAATGGACAATGAGTAATGAAGCTAACTTGCTATATAAAATTTGATAAATATCACATAATGTAATGGGATCCCAATGTATTCTACACCGTACAATTTTAAGAACAAAATTGGTATAGAATTCTTGTAGAGTTTTTATGAAAAAAAGAAGGGATATGTTACTTTCTATAACTAGTTTTTCTTTATTCCTTCACGGGATGAAGGCATCAATGGTTTGGCAGCATTTATTGCCCATACCTAATTGCCCAGAGGGCAGTTAAGAGTCAACCACATTGCTGTGGATCTGGAGTCACATGTAGGCCAGACCAGGTAAGGATGGCAGCTTCCTTCCCTGAAGGACGTTAGTGAATAAGTTGGGTTTTTCTAACAATTGACAATGGATTCATGGTCATCATTAGATTCTTAATTCCAGATTGAAATCAGATTCCACCATCTGCCATGGCAGGATTCAAACCCAGGTCCCCAGAACATTATCTGGGTTTCTGGATTAACAGTCCAGCGATAATACCACTAGGCAATCATTTATCTAGGGATGAGAGGGAGAGGTTTATGGGGGGAGGAGGTTGAAGATAAGGGATGTAGAAGACAAGAGAGTTGCTGTTTGGGATGGAGGGATAGTGTGTCGACAAAGAGTGGGGCAAGTTGGAAAAGCATGAGCTGGTGGCTGAAAAGGCAGGGGAAAGATTAGATGATTAAGGAAAATAGACAGAGGAACACCGCAAGATTTTTCTACTTTGTCTACACTGCGTCTGTTTTGGAACTTAGGGCCGAAAAGAGAAATCATGGACCCCGGTGCTTTTCCTGTTTCTGGGCCCCTTATTTACCCCAGTCTGTAATCCTCCTCCTCACATCACTCAGAGTTGGGAGCAGGAGTCAAAATGTATTTTAATGCCCCTCAGCACCCCCACCACCACCACCTCTGGGCTGTTCTTGAAAAATTCACGACGATGTGTTTTTGGTTATTGGCATTTTTCATCATTAACCCATTTATTCAGTAGTGCAGTCACATCATAACAATAGCTTCCATGTTTGTGTTGACAGCAGGTATTTGGACTCTCCCATAGCAGTATTAGAAGAGTACATCAATAGCCTTAATAATTAACAACTCTACATTTGGCTTGAAGATACAACGCATATTGCAACCATTGATTTCTTAGACCCTGTGCGATTTAAATTTACACTTGACAACAAGTGAAAGTTTGCAAACTCATAACTTAAAAGACACATTCAGAGTGCTGTTGCACATGCAGAAAGCTGGAAGATTTTAACCAAGTAGTTACTAGCATGTTCACTGCATCTTTAAATTAAATTTAACAATTGACACAGTGCTCACTGCAATAGCATCCATTATATTCTCTCCCTACCCCTCCCCATGAAGTAGTTCTTAACCATAAGGAACCTTAAGCTATACACTCCACTTTCTTTGGAACAGAAATCATTACCTCAGTGATTTCCAGTTTTACTGGCTGTGTTAATTTTGTATTCCTTTGTTGACTGGTTTAAAACTGTTCATTTTCATCTGGAGCTTTTCTTTTCTCCTACTTACCTTGCAGTTGTCTTCTATCCACCCGAGTCTCCCTGACTACTCCAGCCACTCTTTCCTCCTCCCCACCCCCATCTTGCTGTGTTCCTCTGTCTATTTTCCTTAATCATCTAATCTTTCCCCTGCCTTTTCAGCCACCAGCTTCTGTTTTTCCAACTTGCCCCACTCTTTGTCCACACACTATCCCTCCATCCCAAACAGCAACTCTCCTGTCTTCTACATCCCTTATCTTCACCCTCCTCTCCCCCATAAACCTCTCCCTTTCATCCCTAGCCCTGCCAATTCAATCCCTATGGCACAATGACCCAGCGCCAGAGACCTTCTCAATGTTCCTCCAATTACAGACTGGTTCTGATTTGTGTTTGCAGTAAGTTCACTAGCGAACCTATCAGCAAGCATAGCAGAGAAGCTACTGGGATTCTGTCCATCTGACTGATGGCATCCCATGACTGAATTTTCCCAGGCAGACATGCTCTTCTCCTGAGTGTTCTGAATGCTGCTATGTGACCAGCGAGCTTGGGCAATCCTAGGGCATGATGCTTGGTCATTAATACCATTTGCACTCCCCTCTTCTTGGCTTTTCTGAAATCATTTTCTGAGTTTACAAAGCATCTTCAGCCTGAATGTAGGCTCATTGTTGTTACATATGCTTTTAAAGTGAATTAAGCGCTTAATTTATATGGCCCAATCTTATCCTTCAGTTTAATCCTGCTGCCTTTGACTGAATACTGGAATATTTTGATTGTAACATTAAATATATTGATATGGATATCTTCCTGCTACTTTATGAATCCATATATAAAACAAGCTATCAAATACTTTGAGGACAGTGGTGCAAATGATAACTAGCATTTTTTGCAGGAGTCCTAAGTAAATGTTGTTTTATTCATAATTTTTGACATGCAACTTTAAATAGCAGATAAATTTTTTTGAACTCAAGGGTTTGATGTTTGACATTTTGTCAAAGTATTCTGCACTGATGTCTATGATGTGTCACCAAAATAAATCTGCAGTCCGCACTCCTGTTCAACTTAGCTTTTAAACTATATTGAGAATATCATCTTTGATGTTTTGAAGTGTTTTCTTTATTGAAGAGGCAGATGAAAGGAATATTGTTAGACTCTCAGAACTGTATAAAAGATCTAAATCGTTAGCTTTTATTGCAGAAATAGTTTTATTTCTTAGAAAGCAGTGACATTTCAAGCCAAACCAACCCAACACTAACCATCATAATTTACTTGAGTTGCAGAGAGAATGATTTCAATGTTTTGAAAATAATGATGTCTTTGAAGGTTGCTGGACTTAATAAACATGCTATTAATTTAATTTGTTTTATTCCCTGTTTTATTTTTTCAAGTTTCAGTTGTTCCAATGTCTTTTGCCTCAGCCAATGCAGAAATTGATTTTTTTTTTGTTTTGTTTGCTTTAATGTGCAGATCACTTGCTGCTGAATGGGGCCGATATGGTATGAGGTTCAATGTGATTCAGCCAGGACCTATTAAAACAAAGGTAATAGTGATTCTACAACCATTTCCTTGTTTGTGAAAATCCCAGCATAACAGATACTCAACTCTGAATTCATTAAAAGACTGGAATTGCCAAAATTAATCTAATGGTGACCAAGAAATGATTGGCATGACAAATTACAATTTAGGAAACAAAACCTGTCATTCTCACTTAGTCTAGCCTACATGTGACTCTCAACCCACAGCAATGTGGTGGGTTTTTACCTAGGCCATTTCAATCAGTTCAAGAGCAACTAAGGGTGGGCATCAAACGCTGGCCTTGCCGGTGTCACCCACATCTCTTACAAGAATAAGGGAAAAAACATTATTTTCTCCTTCAAATAATTTCTTGTTAATATCCAGATTGCAAGTTTCTTACTCCAAATTAATTTGAATATTTGCCAGGTTTTGTTTTCTAAACATTAAATCCCAACAAGTTAATGGTTAAAATAAATTATCAAGCTACGATCAATCAAACACCATGTTTTGTGCTCATTCCATCATGACCAGGGAGCTCTGGCTTTAGTTGCCTTCAGTTTTACCTTTGTAGGATATTGAGACAACATTAACTATAGGCTACCTATGGAGATAATAAAGGAGTTCAAAATGATTGCAGCCAATTGACTATAGTAGCTGCACCTATTTTCTTCTGCATTATGTCCCAGAAGTAAGCTTAGCCAGAATATACATCCAGGGAAAATCAATGCCCCATATCTTTTTGGGTGATGATTATGACCTCATGTTAATGACTGATTAGAACTTTATTTGTTTCACACAAAATAGAGGTAAAGCCATGCATCTACAGTCAGTTATAGTGTATTAAGCCAAAAATGAGCCTGAATTTAGCTCCTTGTTTTGAAGTAATTGTATTTCAACTAAGAGCTAAAGATTTCTTCACTGAAACATATTGTGACTTTCAAATTAAATTTTTCTGGCCAGTTTATAATTTCTGCAGCCGATCACTTATGTTTTCTGTTGGTTGTAGGGCGCCTTTAGCCGACTTGACCCAAATGGTATGTTTGAAAAAGAAGTTCTGAAGAGAATTCCAATGGGCCGCTTTGGTACAGTGAATGAAATTGCCAACCTTGCTGCCTACCTCTGCAGTGATTATGCCAACTGGGTTTCAGGAGCAGTAAGTTAACGTTTGGAATGAAATAAAAACAGAAAATGCTACATTTGGTTAGTAGATTTGACAGCATCTGAACTGATGGAAAATTATTGAATTTAAGTCCACTGATGATCCCAGACCTACTGAGCACTTCCAGCATTTATTTTGTATTTCAAACATCCACAGTATTTGTCTTTAATACATGGACTATGCTTCATATTTATTTAAAACACATTTTTTTGATGATAAACCCATAGACAGGCAGTGATAAGTTCCAACAAGACAGATCTGACCCCAAGACAATCAGTGAAGGAACTATTCAGTAGGAACTCAAGTAGATGAGCTGTGTGAAGGCACTATCTCCTAGAACTGGTCAGACACTGAATGGTTGAATTCCCTCCTGATTCCTCACTTGCTTTCCATCTCTTACAAGACACAAGTCAGAAATCTGATAGCGTATCCACCATGTGTCCAGTTGCAACAATACTGAAAAATCTCAATCTTCCAAGATGAAACAATCATTACGTTGGTATCCCATATCAAGCTTCAACATCCACAATCTATCTTCTACATACCATGGCTGCAATTTTGTATAATCTAAAGAATTTAATGCAACAAGATGCCTGGGCACCTGTACTTATCTTTGACAGTGCTTCTAAATCTGTGACCTCCACCACCCAGAAGTTCAAAGCCATCAAACATACGTGAGCGCAACATCCCCTACATTTCTTTATTTCTCACACCAACCTGACTTGGAGTTATTGAACTGTTATGGACATTTTACAAAATGCTTGTGTTTTAAACAATCTCGTAGACAGTTACAGCACAGGAGGAGGCAATTCAGCTCATCATGTTCATGCTGCTGGTCAACAAAAATCTTGACTACATTAATCTAATTGTCCAACTTTTGAGCCATAGCCCTCGAAGCTATGGCAATGCAAGTAAATATCTAAATTATACCAGTTTCTGTTGCAACTCGGGCACTGAGTTCTGAACTCTGAATATCCTCTGAACGAAAAAGATTCTCCTCAACTCTGCTCTTAGCCTTCTACATGTTACCTTAAATGTCTGCTCCCTGGTTATTCACCCCTCTATGAATAGAAAGTGTGCCTTCCTATCCACCCTATTTGTATCCCTTATAATCTAATGTACCTCTTTCAGGTTCCATTTCAACTTTCACTGCTTCAGGGAAGACAACTTCAACCTATCCAAGATAACAAAGTGTAGAGTTGGATGAACACAGCAGGCCAAGCAGCATCAGAGGAGCAGGAAAGCTGACGTTTTGGGCCTAGACCCTTCTTCAGAAATGGGGGAGGAGAAGGGGATTCTGAAATAAATAGGGAGAGTGGGGGAGGCCGAAAGAAGATGGATAAAGGAGAAGATAGCTGGAGAGGAGACAGACAAGTCGAAGAGGCGGGGGTGGAGCCAGTAAAGGTGAGTGTAGGTGGGGAGTTAGGGAGGGGACAGGTCAGTCCAGGGAGGACGGACAGGTCAAAGAGGTGGGATGAGGCTGGTAGGTTGATGGGGGTGGGGCTTGAGGTGGGCGGAGGGGATAGGTGGGAGGAAGAACAGGTTAGGGAGGCGGGGACGAGCTGGTCTAGTTTTGGGATGCGGCCGGGGGAGAGGAGATTTTGAAGCTTGTGAAGTCCACATTGATACCATTGGGCTGCAGGGTTCCCAAGCGAAATATGAGGTGCTGTTCCTGCAACCTATCGGCAGTTCCTACTACCTATCCAATCTTTCTTCACAGTTCAAGCCCTCCAGCCCAGGCAGCATCCTGACAAATCTCCTCTGCACTCCCTCCAGTGCATTCACCTCTTTTATATAATGTGTTGACCCAAACTGCAGTACTCCAGTTGTGACCTAACCACAGTTTTATTTGGACCCAGCGTAATCTCCTTGCTCTTGTATCCTACGGCTCGGCTGTTAATGGCAAGTACCTATATGCATTCTTAACCAACTTATTGATCTGCCCTGCTACTTTCAGCAACCTGTGAATATGCACATCATGGTCCCTCTGATTTTCAATACTTTCCAGGATCCTGCCATTCATGGGGCAATTCATTGCGTTACTGCATGGTATTTCATTGAAAATGGACCACTATCTTAGGGAAGATGTGAAGGGCTAGTTATGTTAAGAACCAAGCAGGATGGTTGAAAAGGTTTTCTGATGAAGGGTCTAGGCCCGAAACGTCAAGCTTTCCTGCTCCTATGATGCTGCTTGGCCTGCTGTGTTCATCCAGCTCTACACCTTGTTATCTCGGATTCTCCAGCATCTGCAGTTCCTATTATCTCTAGTTGAAAAGGTTTATTCTTTTTCCCCTTCAAAATGAAGAGAACAGAACAGACAGGGCCTTGTCATGGAAGTACTGAGATGAGCCTTGCTGGCAAAAATCAGTTCTATAAAATTCAGGCTGAATGGAGTGACTTTCAAAGGCTACTGGAAGCTTCAATAGTGTGACTCTGGGAGGAAAGAAGCCCGCTAAAGCGTCGACGGTCATTTTGGAACAGTTCTTATGCTACATATCTGCCAGAAATGCAGTGTGCAGCAAAAAAGGCCTGGAAGATGCCTCAATTATCTTAGTTAATGTAGAATCATTATTTTTTGAATTGACTTGTTAATTGTGTGGTCTAGATGGCCTTTCATTTGTCCAAGTATAAAATTTAAATGACAAAATCTTTTAGTTCTTTGAGTTGAGGGTTGATTAATTCCTTTTTAAATGACAATGATGGTGAAATAGTGTAAACTTGTATCTGAGGAGCTCTGAGTGGTGCTGAAAGTTGTGCAGTCATTGGTGATCTTACCTCACTTCTGAACTTTATGGTAGAGCAAAGGCTATTAATGAAACAGCTTAAAATGTTTGGGCAAGGGATGCTAATCTGAGGTCTGAGGAAGTCCTGCAGAGATATCCTGGAGCTGACGTGACTGACTTATAACAACCACATCCATCTTCCTTTGTTTTAGGTATGACTCCTCAACCAATAGAGATTTCTCATGATTCCCATTGACTCCAGTGTTTCTAGGATCCCCTTGATGCTGCAGTTGGTCAAATGCAGCTTTGACGTCAAGGACAGTAACCATCCCCTTATCTTTTGGAATTTAACTCTTTTGTCCATGTTTGAATCAAGTCTGGCATAAAATCAGGGCCTGAGTGGCCCTGGCAGAATCCAAACCTGGCATCAGTGACCAGTGTATTGATAACAGTGTTGGTAATGACATTGTTAATATCCCTTCCATCACTCTACTGATGAGGCAGTAATTAGCTAAGTTGGATTTGTTCTGCTTTTTATGTACAGGGCATACCTGGGCAATTTTGCACATTGTCAGGATGATGCCTGTGTTGAGGTTGTGCTGGAACATCTTGGGTAGGGGCACACAGAAGTTTCTGGAGCATAAGTTTTCAGTAGAATTACAGAATGCTGTCAGGGCCCAAAGCAGGACACCGTTCTTTCAGTTGTTTCTAGTTATCCTGAGTAATATTAGCTTAAGACCTGCACCTGTGATGCTGGACTTAAAAGCTGACAGACTCCGATCGTTCATCGAGTCGCCACTTTTGCCAAAGATTTCTATAAGTGCCTAAGTCTTCTCTTTTGCACTGATGCATTGGGTTCCCCCATCATTAATATGCAGTGGTATTGCCATCATGAATTTCCCCCATTAACTAATTTCCTGGCGGTTACCATTGAGCAGACATTAACCTGTCCAATTTGTGAAGTCCCCTCTAATGCATTATTGTTCACTACCACTCATGGTTGGCTGTGGCAGTACTGCAGAACTTGATCTGATTCATTGGTTGTTGTTCATGATTATGTTTTCATGAGTTTGGTTTCCTGCACAAAGTTCCAGGCTCTTGAGTGATCTGGGAAAATGGTTTTCACAAAAGCACTGTTGTGAAGAGAGAAATAAGTTGCAAAATTTTTTCATCTTGTTCTCGTCATTTAAACTTCTAATTATTTATTTTCATTTTGAAATATCAAATTAAAGGCAAGTTTAAAGTCAGGATAAATGCAAGATTGCCAAATTTCAAATGATTGCAACAATATATGCTATAAATATAATTTCAGAGAAAATGACATGCATTGGTTGACAAATTGACTGACAGACTGAGGTATTGGTGTGGCAAAAAGAGTCAAACTAACTCAGGCATTTCAAGCTCCTGGGTAAAAGCAATGTTCTATGGTGTCATTATTAACTTGATCTGTCTGGTGTTCTGCATTACACTACACTAAAATGTACCTGGTGAATTTCGTTTATATTATGCAATATAAAGTATATTTTGTTAAATGTAACTAAATACTAAACTTGTAATTATATTGTTTTATAGGTCATAAGATTCGATGGTGGTGAATATGTTTACATAGCTGGTGAATTTAACCGTCTACAGAAGGTAATGTCACCTTCAGCTATTTTCCCATTCTTTTTATCACCCCTTTCCCTTAGTCTTAACTTCAGAAATCCAACATATAAAGGAGACAGAGCAAAATATCCACAGACATCCGGGCTATCAGCAGCTTTTTATCAACCCAAAATGTGTGGTTTCCAGCAAACTACATTTTGCTAACCATGGTAGTGCGTCACCACGAAAATCAAATTTTATTACATGTTGGTACTCAAGAAGGCGGGTATGCATGCTATTATTTTCTAGTAAAACATGTTTAGATTTGGATTACATTTTTCAGAAAGATGAAATCATTTAGCTCTATTTGAATTCTTTCATGATCTTGATTTGCCAAATCACAATAACATCTTTATTTTTAAATTTTAGGTAACAAGTGAACAATGGGATATGCTAGAGTCACTGATCAGGAAGACCAAAGGTTCCTAAGTATGGCGTAAATCTTGCGAACAGCTAAACAGAGTTTAAACAAATGTATGTCAGGTGTAATACACCAGGCATCTTGATAACTTTGTTAGAGTAAATAAGTGGATTTATTTTGATTTATTTTAATCAGTTTCTTAAATTAATTTTTAAACCTTTGAAACATCTTTTATAGCAACAATTTTTATGCTAAGTAATTTGGTATGTGTACACAAGATAAAGTTCATAACAGTAAAAAAATTATCAATGCTTGTAGAATCATAGTTTGACAATTGCAATATTGCAGTTCTGCTACTCTAGTCAGTCCAACCACAAGGCAGAGTTGAACTGAGTTACTCTGAAAATATTTCCCAGGTAACATCTAATAAAGCACTTGTGTGAGGTCCAGGGATAGAAATTGAGGATGAATCCTTGAACTTGTAAATTAACTTGTAATTATTTTTGAAAAGGAAGAGATACACAAGTGTAATAATCCTTTGAAATGTATCATGTGATATTAGCTTGAAAAATATTTTTTTAAATGATAGGATTATAAGATCTTGATATTAGGTTTAGTATAATTAAAACTTCTAATTACTTATTTTTCTTTTGAAATATAAAATTAAAGACAAGTTTAAAGCCACTGTCCTACACACTGCTCCAGTGACCACATTGTAAGCAAAAAGCTTAAGTCTGCAATCAGTGTTAAATATACAGAACAATTTTATCGCACATGTTTTTATGTCTGATTGTTATATGTTGTTTCAGCTTTCTTAGCTGTTTAGTTATCCTATACCTTATTCATTCTGTTTGCTCAGTCTCTGAATTCTCCGTATATCAATCATATTTTCTATGGCTGTCGTATATCCCAGATATGCAAAGGATGAAGAGAACAGAAATCCAAGTTTAAGTAAGCAGGCAAAATAAATGAGGAAAGAAATTAAATGGGTTTTAACTCACTCATTTGATAAATTGCATAGTACCAGAAATTTCCAGCTTCAGTTTGTTTTTACTGAACTTGCATTTTGTTATCCCTCTAATTGAAAGCGTCACACCTTTTTTTAAAAAAGACACCTTGCACAAAAGAAGCGGAAACAATTATAAATGAAAATCTTTTGTATGGGATTGATTTTTAACATCTTTAATTGTAAATTATGGAAATTACACAATGTATCTTTATACCTTCAATGCATTTATGAAACAATCTTGACCAGTTTTGTGAACATTTAATATAAACCTTTCTTTCACTGCTGGACAAAAACAGTTGTTTATGCCACATATTCTATTATCAGTCTCAGTATATATATGTATGAATTTTGTAGATACAAAAGCAGTAAATTACAAAGAGTATAGATACAACAGATCAGAAAGAATGTGTTGCACATTCTACTGATTAATCTATATGCAGTCATTGAACTTTACAGGCATATCCTACACCCTTTTAGCACACAGCTATTGTCACACATATCACAAGCACACAAGAATGCAAGATATTTAAAATTCTTCAGCACACAGGATTAATGCCAAATCTTTCCGAAACAGTTTTCCTCCATCAGACAAAGCCATGATGCTTTTCTTGTATGTTGTAAGATTCTGAATGTCTAGGTCCTGAGTTTGAAAAACAAATCAGTAAATTCCATGCAGAACCTTTCAAATATGCCTTCATTTTCTGTATTTCATTTAACGTTAATGGCTTAGCAGTATGATTTTGCTACCTTTTTGTTCTTTTCACAGAGGTCCCTTAGTAGTGCGTCTAATTCATTTTCATCTATGTATCCATTGCCATCCTAAGCAAAAGAAAAGGTAGTAAATTTGCGGTATGATATGTTGTAGGATGCATCCCTCATGAACAATGCTAATTTCTGTCCTCTTTACTGAAAACTTTACAGTGCAAATATATTTCTGAAACGCTGAGTTACTTGGTCCTTTTCAGTTGTCAGTTGGTAAAAGTCTGACAAGCCATACCTCTGTGACAAAAAACATGCAGAGAAGTACTTCGGAGCTCTCCGCATTATGTTCACAGCCAGTGCTATTGAAACAATTTTTTTAAAAAAATCTAACAGACATGGTAAAACACAATTGAGCAATAATGGCATAGTGGTAATACCTGTTTTACTAGTAATGCAGAGATTCAAGTTAATATTCTGGTGACATAGGTTCAAATCCCACCATGGCAGTTGGTGGAATTTAAATTCAACTAATAAATCTGGCGTAAAACTAGGATAGCAAGAACTGCAGATGCTGCACAGCAGGCCAGGCAGCATCAGAGGAA
Organism: Ginglymostoma cirratum; assembly: GCA_024137785.1. Taxonomy (NCBI): domain Eukaryota; kingdom Metazoa; phylum Chordata; class Chondrichthyes; order Orectolobiformes; family Ginglymostomatidae; genus Ginglymostoma; species Ginglymostoma cirratum. Next base: position 6,351,436 of record JAHRHZ010000075.1, on the reverse strand, counting down.
CAGGTAAGCTGATGTTTCTTCAGAAAAAGAAGGGTCCTGACCCAAAACGTCAGCTTTCCTGTTCCTCTGCTGCCTGGCCTGCTGTGTTCCTCCAGCTTTGCACTTTGTTACTCTGGTGTAAAACTAGTCTCTGTGATGACCATGCAACTATCATCTCACTCCACAGATGCTGCCAGAGCTGAGTTTTTCCAGCATTTTTTTTTTTCAGAATTCCATCATCGACAGTATTTTACCCTTTATTCAGTTTTCAATTCACTGCTGCTTCTCTTCCAAGTATGCTTACCTTGAAGGAGTTGTGCTGTTTCCTCTGGGATTTCAGCTAGTTTCAAAAATAAAATTTCCAACTCCTTATCAATTCTTAAGTCATGATGAACTCAAAAGGTTAAGGCTAACTCTGCTGCCAGACCTGTTGAATTTCCCCAGCATTCTCTATTTGCAGATTTTCAGCATCTGCAGTACTTTAATGATAGATTTAACAATATTTTTATTATGAAATTATCTGGTTCACTAATGTCCTTTTTAGGGAAGAAAAGTTATCACTTTTACTCAGTCTGGCCTGCATGTGGCTCCAGGTGCACAGTAACGTGGTTGCTCTCAAATGCCATCTGAAATGGCTTTGCAAACCAGACGGTTTGAGGGCAATTAGAGGTGAGCAATAAATGCTGGCCATGCCAGAGGCACCTACATCCCATGAAAGAATAAAGGAAAGAAAATTGAGAAACGTTTATAATAATGAGAATCCTCACTGGCAGATGAGTATTGCGAACTCTGAGATATGGGAATGTAGATGTAAAGTGATAAATTTTATGTCAAGATCAAGTGTTTATAAAGGCATAATGAAAACTAAGCAGTTCTTCATATTCATTTGCATATTACTCATACTGTTCATTGCTTTTAATCATTAAACTCAAATTGTTGCAAAGACACTACAATACCATACTTGTAGATAACAATAATCTTTAACAGAAATAGAACAGGTAAAGAAATATACAATTATAATTAACGCACTTTGAGTTCCCAAAAACTGAACAAATTCTAAGCTGCTCCATGAATAGCTTAAAATGGACCTAGGATGCTTTTCTAAACTTGCCTTTAGTAGTTACTAATAAACAGTAAAATTAACAGTGAAATAACCCAGAGTATTTCAGTGGAGTGTCTTAAAATTACATTTAACCCTGTGTCAAGAGAAAACGTAACAGAAGAGATATTGCCAAGGCAATCACTTTTTGGCCATCCCAAATTGATCTTGAATCAAGTTGCTTGACAGGATATTCCAGAGGGAATTTAAGACTTAACCGCATTGCTGTGGTTTGGAGTTACATGGAGGGCAGATCCAATAAGGATGATAGATTTTATTCCATTAAGAATCTTAAAGAATCAGATGGGTATTTGTGACAGTTGATAACACTCATGATCATCCTTACTGAGTCTAACTTCCAATTAGTTAAATTTTAATTCCACTATAGTAGAATAGTCGATGACAAACTTTGGAATACCTGTGGTTGATAACTTCCCTTAAAAGAAGGAAAAGTTAGAAAGACAAAGGTTTGGGGAGGGAAATCCCAGAACTTAGTGGCTAGGCAGCTGATGGTATGATCATCATGGAGATGTGGTTTAAGTCATGCATATTTACATAAAGACACTGTGTAGAACATAAACCAATGTATTTTGTTATGGCAGTGGAAACACCCATACGTTTAATATTCTTTTCGTGTATCCAGGTGGAATTATCTCAAAATGCTTCATTTAATTAAAAAAAATCAAAATAATGCAACCCATAAAATTTTTAAGTTAGTTAAATATTGGAAAAATGCCCTAGGTTAAGCAGCAATTGAGTAAAGACAAACAGAAAGCTAATTCCTGCTTCACCTCCACCTTCACAACCTCCTACCCCCACCCCACCCATGTCCCAGTATTTTATTGTAGTATATTTTGGTGAGTTTCAATAAGAGATATCTTCCAGAAGTCTTGGTGACTCACTGCAGAGGTGTTCACTGGTGCTGTGATCTTCCAATTTTCACTCTTAGGGAAGGCCATACTTAAATCCCAACAGTCACATCATTCCAACTAGGAATGGTCTTTTCTGCAATTTCAAATGACATGGCTGAGGAGCAGAGTTACAGATGGTCAGATAATGGAGATATGAGCCAACCTCTTTCCCCAGGACCAATGAAGGGGACCACAGGATCAAACACTGTCACCCTGGTCTGAAGCAATTATCCATGTCAGTTCAGTGACCACGGTCATAGTCACGGAGATCTACAGCCCACTAAGTCTGTGCTGGTGAAAAATAATGACCTAACTATTCTAATTCCATTTTCTAGCACTTGACGCATAACCTTGTATATGTTGGCATTGCAAGTACTACTTGAATGTTAGAAGGGTTTTTGCCTCTACCACCCTTACAGGCAGTGAGTTCCCAGCATCCTGAGTGGAAAAAGTGTCCTCACTTCCCCTCTAAACTTTCTTTCCCATACTTTAAATCTATGCCTTCTGGTCACTGATCCCTCCATCAAGAGGAAAGATTCCTTCCTGCCTGTCTTGTAGATGACAGCGTAAAATTAAAAGGAATTTGTGAGTCTCAGTGAATGAGCAAAACTGTGGTAGATGGAGTTCAGTGTAAGTAAGAGTGATATTATCTATTTTGGATCGAAAAAGGGTGGATCGGGATACATTCTACATTGTATGCCCAAAGAGAACTGCAGTTCAGGTGTATGAAATTCCACAAACATGAATGCTGGTCTTTATGTGTAGAAGACTAGAGTATAAGAATGCAGACATTGCAGTTATACAAAAACTTGGTTGGCTCTCACGTAGACTGAATAGATATAGACACCACATCGTAGGAAAGGAATACAAAGAAGATTTACAAGTATGATACCCCGACTTCAGTGGTTAAGTTTTGAGGAGAGATTATTTCAAATTAGTCTTGTTTTCTCTGGAATCTAGAAGATTAAGGGGTGATCTGATTGAAGTCTTCAAGATATTAACAGGAAAAAACAAGGCAGGTAAATGATTTCCACTGGTTGAGGATAGTAGAACCCGGGGCCGGGAGGCTAAATAGACTGGGGCTATTTTCCCTGGAGTGTCGGAGGTTGAGGAGTGACCTTATAGATGTTTATAAAATCATGAGGCGCATGGATAGGGTAAATAGATAAGGTCTTTTCCCAGGGGTGGGGGAGTCCAAATCTAGAGGGAATAGGTTTAAGGTGAGAGGTGAAAGATTTAAAAGGGACTTAAGGGGCAACTTTTTTACACAGTGTATGGAATGTATGGTGCATGTATGGACCATAGACTGAGAATCAGAGTCAGACCATTCTGAAGCAATGATAGGAAGCACGTCTATACACAAAGGGTGGTAGATGTTTGGAATTCTCTTCTAGAAATGGCAATGGATGCTGGATCAGTTATTAATTTTAAATCTGAGATGGACAATATTTTCTTAAGCAAAGGCATTGAGGAATATGGGCCAAAGGCAGCGATATGAAATTATGCCAAAGATCAACCATAATCTCTCTGAATGGCAGAACAGGCATGAGGGGCTGAATGGCCTACTCTCTTCCCATGTCCCCTCTCAATCTCCTCTGCTCTAAGGAAAACAACCCCTGTTTATTCAATCTCTCTTCATAACTAAAACTTCTCCAGCCAAGGCAACATTCCAGTAAATGTTGTCTGTCCAGTCCATTATGGTGAGTCGTGTCATTTCCGGTTTTGATCTGTATGGGTTTATATAGGGGTCCAATTCTATCTGCTTGTTGATTGCATTACGAGTGGAGAGCCATGCCTGTAGGAATTCCCATGCGTGCCTGTGTTTGGCTTGGACTACTATGGTTACCTTGTCCCAGTTAAATTTAAGTGCCTAAATTCAATCTCAGTCTAAGCACAATGTCTGAACATCTACAGCTTTCTATGTGCAGAATTCAAAGATTCACAACCCTTGGAATGAAGAAGATTCTCTTCTCAAACCTTAATAGCCAACCCTTTATCATGAAACTGTGACCCTGCCCGCATTCAAAAATAGAAGGAAGCAGCCACTAACCTTACACTATAAAAATAATTCAAAAGTTTAAAAATGTTTTGCAGCATTTAGTGGTTGATGTGAAGTACTGCAAATAGAATGTAAAATGCTTCCCCATAAACAATTTTATTTAGATCCTAGAATTTTGGTCCTCCATCGGTATATTGAGTTTTTCTTTATAAAGCAAAACGCTATATAATGTTCTTTTGAAATAATTTGAGATGTTATATTAAAGATGCTCCACAAATATAAATTATTGTCTATGCAATAGGATGCAGTTCAAACCACTGGGACTGAATTGGTTCTTTCAAAAAGAAATCTAATCACTTTCACTCCTTTTTTTTCATACGTCTACATCTTTTTCATTGTTCAAATATTTACCCAATACCTTTTGAAGGCTACTACTGAGTTAGGAAACATCACCCTAATAAAGCAGTCTGTTCCATATCCTAATCCCTCGCGTGAAAATGTATTTCCTTGCATCGCCTATGATTCTTTTGTCAATCACTTTTAACCATGTTCCCTGGTTATCGGCTGTCAGCCACTAGAAACAGTTTACATTTATTTGCACATTCTCAGCCTTACATGAAGTATACACTATTTCAAATCTCCTTATTAACCTGCCCTACTCTAAGCCTACTTTTGCTGCAGTGTTAGCTTCCCTGTCTTGGTCCAGACGGTCAAGCTTTAAGTCTCTCCTGCCCCAGACGTGTGTCAAAAAATATCTGAACTGGTTGATGGAATATATGGAAAAGGCGGCTTGCAGAATGTTCTATACAAATAAGGCTGCTCTCTGCTGTATGGAGAACAACCACAGCTCCTACATTCTATTCATATCTCTCATCCCAGGAACCATTCTAGCAAATCTTTTACAAGCAGTACCCAAGTTATGAATGGTTCTATTCTTGAGTACAATCATAAGTCAATTTGTATGCAAGTTGGAACGCATTATAAAATGAAATCTTAAAAAAAAGTTTGTAACTATGAACAAAATCTTTGCATGTTGGATCTTTAAAATTAATATTTAATATACCTTTGAATGGGATCTCAATTGTAAGTACGGGGAGGCAATGGCCCAATGGTATTATCGCTGGACTGTTATTCCAGAGACCCATATGATGTTCTGGAGACCCAGGTTCAAATCCCACCACGTCAGATGGAATTAATGTCTGGAATTAAAACCTAATGATGACCATGAATACATTGTCAATTGTTGGAAAAACCCATCTGGTTCACTAATGTCCTTTAGGGAAGGAAACTGCCATCCTTACCTGGTCTGGCCTGCATGTAACTCCAGACCCACAGCAATGTGGTTGAACTGCCCTCTGGGCAGTTAGGGATGGGCAATAAATACTGCCTAGCCAACGATGCCTTCATCCCATCAATGAATAAAAAAAGTGTTCATAAGGCAGATGTTCATAACTGGGGGCCACCTGTATTTACAGTCTCCAGAACCTTTGCACATGTCCAATATGAGAACCTGAAATTGGCTACACTACTCCAGCTGGACTTGACTGGTATTTTGTACAGATTTAGAATACCTTCCTAATTTCGTACCCTACCTCTGACATATAAAGACAATATTGTATGTGTTTTATTAAGCTATCCTGCCACATTGAAAGGATTGTGTACAAGCATCCATAGGCCTCCTCGCATCTCCTTTAAAATCATAGCATCTTGCAAGTAGTACACACATTGTTCCTTCCAAAATATATCACACTATTTTCTATATTGAATTTCATCTGCAAAATGTCTGCCGTTGCAGTAGCCTATGTCCTCACTATAGTTAAACTGCAAATTTCATAATTGTGGCTGAAATCCATCATTAATATGTTTATAGCAAATTAACAAGATTTTTGCAGAGCAAAAGGAGATCACTTGGCCCCCTATCATGTGTACAGCAGCTTTGCAAGGAGAATGCACTTTGTGACATTTTTCTGTCTTCACCACTCCCTACCACCACCACCCCACCACTAATCCTGCATATTCTTCTTTCACTGATAAACATCTAATTCCCCTTAGAATAGCTCAGCTGAACCATTATATGAATATAGGAGCAGAAATAGGTAATTTGGCATCCTTAGTCTACTCCACCATTCTATAAGATCGTGGCTGATTTGATTGTGGCCTCAAATCAACATGTTCGCCTGTCCAAGACAACTACTGACACACGCACACACCCCACATCATTAACTACCTCTACCTTAAAATATTCAATGATCCCACCTTTATCATTCCCAGGGGAAGAGTCTTGGAGACTCATTACCTACAGAGAAAATGATCCTCCTTATCATCATGTTGAATGGGAGACCTTTTTTAAATAATGTCCCCCAGTTCTTGTATCTTTGACAAAGGGGAAAACCTTTACAGCATCAACCCTTTTAGGTGTCATGTTCCCTGAGGATCTGATGTATTTCATATGTAAGTTAACACGTAGCACTGACAAATATTACAGCACTAAGAAGGTGTATCTGCACTTAGTTCCATACCTTCCTCCATGTCATCATGTTTTTTATAAATTTTAATATTTCAAACATTATCCACTTACCTTTTAAAAACGATTGATTTTGAACCTATCATCATTTATGGAATATTCTATCTTCTGAAAGCACTGCATAAAATATTCCTTCTACTCTATCTCTGGCTCTACTAATTCTACTTTTATGCCTTATGTTTACTGATTTACCAGCTACTGAAAATAGTCACTCCCTTTTCAAATGTTCTTCTCCTTTGTGTACATCTATGTAACTTCTAACCTTTGATAAAACTGAGAAATCCAGGTTATGGTATTTCTTAATGATTAATATCTCAGCCCATTGTTATAGCAAATGTTAGCTTTGTTCATGGATTGAACAACTCTTCTAAATAGGATCTTCAGAAGTGGACACAGTGCATACAAAATTGGCCTTAGGTACTGTGAAACAGGAGATAAAACAGTAGCCTGTTTTGTGTCCACTTGAATTTATTTTCCAATGACTTCAGTCTACTTTGGGTGGATTGTAGTTCTTACGGTGCACTTCAATATCAATAATCAGGTCAACAACATTGGAAGACAGTCTAGGACCAAAGGGCATAATCTGAATAAGGGGGTCACCCAATTAGGACAGAAATGTGGAGAATTTGTTCTCAAAGAAAGGAGGGAACCTAAGGAATTTTTTACTGTAGATGACAAGAGAGGTTTGGGCATTAAATATATTTGAGGCTGAAATAGATTTTTAATTAGGAAAGAAATCAGGGATTATGAAGAAAAGGCAGTAAAGTGGAACTGCGGATTATCAAATCAACCATCATCTAATTAAATTGTGAAACAAACTTTATGGGCCAGTTAGCTTTACTTCTGCTCCTACATTTTATGGTTTTTATGATCTAATACAGGAATCAGCCAAACATTCCACTTGCATTTGGTTTTGGACCCTCTATGGGTTTTGAGTCTGTAAGTTCCCATCTGCCACCAATCCAAAATTGCAGAATCCGCAACACAGTATGTGGGTTCTTGACACTTTTAAAATCTCTTTAAGGAATGAGACTCCAAGACTCTTCCATTTTCTGGTTCAGAATGATTAAACGTCATTCTTCATAAGTAACACTTCAACTAAACCTACACAACCGACAGCCAGAATTAATTTTCAGTGAGAGGTGAAATGCAATTTTTTGCAAGGTTAATGAGTTAATTAGGGAGAGCCAGCTGGGCACGAGCCACAGTTGAGCATGGGCAACACACCCCCCTCCCTTTTAGTCAATGGCAGGAACTAGGACTGCATTTTACAAGACTCACTCAGGAGTTTGAACTCTCTCCAAATACAACGGTAAGAAAGTACTTCTTTTATACCGTTACACAAACAGGCTGATGCAACCCCGAAACGATATTACATACTATCCACATCTAGCATGAGCAGTAAATCTACCAACATCACATAGTTTACTATCAGTGGTATACAGCTCCTACACTATCACTCTGGGACTATTATCTATTGAAACTTCTATCAAAAATAAACATGCAGTTACACATCATGCCTAGCTCTGACCCCTTGCCACTAACATCTGCAGACTAGTTTGCTTCCCGCCTCAAGCATGGCCTCTTCCCTTGGGAACTATCTTTTAACTAGTTGCCTGTCTCTGCAGCAGCAAGCAAGTGCTCTTTTAATCCTTAATTTTACCTGCACGTTTGTTTCTTATTACATGCCTGTGAGAAAACTATACTGCTATAAGAAATCTACACGTACTTTCCCCCTTCAGCCAGCAACCACCATCCCCCCACTGCTGGGTACCCAAGGGTCTGCTGAAGGATTGCCATGTATTCTGTCTACGTGATGCTGAACTCTCCAGATATCAGCAAAATGTCTGCCAAGTTAGCAAGAGGCTCTTAATTGGCCTCTTAAGTAGCTCAATTGGACCACAAGTTAGCAACTGATCTGCTGTCGCGCCGCACCCACCTCCCCCACTGGCAGTGGGAAAATTCCAGACATTTCCCTGTCACTTTTCCAGCTCTCTGACCTCTCAACCTGTTCCTGAAGGGCTGATAATATCTAGTCTATAGTCACCAAACAAATTCTTCTTCAAAATTGCCATATCTAAATTGTGCTGCTTCTCCATTATTGAGAGGGTACCAAGATCTGTATTTGTGATGGATAATGTGCCTTGATGCTCACTTTAAAGTAAAATATTATGGATGATGACATTAGAAATAAAAACAGATAATGCTGGAGAAACTCAGCAGGTCTGGCAGCATCTGCAGATAGTGAGAAACAAGGTTAGTGTTTCAAGTCCAAAGATGCTTCTTTGGAACTTTTGAAGCTTCTCGTTGCAAGGATTGGATTATGAAGCAAATGGTCCTGCTGTGATGTTGTGCAGTACATAATCAAAATTAGCTGTTTTAATCTTAGTCATTTGTGGGATTATTTGTCCAGTGAGTTATTTACTAACTTTTGAGACGTCCTGCGGAGTGACTTTCTCTATTAAGGCAGAATTTCACAGAATGGAACTTTCTTCCACTCATCCTTAGTTAGTCCAACCCTGAACTATTGTCCTGGTTCAGAAGTTTCATTTCATATACATGGGTGAGTTATATAGTGGTATACTATCTGCCAAGAGGGAACACTGGAGTGTAAGGGCAGAAATCAAGTAAGAAGCAGGACTTACTCTGTGGCACCAATAGAAGTGGCAAGCAACCCTATTTTGGTCAGAAACATGCTGAAGACAGTGCTAGACTTGCACTGAAATCCTGAGCCTCAAACAAGACTTGAGCAGTAAAGTGCTAGGCCCAATTTATAGGTAGGAGAAGCTTCTACAAAGCCATCTCCCTCTATTCTGAGAACTCAGTCTTTCTGTAACATTATGTCTTCCACACAGTGACACTTCAAAAGGGCAATTAATGGTAATAAATTTAATCAGCAGCCACTGCACTGAGTGGGAAAGGGAAATTGCATCAGTGATTGCACCTTGCTGACCAAATTTCCCATCATTCTCCATTGCAATTCCACCTGTTTTTTGGGGAGGAGAGGTCCCCTCTGGAATGTACAATTGAACATTTTTTTCGACATCTGAAACCATGCTTCACATTAGCAAGTCTTTAATTATGACTTTATTATTTTAAACAATAATTAAATGGTATTTGGTCCTCTTGAGCTCTGTTCATACTCAAAATCATAATATTACTACTTTAAAGTACTGAAACTGATTCTTTTGTAGCAACATGATCCTGATAGTACACTTAGTTAACCAAAAGTCGATATATTAGGTGTTAGAAAACTTACCTGATCATAATAGTCAAAAATATCATTAAATTCTGTTGAAGTCATATTGACCCCCTGAAAATTAAAAAGAAATCACATGACAGAATATTGAAGTAAATGATGTTTCTGTAAATTGCGACCAATTGTTATAATACTTGTAATCTATAAACATATCCAATACGAATGATCCTTCTTGCTTGCTGTGGATTCAGGTTAAATAAATTTCGACTGTAAAATGGAAATATCTGTAGGGATAAATTACTGAGATGCTCAAATTTGTACTGAAAACAAAAAGTGCTGGAGATCACAGCAGGTCAGGCAACATCCATGGAGAAAAAGCAAGCCAACGTTTCAAGTCTAGGTGACTCTTCTTCAAAGCTGACGTGAAATGTGGAGAGGGTAGCGTTAATGCAATAGTTGGGATTAGGGTTTGCCATGCTGGAGGAGAAAGGATGTTGGTAGTTCAGATTAAGTGGTCTGAATGTGAGAATGGTAGAACAATGGTGTGTCTACCTGCCAGACTGGAAAGAACAGACAGTCCCACTGGGGTTGCGGGGAGGGGAGACAAGACATGGTAACAGAGAATGTAACAAGCAAAGCTAAAAGAAAGGGAAGGAATGGGTTAACAACCTGAAGGCTTGAACTCAATATCTCAACACAGGGTCATGCTTGCGCATAGACTGGAGGTTTCCTGCAAAGTGGTCACCCGGTTTGCATTTGGTTTTGTCCAATTTACAGTAGGCTACATGGGGTGCACTGAATACAGTACACAAGATTGGAGGAGGTACAGGTGAAATGCTGCTTCACCTGGAAAGACTGTTTAGGAACTTGGATGGTGAGCAGGGAGGAGGTGAAGGGGTAGGTGTTGCACCTTCTGTGGTTATGTGGGAAGGGGGCAGTGGTGTTGGCAAACAAGGAATGGACTAGGGTTGTCCTGGAGGGAACGATCCCTGCGAAATGCAGATGAGGAGGGAGGGGATGATGTGTTTGGTGATGGAGTTGTCTGAAATGGCAGAGAATGATCCTTTGAATGCGGAGGAAAGTGTGATGAAAAATGAGGACAAGGGGGACCTGATCACCTGAGCACACGAGCATAATCCCAACCTTCCCATAGTCCGTCATTTTAACACTGCATCCTGCTCACATACCTACTTGTCTATCCTCGGCATGCTGCAATGCTCCAGTGAATTACAGCAAAAACTGGAGGAGCAACGTCCCACCTTCAGGCTAGGCACTTTACAACAATCTAGGCTCAACATTGAGTTCAATACCTTCTGTTTGTGAACCCATTCCTTCCCTTTCCTTAGCTTTGCTTGTTACATTCTCTGTCACCATGTTCTCTCACCCCTCCCTCCACACCAGTGAGACTGTCTGTTCTTTCCAGTCTGGCAGTTAGACACACCATTGTCCTGCCATTCTCACCTTCTGATCGCTTAATCTGAACTGTCAACATCCTTTCTTCCCTCAGCATTCCAACCCCTCACCCTTCCCCGTTATTGCATAAGTGCTGCCCCCTCCACACTTCACATCAGCTCTGATGAAGAGTCATCTAGACTCTAAACGTTAGCTTGCTTTCTGTCCATGGATGTTGCCTGACCTGCTGTGATCTCCAGCATTTTTTGTTTTCAGTATCTGTCGGGATAGTTTTAAAAGTGATAAAACTGTTAAGAATTTTGTAAGCAATTACTGCCCAAAGTGGGAATTTGGCACCTGCCTGATGAGACCCAAGAGGTTGATGCTGGTTTGGCTTCAGGTGGGACAGCACAGTACCACCCAATTTGAAAGTGCATCTTAAGAACTTGTAAAAAGCAGCAAACCACTCCTATCCTGGAGACAGAAAACAGAGGCTTCCAGCAAACACAAAATAAGAGCCAAATTTCACTGTGACAGAAATATGTGATCCAAATAAATGTCGATGTTACATATTTTAGAATTTGAGTATATCATTGTTCTATATTGACAGCATTATGTGCCATTTGTGAAGTTGAGAGCATAGACATATTTACATTTCAGTTATAGGATGGAGTTTCTAATCATCCCAGTTGGTCAAGTTACTGTACTTTGTTTATCCCCAAATATGCATTTCATTTACCTGTCAATATACCTATTCCAAAGAAAGTACCTACCTGAAATTTAAGAAGAAAATTTTCTTTATCAGGAAGTAACCTATTCAAAAATGAATTTTGCATATAAGTAGATATGTTTTTACTATTTCAATAATATTGTTGCTTTAAACAATAAATTTGTATTGAAAATGACATACCTTGCCATTTCTCCCAGTCCCAGCTTTCCGTCATTATTTGAATCGAACATTTTAAGCTTAAAAATAAAAATTAAAGTTTCCTAAAATGAATCAAATAGTTACCTTTTTCAGAAAATATAAATGAAGTTAAATTTATTAAAACAAAATGTTGCATTAATAAATTTGCAGGGTTTTTTTGGTCACAGGACTTCAAGTCACAGATAAACAAGTTAAATTATAGAAGTCTGAATTGTTTTTTTTATTTCAACAACCAGATATGTTGACATTAATTATATTATCTGGCTGTTTTCTGTGTTTGTACATCTAACTTCAGAATTCACAAGGCACTTGGCCAAAGGATGCTGTGTTGTTTGAGTTGACAGGTTGCTGCATGACAAATTTATACCAAAGGATATTGATGTTGAGCATACCATTTATTTTGTGAAAACCATGTTCAACAGGAGGAGTTAAAGCATGCTACTAGCAGATGTAACATTTTAAGTATCAAATTTGAATTCCTTTTTCAGAGTCCATTGCCTGCTAACTTCTGCCAATTTCCTAGTTTTGTCCTAAGATAACAAGGTGTAGAGCTGGATGAACACAGCAGGCCAAGCAGCATCAGAGGAGCAGGAAGGCTGACATTTCGGGCCTACACCCTTCTTCAGAAAAACCCATTTCTGAAGCCACTCATCATACTGACATGGAAATATATGGCTGCTCCTTCAGTGTCAATGGGCAAAATCATGAAACTCCCTTTCCACCAGTACTGTAAGTATACCAACACTCTAACGGCTGTAGCAGTTCAAGAAGGCAGCTCACCATCACTTTCCGCAGGGCAATTAAGGATAGGCAATAAATGATGGCTCAGCTAGTCACACCCTCATTGCATAAACAACAAAAAAGTTTAAAAACTTAGACCTTACCACAAATTGAGCAGAGTGCTGATTTTGTTTATAAGGATACTAATTGTGCAATGTTTAATCAGACCCAAATACAGCAATGATACTTGAGATTGTATTTAATCCACTTAAATACAATTCCTTGACATATCAATATATGTTCTAACTTAACATTTTTACTGATCCTATGATTTGAAATTCAATTCAATCTGTGCTGATATTGGTTCTTTTCAAGCTGTTCATTTTTGTATCTTTTGAGCTAATGGCAGTGATTCTTACCATATTGAAGAGTTTAGGTGAAAGTACTCTATCAGGCATTTTGGGGGGAAAAAATAACCTTGTTATAAATCCTCAAGATTGAGCATTACATGATAAATATATGATGAAGTTGCACATATTTAAAATAATATATTTCCTTTTCAAGTAAATTATATTCAGGGAAATAATGTGTAGATCACCAAATGTCAGAAATTTGGGTACAGTCATTGATCATGATGAGAGTGATACTTGGTCCTCTACCAGTCTTGTTTAAATTAATCCCAGCAAACAATAAGGTGGAAGACACACGGTTTATCCAACTAGAACAGGCAATCAGATAGAACGTCAGTGGCTTTGGAGACAGCAGTTTTGTCAAATATATTTACTCAGGCACATGTGAAAAATGCCATGAGGTTTTTGTCGAGGAGTTGCATATTTAAAGAAAGAAAAACACTACAAGAGAAAATGTGAATGCAAAGTCTTCCGTAATTGAATTTTTTGTAGCTTGTCAAAGTGTGTAAAGCGAACCTTTTCCAGCCTGATCTGTGCTTCTATCTGTTTCAGAATTCTACTTCCAGAAATTCAAAGTTTACAAAAACAAAGCAATTTCATATTAAGTACGTACATACATACAAGATAGCATAGCATGGTATTATGTATAAATGTAACATTTATAAAAGGTAATAAGTAGGTGAACCAGTGCATGTAATGTCCTGAAACAGATTGAAAGAGTTTGCCCTGGAAATCAAGTAAGGGTAAAATTTGTGGCATGGGGCCTCACAAAATTTACCTTGTGAAATGAAACAAAGCAGATTTTCCCTCATTTCATAGTTAACATCTGTCATTAAAAAATAAGTTTTACTAGATCACAAAAAAGAGTTACATTGCTTGCAGCTCATATGAGAATCTTACAGACATGAGGAATGTGTTTGTCAACTTCAATTTCCTGGTAGAGCCTGAGTAATTTTATTTATATTTGCCTATCTTATGTCAACAAAATAATAAACAGCAGGGCACATCTTTGAAAATGTTCTTTTCATACCTTCTCCAGCCTTTCATCTGTCATTTCAATGACAATCACGAATAATACATGCATCCAGCTGTGCAGTCTGCAAATCTTAGTGAAAATAGATCAAAGAACTTGTACAGGGCTTTCATTTGTTCAGAATCCGCTTTACCAGTGTTTTTCTGAAATTCACTAAACTTGCTTTAGTGAGGTGTTTTGTCCAGAGGTTCCTAAATGTTTTCAGATGTTCCTAAATGAGCACTTCCCTGTAAACCACTCTCCTCCATCCCCCACCCCCCCGCCCAAAACATTTTGCGAAAAAAGCTAAGGTGAGAAGAAACATCTTCACTCAGAGTGGGGTTTTTAGAGTATGGAATGCACTGCCTGCAAGTGTAGTGAAAACAGATTCAATTGAACCACTCAAGAGGGCATTGGATGATTATTTAAATAGAAACAATTTGCAGGATTATAGGAAAAGGGCAGGAGATTGGAACAAAGCTAAAATGCTCAAAGAGCCAGCTCAGACACATTGGGCTAAATGGCCTCCTTCCGCACAAAAATTCTGTGTCTCACACTCATGTCAACCACCACCCCCACCCCCCATTTTGAGAATGGATGAAATTAGTCTTCATGAGTCGTGATATCAAATCAGAATTTTTTTTATTGCACATAATTTTCTTATCTGTTTAAGTCAATGGCCCCACACAGAGTAAATCAAGCTGTTGATCCAATCAGTCCTACACTCCTATATGTTTGATAGTATTATTTTCTTAGCTAATAAAACATATTATTTAAGACAGAAAGGGAAATGATACAGCACTAAACAACAGAATAAACTGGATTTAAACTCACAACTAAGGTCAGGGAGTCCATGGACAGGCTATAGAATGGTTCTCAAACTGGCTATAAAACAAAATTGAAAGTAGGGATTAGAGCTAATTATTTGGACTGGCAAAAATTAGAAAATGACATTTCACAGGATCGGGGACCAATGTTGTTATCAGGGGCCAATGTTGTTATTAGGGAATTGCAAATACAATTCCAAAATCTGTGAAAGACATCATATTGAAGTTGTTTCCTTATACAAAGGAAGAATGCAACAAAGTATAAGACAATAATAAACGTGGTGAAATGAGAGATGAATTTCAATATAAATCCGTACAGGATGCTGCATTTTGCTGAGAATAGGAAGGCCACAAACTGCTTAGATAATATGAATCTAAATGGATAAAGAGACAAAGAGATATGAGGTACAGATTCACAAATCATCAAAAGTCATGGAGCAAATTACAAGGACACTTGAAATAAAGCAAATAAAACATGGAACTAATTATAGACAACTGAAAAGCAGAAAAGTGTTATGAAATTTATACAGAAACTTGGTCAAACTACTCATGTACATGAATAAGACTGGTCTACATATGATTGAAAAAAAGGTATAGTAGAATTTTAATGAGGTGAAAAACAAGGATTAACAAAGGATAATGCCAAAATTGAAAGGATATATTATCAGTTATCTCAGATATATACTGATATATATTATCAGTAATTCAAGAAAAAGTCTTTACACAAGACAGTGGTAAAAATATGCATTACACTGCCCCAAGTAGATGTGGCAAATAACAGGTGGATCTAAGAGGAAGTACATCAGGGAGTACAGGGACAGCATCATGTGACTAAATGAAGAGGAATGAGAGGGAGTTGCATAAATGCCAGAAAAGACCCGTTACACTGAATTGTTTGCTTCTGTGTTGTAGATTCAATGTAACACTTGTTACAAACATGAAACTTGTAAGATTGTTATCATTTAAACTATTTTTGTAATTTAAAGTAATACACAATATCCTGGAAAGGAGTCGCAAGGAGGTTATATAACTCTGCTCAGCATTAGATTGCATGGCTTGGTTACCACGGGGACAGCTTGCAAAGTTCTCACATCAGTATCTGAGATTTTGAACAGAAAGAGTGAGAGCAATGTGTCACAGAGAAATGGCTTTAGTTAGTGTGTGGTCAGCAGAGAGGAGTGTGTGTGTGTGTCTCATGACCTATCAAGAAGAAACAAGTGAAACAACACAGTCTCTGGTTGAATTAACACATCCATGGCAATCTAAGGAATGTGGAAGATGCAAACTGGCATGGTCAGGACTGGACAGAATTACCAGATTAGGCTTTACTACTGGTATTTAGTTTGAAACTTTGAGAAACTGAAAATAGAATGCCTTTTGAAGGACCACTCAACATTACATCTCAGCAAAATGAGGAGAAGGGAACCAGTTTAGAAGTTAAAAGCATTAATGGACTGGTTTAACATGTGGCAAGTGGTGTACCTCAGGGATCAGTGTTGGTGCCAGTTACTTATATTCTATATTAATGACTTGGATAAAGGGACTGAATTTAGAGTGGCTAAATTTGCTGATGCTACAATGATGGGTAGGAACATATGTTGTGAAGCAGGCATGAGAAGTCTGCAAAGAGATATGTCAGGTTAAGTGAGTCAGCAAAAGTTTGGCAAATGAAGCATGTCAGAAAAAAGGCTACATGTCTACTTTGGCCGGAAGAATAGACAGTAGCATATTACTTAAATAGAGACAGAATGCAGAATTCAGAGGTACAGAAAGGTATTCTCTACAGGGATTGTAACAAGTTTGATCTTTGATGGATATGAGTCCGAAGACTGGAAATAAACTGCTACAAAGTTACAATAGGATAAAGGAACCAGACAATTTTAAAGCAAAACATTTTCATGAGAAAATCATTAGGAATACTCATTGCTTTCAGGTATATAATCTTGTGATTACGATATTGTGAAAATTGTTGATTTAAATTAATAGAAGTTGGTACCAAAGCTTCCAGACACGATTTAAGACGCAGATTAGACTTTAATGGAATCTGCCAAAGAAAAGAAAATTATGTTCGATAAGTGAAAAGTGGCTGTGAAGATTGAGCAAGATTTTAAAACTTAGAGATTCTAGTTAATGAAAGAATTAAAAATAATGTCCCCTTAAGAATACAATCCCACCTAGAAGCTCAAAAACATTCTAGGACAAGGGCTGCTGCAATAATGGCTAATGATTACAACATCTCTCATGGCATTTGAGTAGCATGAGTGTTATTTGTAAACCTGCAAAGAAACTGTAGAGGTAAGATGGGGCGGCACGGTGGCTCAGTGACTAGCGTTGCTGCCTCACTGTGCCAGGGACCTGGGTTTGATTCCACTCTCGGGCGACTGTCTGTGTGGAGTTCGCACATTCTCCCCATGTCTGTATGGGTTTCATCTGGGTGCTCCGGTTTCTTCCCACAGTCCAAAGATATGCAAGCTAGGTGGATTGGCCATACTAAATTGTCCATAGTGTTGAAAGACGTGTAGAATAGGTAAAAAAAGGGGATGGGTCTGGGTGGGATGCTCTGAGGGTTGGTGTGGACTTGTTGGGCCAAAGGGCCTGTTTCCACACAGTAGGGATTCTATGAGGTCGGACTGGTTTCAGTGAAAAAAATATACAATACTGGTTGTAGGTGAACGATAACAGAAATCAAAAGAGAGAAGCTCCTCAGAGTCATAAAAATATTGTGTGATGGATAAAGGTGATACAAAGGGACCAACATGTTATGTTTGTCCTAAGAAAGGACATCTGAAGGCAGATTGTTGTAAATTAAAAGCCGAAATGGATGGCATGCAGAAAATCTTATATCAGTAGGTGGCACTTGTGACAAACCAATAGTGTTAAATCTAGTTCCAGTGGAAAAATCAAAACAGAGGATTCTAAGGAACTTGTATTTGCAGGTGAGGAGTCCACATTTTCCAGTAAAATGGGCAAACAATTAATATTCTTAAAGATATTGGTCAAATCAGTCACTGATGGTGATAGGTGAATTGAAATTTCTTTGTATACAATTTAGGAATGCATTAAGAATATTCCTGTAGCTTATTTAGTTGTTCTATTGCACAAAAAGTAGATTTAAAATATGCCTTAATTTCCATGCTGTAGTCATGGGAATTTTAGTGAAGTTGTATATTATTGGTGTTTATTTTATAATAAGAAATGACCTCAACAGTAATACCATCCTGCTGCCTTCAGTAATATCACATAAGTAAAGGGTAACATTACAAATTGGAAATCTGAAAAAGAAATTAAGTAATGTGCAAAGATCTGGCACTATCTAGCCCTCTACTGTGGAAATTATTGTTTCAACTAAAGATGTGTTCAAAATGTCAAAGGTTTAGACTTGTGAGATTAAGAAGACTGGAATATCAAGCTGAGAGCACAGACTTAATACCTGCTGGAAATGAATTGGATCTGGCTGAATTAAACTGAAAATTAAATTCAGATAAACTCTAAACCAGAGGTATCTTAGCAGACAGCAGCAACACTTGAAGCTGATAGTGGAACAAAGCAAAACATGGAATATGAAGCTAAAAGACTCTGCCATATCTGACACTGATAGCATGAAGTTAAGGAGGAAGAATTCATGTCCTTGTACATAAATTATAACTTTAGGATAACAAACCTGTTGCCTTGTGAGACAACAATTGGACAAAGTTTATTATGAATGGGAAAACGAAAAGCTGAAAGAAATTAGAACATCTTGTGTACAGATAAAAAATAGATTATCAAAACTTTTTGGCTGATCCTCACAATATTCTTAATGACATGGATTGCCACTGTTGGAGGTGTTGGGGTAGAGAAAGGTAGAAGTCACATGACACCAGGTTATAGTCCAACAGGTTTATTTGAAATCACAAGCTTTCGGAGCGTAGCCCCTTCGTCAGGTGAAAGGTTTACCTGTAAAAAATACAGTTTTGTGGATAAAAGGTGATGAATTTTAACAGTGGTGTGTTCTTGGACATGTTCAAAAATTAAATTGCGGAATAACTTTTGTTTAATTTAGGGTATTAGTTGCCTGCTAAATAGTTGAAGTCTTAGAACTTGAAATCTTGCTATGTAATCTATTCAGTCAGTCACTGGAACTCAAGTTATCGGTCTCTAGGGGGAATCATCACACAGTAAGTGACTCACACCATTTGGTGAGTTGTTGAGACTATTTGCTGAGCTACAATTTATGGATTCTTGGTCAGTTTCAACGAAATAAGTAATGAAAATCCAAGTCACCCAAACTGGACAAGTATTTTATCAATTCTTTCTAATAACTCTTAAATGTAGAGCCAATCATGCCACCAGAATTTGCAACTGTCTCTCAAAACAGTGTCAACACAGTGTTGTGGTTTCAAATAAAAGAAAGATACTGGACTGCTGGAGATAAGAAGTGAACACAGAAAATGCTGGAGAAACTCAGCAGGAAGCACCTGCAGAGAGAGAAACAGAGTTACTGTTCTGAGTCCAATATGAGTACACAGAGAATCATAATGGACAGGAAAATAAAGGCTGTTTTTATGACAGCAACATAGGTTGTAACGTAAAATGATGTGAGGACCATCCAGGGTCAATTGCATTAATCAGGCACTTACACAGTACAAGTTGAAGATATGTAAAAACAAAAAGGGGAGGCAATGGAGCAGCCCCTTTATCACTAAACTATTAATCCAGAGACCCAGGTCATGTTCTGGGCATCTGGGTTCAATTCCTGCCATGGCAGATGTTAGGACGTGAATTAGTAAAGGAAAATTCTGGAATTGAAAGCCTAATGATGACCTTGGAACTGCCTACACTCGACTCTAGACCCAAAGTCATGTGGTTATCTATTAAGTGTTCTGTGGGCAATTAGGGATGGGCAATTTATATGATTCCTGTTTCAGGCCTAAAAGTTCAGATCAATAGTGCCAATGATTTGTTTGTAAATAAATAAATGTTGGCCCAGCCAACGATGCCCACATCGCATGGATGAATAAAAATAAATACTGCAGGCGCTGGAGATCTGGAATAAAAGCAGAAAGTGCTGAAGAAACTGAGCATGTCCAGCTGTTTCTTTGGAGAGAGAAACAGAGTCAATGTTTCGAATCCCATGACTGCTCTTCTTCTATGTTAGACTCTGCCACTTTGATCTTTGATACATCTTCAGAAAACAGGTTTTAAATCCCAACAAAATCCTGCAATTAATTTATCTCTTTTCTTAGGAAAACGTTGCTTGAATATTCTGTAAAATTGAGACAAGTGTTTCAGAATGGGTATCTTTAACTCAGGCCAGAAGACTATGAGAAATAGGAACAGGGATAGGCCATTCAGCCCATTGAGCCTGTTCTGCCGTTTGACAGGATTATGGCTGAACTGCTAGGACTATACTGCAGTTTGTGCAAAGAAAATACAATGTAGACCATGTCGTTACATGACCGTGCTGGATATATCTCATAGGGAAATACTTGTCTGATAGAATTCTGTTTTTTACACATGCTTAAAATCGATGTATCTTGCCTTGAAAGGAAAATTTAACTTCATTTCATCTGTCAAATATGCCAGACAAGCAATTTAACAAAATCAGGAAGTGTTGGTTGAGGAAATGATAATTCAGAGATTATACAAAATCTCTTTCCTGAACTTGCAGATTCTTGCCAATAAACATGACCTTAGGACTTTTGTTTACCATCATCTGTCATTTGAGTCTGCCATATACAACATCTTCAGTAAATATTTTTTCTCTGCTGTTAAGTGCTTTATAAAATTGTTTCGGATAAGTAAAATAGATTTGTCGCTGTGGCATCTGATCCCAAGTATCTAGCTTTATAAATGGCTGACAACTCAGTTAGATTGAACACTTGCTGTTTGACAATGCAATATTCGGGGAGAGATCAGTGTGACACTGGAACCTTGGCAGATTCTAGATTTCTCGGATACCCTTTACTAAGAATGCCTCCTTGGTATCAATGTCACTGTTGAGTGCCTTGTCTCCTTGGTGGATCTTTCATTTTCTCAAATCGTGTCAGAGATGGTAGCTGTGGTTCTGAAAGAATCTTCTCCTTTATCGTTTTGTACCAAGACATAATCATCCGTGATCCTTTCACTTTTGCACATATTGAACTCAGTAACATTGTCATTTTATCAGGTCCGATTGCAGACACTTAAGCCAATTTATACTATAGGAAGTTGGGGTCCATTTACAACTGGCTTTTTTTCTAGTACTTCCTGCGTGACATCATATCTCATGTAACCAATGTACCCTCAAATCCGCATAAATGCTGTAATAAGGGGCTGTACAAGCCATGCGCATGTTGATTGGCATACTGACTCATTGACTTCCAGTTCTGGAACTTGCTGCTGTGCATGAATCTCAGAGAACTGAGCAATGGCAGGAAGAGTTAGCATGTAACTGTTGTTACAGTAGTTATTTGCTTTCCCCAAACATCTTTTGTAACACAAGGCTCAACTTAAAGGAAAACACACAGTACTACTTTAGCTACATGTTGTTAACACTAAAACCACTTTCTCTCACTCACTCACTCAATCCCAGGGACAACATTTTATTTCCTGATGAGCAGAGTAATGCTTGGTTTCATTCTGCTCTCTGAAAGAACTTTAATGCAGACAACAAACTGGGTTTGGCAATTTTCATCAGAGCAAGTGAATGTGAATTCCAACTTCGAGCAGGAAGGGATCCTACTTCTAGATTTTTCTTTTGCCTAGCTGTGTGTGCTCGTTCCACAGGGTCAACATCTTTCATTGAATACTAAGTGTCGCAGACACTGCAGTGATGCAGTACAGAGGACACTTTAATGCATCAGATCAGTGCAGATTGCAGTTTTGATATGGTTTGCCTGAACTGTGAGCAAAGTATAGTGAAGAAACACTGCTGACCTGATGACTGTTTGTACCTACCACTAATGGTGCCGTATGCCACCTTTCCAGATTAGTGAGGTAGACAGGCAATCAAAACACAGCATGTAATGGTTCAATTCCCTTTCATTTCTAGAAGAGGAAGTTGGGTCAATCAGAGTTGTTTCTAGTAAATAACAACTGATTATTGTGCACTAGAGAAAGCTCTACTTGGTGCAATTTCCATTTCTAAAATGAGCACAATTTTAAAATCAAAGCTGCTCAGTTTCTTTCATCGTATTCTGAGTTATTTCTCTTTTTCAGATTGTGCAGAACCCCAATGAGCTGGCTCAGCAGGCTTTCATCTGGGTCTTTGAACTTACATCTTTTGCTAGTATTTTTCATTCTCGTTAAGAAATTGCCAACAGTTTTATATGATTCCTGTTTCAGGCCTAGAAGTTCAGATCAATAGTGCCAATGATTTGTTTGTGGCTGGAGATGTTTGCTGAATTTTCCAAAAAAAAAATCTAGGTTTCCACTGTTGTCTTCCCTAAACTCCCAGCTTCTAATTTCATCCTTTTTCTCTTGCCCACAAAAGGATCTGGTTCACACTTTTCTCTTCGCAAGTGTTCTTATAAAACGACTGCATGCCAGTCTATGCTCTGTTTAAACTTCTGAAATGCCTCTGCAATATCATAAACCTTCCAAGTCAACATGGGCTGGAGCTGTATGTTTATAACTACAGGGGCCATTTCATTCTCCTACCACATGCTTAAATAAAACAAAACATGGCTGATGCTAGACTCAGAAACAAACACAGAATTTTCTGGAGAAACTCAGCAAGTTTGCCAGTATCTGAAGAGACAGAAACAGAGTTAACACTTGGAGTCTCATATGACTGTTCTTTAGAGCAGTTTCTTTCTCTCCCTGGAACAAATATAGGTTGATTTATCACTGGATTTCAGCATTAATTTTATTTAAAAATGTTCAGGTTTTTACTAATACACACCCGTGCCATCATGTTGTGTTTTGTGGCTCCCATTATTGAGAAATAATTATACTTAAATTCAAACTACTGGAGTTTCATCAAGACTGTCTCTTGCTGTTTTCCATATGGCTAGTAGACTGTTAAACTGATGCCTTGTTAATGGACACATAAATGTAACTCAAAAGAGATCATGACATCCCAGGATATACATTTATACAACCATTAGTTCCTAGATCTCTGCTTATCCTGTAACCATATAACACTAGGTCACATTAATGAATGTCATTCCAGGTTATGTAACAGCTACAATGAGAATCTTTTAACTTCAAATTTTAACTGCTAGGATTGAAAGAAATAACAGGAATACCCAGCCATTTTAATTAATATAATGCTAATTGTGACATGAGCCAAGCTAAGTACTGGATACTGAACTTAATTCATGTTCCTTAAGTTTGCGATAACATTTCAATGAGTATCAAGTGGCAATGCTAAGAAAAGGCTTTGGTATTGTGTAAATATATGAGGCAGTTCAAGCAAAGGTAAAACTTTGCTAGTTTACTGTGAATATAGAGGACGTTCAATCACCTGGTACGTACAAATAATTCCTATTTTGTATCATTCTGAAATGCAGACTGAAATTCTTATTTGCTAAAAAGCTATTTTGAGTCACAGTGAAGATACATCTACTGTGGGAGACAGTTTACAAATAGAAAACATTATATCTTACTCATGTAAGTAAAACCGATGGATAATAGTTGTTGTATTGGAAACTGCTATTAAGTAGAAATGATTTTAATATTGATGGTAACTATATAGGTCTCTTACATAGCAACTAGACCTCATTAGTGCTCACATTAGTTGAAGCCCCTGGTAGGAAATAAGGTTGACTTTGGCTATATAGATAATCCCCAAACATATGCAAAACAAAAATGGCATTTCAAGTTTAACTGCGGCCTGCTTTCCTACGCTCAGGAAGATCATTTGCTGTTTGGAATTGCTGACCTCCAGGACTGACAGAAGTCGAGATTGCAGGAGTTAGTGAATGACAATAATGTCAGCAACTGAGCTATGCTAACGAGCAGGCCTGCACAAAGTGATTGCAGGGCCCATCTTAGAGAAATCAGGCCCTCAGAGACAGCATGGGGGCCACATACAAATTAGCTGCAGAGCAGGGAATTCAATCTCTGACTCAGAGATAACAAGCATGGGGCTGGATGAACACAGCAGGTCAAGCAGCATCATAGGAGCAGGAAAACTTG
>JAHRHZ010000075.1:6273998-6317334 GCA_024137785.1 Ginglymostoma cirratum | reverse complement strand
CAGCTCTACACCTTGTTGTCTCAGATTCTCCAGCACCTGCAGTTCCTACTATCTCTGAAACTCGAAATATCAGCTTTCGTGCTCCTCTAATGCTGCCTGGCCTCCTGCGTTCCTCCAACATCACACTGTGTTATCTCTGACTCCAGCATCAGCAGTTCTTACTATCTCGGAGTTTGTTATAATCTGCTTTGCTGAGTTTATAATCAATGTTAAAACAAGATGTGTATTTGTCCTTTTACCTGAGAGTAACCAAATGATTTAATTATAATCCATCCTGAGGCTTCCAGAATTATACCAAATGCCTTATGTTAAAAATTGTGCAAACTTACCATGCAGGAAGTGCCTAATGCAATTTTAGCATAACTTTTCTGCTTTTCAATTCCATCACTCTAAAAGTAAATCCCTGTGTTTTGATGGCTTTTTAAAATAATCTTATTAAACTGTTTTGCTACTCTTACTGATCTGTACCCATGAGTTAATAGTAGGGTCGCTAAATTGTACACTACACAAAATGTCAGCTTCTTGAAAGCTGAGAAGTAATTTGACAGTAGATTAATGGCCAATTGTGATTCCAATGGCAAGCAGTAGTAATCAATCTTTCATAAATTAGCATGTCACATTACTTATTAGAGCACATGGTTACCAGGTTAAATTATACATTTGAATTTAAGTTGACAAGAATGACAAACACATGCCATCCGATTCACAACTCTCTCAAGGTGGCATGCAGTAGGCAAGACAGTCATCCTGTGGATTTGGAGCTGCTTTATTTGCACAGGGAACTGGTTAAACTAGGGACAGAGGGCTGAATTGTTTCATTGAGCTTGGGTGGTGCTTCTCTAGGCAGGTTGGAACATGGCTGGCTGTGGAAGGGAGTGTGGCTGCTACAGATCCCAATGTGCCAGGGCATGGGAATCACAGCAGTTCAAGGTCAAAATCCTCCTCTCAAACAGCTAGAACAATGATGATGCTGCAGAAATTGGTGAGCTGTCTGTGTGCCTTTTAATATGGTACTGAGACTTTGTGAGGTAATGGTGGAGTTAGAGACTACCTGATTGACTCATTGCCACATGATTAGCTGTCCTTTGTGGCTGTGCATGGGTGATTGTACATGATCAGCCATTCCACCTCAGTAGAGATCCTGATTACTTTCCATCCTGCCATTAAGACATTTGCCACTGCAACAAAATTCTGGCCTGCATCCCATTTAAACAGATAATTTCAAGGTGTATTTTCTATTCTGGTCAAAATGTCTGACCTGACACTTGGCTACATTGAGATAACAATGCGTGGAGCTGGATGAACACAGCAGGCTACATTGTTCATTTGTCTAACACATGCCCATTCCGAGAATTTAATGCCTCCTCATATTTTGTCACAATCCTCTGTGTTCACTACATTTCTCAATTCAGTATCATTGTCAAATTTTGAAAATTGTACTTCCAGTTACTGACTCAATATCACATTTATGTTCGAAAAGTAGTTGCAGCACTTTCCAATGTTTGCCAACGGAGTACCCAACTTCAACCCCTACTTTCCACTTTCTTTTTTATAGCTAGTCTATTGTCCGTTCAATTACCTGTTCTCTGGCTGTACTTGTTTTCATGTTCGTCATCAGTCTATTCAGTGGTATCTTACTGAAGGCCAAGTATATTACACAACAGCATTACCCTTACCAATCCTTTCTGTTACTTCTTCAAAGAATTCAATAAGGTTGGTCAAGGATGACCTTCCCTTTTGAAATCTGTGCTGACTACTCTATTGTATTTTCAGCTTCTAGGCTTTTTCTATTACATCTTTGAATAAGGATCCCATTATCACTCCCATTACTAACATTAAATGAATTAAACCATACTTGATCTGTTCTATCTCTCTTTTATATATAGAAATCACTTTGGCTGCTCATCACTTCTCTGAATCCATTTCCTTTTTAAAATTTTTTTTATATACGTAATTGTGCCTCTGGTTTCATATCCTTAATATTTGGTTACAATCCACAAACGTTTTGTTTTTGTTTTCTAAATGAGACTAATCCACTTTACCCACACCACTTTACTTTTGTTCTTCTAATGTTATGTTCATCATGTTTTTCTCATTGATAAATAATGAAACAGGTTAATTAATTAATACTTTACCATTTTGTTTATCTTGTGTGCTACTGTGACCCTAATTCTATTACGACTTCTTTCTTCTATTTGTCCAGAGATACCTTATTATTTATTATAACTCTGGATAATTTAGTTTAAATTGTTTGTTTTTGCTTAGTTCTTATTTTGATTATTTGTTTCAGTTGTGATGATTCTACATCATCTGGTTCTTTTCTGGTTCTTTTCTTTTAATGCCTCCAAGTTTAGATGTAGTGTACAATGCAGTACATGCTGATAATTCATCATTACCATTTGCTTATTTTAATGACTTCATTTTTTAAAATCATTTAAAATCATTTTTTAAACTTCAGTTCTATATCAGAATGGTAGCACCAGAAATGTACGTTATTTAAGTGTATTTGTACCAATGATTTGTTAAAAAAAGTACAGGATTAACTCACAATTTTGTCTCAATATTGACCTTTTAATACCTCTCAAAATTTGATTTGCTTTACTCTAGCTACAAAACATTGTTATGAGAGCAATAATTTATTCTGAATAATCAAAATATCACCTTCATTGCCAATGCATATAATTTTATTTCTGTCTAAACAGTAGTCCATTCCTGGATATTTTATTCCTATCAGAAACAGTTTGCATTTGATTACATTTCTTCCTTAAATTACATTTGTCACCAACTTTCGAGTATATTCAGAGCCTATGTAGCTTGTCCTTTTCAACTTTGAAATCTATCATTGTTATTAATAATTACAGATAATTAAACTATGCAATATAATTATCATCTGTAAATGTAGCCACTGTGCTTATAATTCATCAATAACTTTCTAAGTAATGTAAAGCAAACAAAAGAGGTTTCAACGTGGACTCTGCTGAGACTCCATTCAAAATAATCTACAAAGCTATTGAACTCTTACCTCCCACTGAACACACACTGTTGCTGCCATTTCCATTCTCTACAGCTTCCCCATTCTTCACTCCTCTGTTTCTGCACCTTGATACATTTACCTGCTAATCACGCATGACCTGAATGTTAACATTATTTCATATTTATACCACAAGAAGTCAAATACTATATAAACTGACCTGTATTTATAACTTTCAAGATAATAACACATTGACGCTATGTCTCAGAGTCAGTATACCTTTATCACTGTATCATACCTTGTGATCTGAGGGTATAAGTGTTTCCTACTCCATCTGACCCAGATCACTTGAGGTAGACTACTGGAACCATGTTTCTCTATCATAACCTAAGAGTTTAATATTAGTTCAGTTACTTATGTGCCTGAAGAGTGTAAGGTTCATACATAACAGCTGTGAAATATGTTTGTTGGATTCTTCAATAGCACAATATCCATGCCTAATTTCTTATATTATGGGAGACAACATAAACATTGCTTCATTGGGAAATGTCCTGTTGAGGGCAAATACGCACAAAATAAATCATAGAAGTCTAAGAAGGCCATTTAGCAAATTGAGTTTGTGTCAGACAAAAAAGAGCTATTGAAGCTGATTCCTCTTTCTAGCAGTTCGTCCCTAGCCCTGTAGGTTATGGTATTTGTCCCTAGCCTTGTAAGTTATGCATTTGAATCACTTTTTATATGTGATGAGGGTATCTGCCTCCTGCTCCATTTCAGCTCCACAATGTTTTTGGTGAAGAAAATTCTCCTTAACATCTCTCAAGTTGTTTACTTCCAATCTATGCCGCTCAGTTAACAACGAAGGGAAATAGATCCTTGTTATCCATTCTAAATATATTTATACACTTCAATTAAATCTCCCCTCAGTTCCTCAATTCCAGAGGAACCAACCCCAGCCTTCCCAATCAAATTATTCAAATAATACTATTCCTGTAATATAATGACCTGAACTGTACGCAGAACACTGTCTAACCAGTGTTTTGTATAGTTTTTAGCAAAACCACACCAATCTTATGTTTTATGTCTCAGCTAATATAGGAAAGTATATCTGAGACCTTCTTAAATAATTTATCTACCAGTATTGCCACAAGTTCCACACAGCTCCACATTTATTTTCTCAGATTGTTCTCAAACTGCCCTATTTGACTACTCCATTTTCCAAAGACTGCCTATTTCTTTCTCTTTAATGTCTTTGCTTGTATTACTGAAAACTTCAGGAGTAACTATACAATGTACTGTTTACTGACCTCCCATTTTCCACATTACAAAACTCTGCTTTCCATATCCTCTCAACCCACCATTGGTAATCACGCTTGAAGCCATTAGGTCCCTTACATGAATACCAACTCAAAATCCCTCCCTCTCTTTCAAGTTCTATTTGAAATTAGTCTCTTTAATCAATGTGTTGATCAGTCTTCAGCAGCATCCATTTCTGTCTGGATAAGACTCTGTGAACATTTTGAGTTTTTTTTTTAATAAGTATATATAAATGTGCATTGTTCATGCAGAATTCCAATTGTTTGTGTAGGTTTGAAACAGGTGAAGCTCCAGTCCCGAGCCTTGAGAAGTTCCAGTTAACATTTCATCCTGGCCTAACATTACATTCCTAATCAGCATTTGCTACTTTTTTCTTCGTTACTGCTGACATATTTTGCCGAAGAAATCGCCTGAGTTTTGCATAAGTCTTTCATGGAGAACAATACTGAAAGCTTTCCAGACTATCATGTATCCTAGATGCCCACTGATTTCTTTTTGTACTTCCACTCCTGTAACACTCAACACATCTTGCACTTGATTTACTGTCATGTGTACTCAAGTACAGAAATACAAGAGCACAGTAAAAAGTGTATAATGTTGCCACACAAAGCACCATCTTAGGTACAAAGGTACCTTGGTACAAAACTTAGGTACAAATAGTCGCATAGAGAAACAAAGTTAAAAGTAAAGCGTTACCTTTGTTCTTAGTATAAGTAGAAAAATAAAGAAATAAAGTTAAACGTCAACATTACAGTCCTTCCTGGTACTAAGTGGAAAAATAAAGGAATAAAGGTAAGAGTTCCACAGTCTTTCTTACGTACATTTGATATGGATCCTTTAACATAGAAGAATATCCTAAAGCAATTATAGAACATAGAACATTACAGCGCAGTACAGGCCCTTCGGCCCTCAACGTTGCACCAACCTGTGAAACCAATCTGAAGCTCATCTAACCTACACTATACCCTTAACATCCATATGTTTATCCAATGACCATTTAAATGCCCTTAAAGTTGGCGAGTCTACTACTGTTGCAGGCAGGGCATTCCATGCCTTTACTACTCTCTGAGTAAAGAACCTACCTCTGACATCTGTCCTATATCTATCACCCCTCAATTTAAAGCTATTTCCCCTCGTGCTAGCCATCACCATCGGAGGAAAAAGGCTCTCACTGTCCCCCTATCTAATCCTCTGATCATCTTGTATGTCTCTATTAAGTCACCTCTTAACCTTCTTCTCTCTAACGAAAACAGCCTCAAGTCCCTCAGCCTTTCCTCATAAGACCTTCCCTCCAGACCAGGCAACATCCTGGTAAATCTCCTCTGCACCCTTTCCAATGCTTCCACATCCTTCCTATAATGCGGTGACCAGAACTGCACACAATACTCCAAGTGGGGCCGCACCAGAGTTTTGTACAGCTGCAACATGACCTCATGGCTCCGAAACTCAGTCCCTCTACCAATAAAACCTAAAACACCATACGCCTTCCTAATAACCCTATCAATCTGGGTGGCAACTTTCAGGGATCTACGCACATGGACACCGAGATCTTTCTGCTCATCCACACTACCAAGAATCTTACCATTAGCCCTGTACTCTGTATTCCCGTTACTCCTTCCAAAGTGAATCACCTCACACTTTTCCGCATTAAACTCCATTTGCCACCTCTCAGCCCAGCTCTGCAGCTTATCTATGTCCCTCTGTAACCTGCAACATCCTACTGCACTATCCACAACTCCACCGGCTTTAGAGTCATAATCAAAATAAACAGAAAGCAAAAGAGATATTAGGATGGTGAATGAAAGCTTCATGGAAGAGATAGGTTTTGAATATTGCTATGAACGAAGAAAAGAATATGAGAGCGATGGAGGGTCTTAGAATGGGAAATGGGATATGAGGCCTAGGTGACTGAAGCCAAGAACACCAATGATATGGAACAGGGGCTGATCTCAGTCTGAGGAAAAGTGAATCTGGGTGCTTGTGCTGATATTACACATCTGGAGATTACAGGGAAAAAGACAGATGAGAATTTGAAAAGATTTGAACTCAAGGATAAGAATTGAATGGTTCTAATCAAGATATTTTAAAGGTAATTCATATGAACAAGATTGCGGTGATCGTTTCATGGTTATTTCCTTAAAAAAAAAGCAGTTACACTTAAGGTCATAGATTTCTAAGAATTCCACTGAATGCTTAAGCTATTTAGAAGATATTTTAGACTGTCTTAACTATTTCCAGTGCAACAATTTCATTGTCACCTCATCGTTATCAACAATATTTTTAAAATATTAACATCCATTATAATCACAGTTGAAAACAGAATCTCTTCTTAGCCATGCATTGTAAATATTCAGTTAATGGGTTTAAATTTATTGACCTAAATTAAGTGTGTTATTTAGAAGTATGACTACTGTTTAATTTTTAGCATTCATGTTTAATAAATTTTAATTTACCAACTGCAGTTGGGGAAGAGATGGAAAAGAATTTTTTTTTCTCAGTCTTTATTAAAGAAACTGTGAACTTCATGAAAATAGAAGGTTGACAGTGAAAGAAAATGACAAATTTCACTGAATATTATATTCATTTAGCCCTGATGATAACTAAATTGCTGCAGCCCTCTTGTGGATTTAGTGTGCATGCATCCATGGAATGTAAGTCAATAATCATTTAAGTGCATAGTTAGTGACATGGTCACATTTCAACAAATATAAGCCTCTTCCAGATATGGGAGCAGGAAGCCTTGCTTTATCATAATAATTCCAGCTAATGCTTTGGGTCAGTGACATCTTACCAGAATTGGAAAGAGTTAGGGATGTAAGAGGTTTTTAAGCAATTAAGTACAATCATGAAAAGGAATGGGGTGGGAGTGAGGAAGGACAAAAGGAATGATCTGTGATAGGGTGAAACAAAGGAGTGATTGAACAATAAAATAACAATTGTGTAAAACAAAAGGAGATGGTAGTTGGACAAAAAGAAGATTTAATAAATGGTGGTGTCTGACAAAAGAGGCAAGAGTGGTTATTTCAGTGATCTCAGTTTTTTTTTAAACTCGACCTAGAGGCTGAAGTGCTTTAAAATGTGTCCTGAAAAGATGAAGAGCTGAACCTAAAGCTTTCATTATTTTAATTCATTCTTGGGCTTTATCTGAGTAGTGCAGGATGCTAAGGGCAGTTGGACTGAAGAGAATTAAAATGATAGGCAACTGGAAGCTTGAGAGCCTGTTTGTGGACTGAAAGGAAGCATTCCACAAAGCAGTCACCCAAACTGCATTCTGTCTCTTCAATGTGGAGGGGATTGTGTTGCAAATTTTAAAAATAGTGCGCTAGATTGAGATAATTAAAGGCAAATCTTTTGTTTTTATTATTTGTCTGACTAACAAACGTATTAAGTTTCTCAACAGATGCTTCTTCACTTGCTAAGTAATTCCAGCATTTTTTTATTTTTGTTATAATGTAAATTTAACACTGAGCCACATAAGGATGTGTTAGTTCAAGTGTCTAAAAGCTTTGGTTCGTGATATGGATTATAAGGAACATTTTAAATGAAGAGAGGGAGTTAGAGAGGCAGAAAGGTTACAGGAGTAAATTCCAGACTTTAGGGACTCGGCAACTGCAGACAGTACA
This sequence comes from Ginglymostoma cirratum, assembly GCA_024137785.1. NCBI lineage: Eukaryota > Metazoa > Chordata > Chondrichthyes > Orectolobiformes > Ginglymostomatidae > Ginglymostoma > Ginglymostoma cirratum. The sequence goes on along the minus strand of JAHRHZ010000075.1, from coordinate 6,309,426 downwards.
GCTATCTGCCCAGACAATTTGAAAAATTGCCAGCATTTGTCCTGTGTGTAGAAAACAGGACAAATCCAGCCCAACCAATTACTGGCCCATCAGTCTTCCCTCGATTATCGGTGAAGTGATGGAAGGCGTCATCAACAGTGCTATCAGGCAGCACCAAGTCAGCAATAACCTACTGACTGAGGTTCAGATTAATTTACAAAGGATGACTCAGCTAATGAGCTTCTTGCAGCCTTGGTCCAAACATGATCAAAAGAGCTGAACTTCAGAAATGATGTGAGGGTGTCAGCTCTTGACACCAAGGCAGCATTTGACTGAGTATAGCATCAAGGAGCTCTAGCAAATCTGTAGTCAATGGGAATCAAGGGAAAACTCTGTGTAGGATGGAGTCATACCTAGCACATATGAAGACAGTTGTGGTTGTTCCAGATCAGTCATCTCAGCTCCAGGACATCAGTGCAAATGTCCATCAAGCTAGTGACCTAGGCTGAACTATGCTTGGCTGCTTTTTCAGTGAGCTTTCCTCCATCATGAAGTCAGAAAGGAACTTTTCTTGATGGTTACACAATGTTCAACATCATTTGAGACTCCACAGATGCTTGAGCAGAACCGAATCAAATCAGCCAGACTTGGATAATATCCAGATTTGGGCTGACAAGCGATATGTAATGTTCACACCACAAAAGTGCCAAGTAACAAGTATCTCCAACAAGAGACAACGTAACTATTACCCTTGTCATTCAATGGCATCACCATCAGAGAATTCCTCCCACTATCAAAATCCTAGGAGTTACCATTGACCAGAAACGGAACTGGACTAGCCATATAAATATGGATATTATAAGAATGCCACCACCTTCAAGCTTCCTTCCAAGCCACCTGCCATCCTGACTTGGAAATATATAGATGTGCCTTTGGTGTCATTGGGTTAAATTCCTAGAATGCCCTGCCTAACAGCATTGTGGGTGCTCCTACACCAAATGGACTGCAAAATCAGCTCAGCAACACTTTCTCCAGGGCAATTAGAGATGGCCAATAAATGCTGGTCCAGTTAGCAGTGTCCACTCTCCATGAATGAAACTAAAACTTCTCAGCACTTCAAAAACTCATGTGCCCACAGATCTGTCTTCCTCTCTCCAACTCATACCTAGGACAAATGCTGTATCTTCCTTAACAGTGTGAGCTTTAAAAATGGGAGGTAAATAAACATGGTCAAACATTTAATAGTTTCAATCGAGCACAAAAATATTCTGACATACCTACAAATACTCGAATGAAAAGCAATCCAGCTTGACTTATTTCAATCATGGTAAATCAGTGGCCTGAATGATACGCAGTATATTGCATAAGAGACTACCCTTGACTTCACAGCAAGGAATATCACAGGAGATTTGCTAATTCACTGAAAGCTTTGAATGTACCACAAAACACTTCTTGCTAATACTTTTCTGGAACATGTCTATGTCACACTTAATCAAACGCTAGTTGAGTTTAGCTCAGGTAAATTTCCAAGACAAATATATGCTAGCAGTCCCAATCTTTTCCTACAAGACTGACTCCTGGTATTCATTTCCCTAAGAATGGCAACACGTCCTGGTTAAATGAGGAAAGATACATCTGCACGATGTATGAGAATGTTAGCCTCACATGATTATGTGGAGAGAATGCAAAGGAAGCAGAAATGTTACCAGAGTTTAAGAGAAAATGTGTATCTACGAAGCAATAAAATGAAGAATTCTTACAGAAATTACCTGGGGCTCAAAAAGCTGTACTTTGAAAACTAGCATAACATCACGTGTGTTTAAAAAAGTTAATTAAAATAAGCTATGTTTAGAGCTGTTACACTCAGCTCTTTATGGCAGATGCAAACGAATCTTAAAATGCTCATTTTTCAACGCCTGTCTTCAGAAACATGCAGATCTTCTTCTGAACTATTGCTTAAGCAATGTCAGTTCTCTTATTTGCAAAGAATCAAGCCCCCTTGACCCATTGTGTGCATTGGTCGTCAAATCTCTAATCATTCTAATCCCCTTTTCCAGCATTTGGAACATACGTTGCATGCTATGGCATTTCAAGTGCTCATTAAAATGCTTCTTAAATGGCTTCAAGGTTCTGTCTCTAGGCCCTTTTATGTAGTAAATTCCAGACACTCACACAGGTAAAAAGTTTTCTTCCAATCCCTTCTTAATTGCCCACTCCTTACCTTTAAAATAAATTGCATGGGCATTAACCCATCCACCAAGGGGAAACGTACACCCCTACACACCCTAACTATGATCCTCATTACTTTGTACACCTCATCAGGTTCCCCCCTCAGCCATCTCTCCTCTAATGAAAACAGCTGAATTGCCCCAGCCAAGGCAACATCAGAGTGAATCTCCTCTAAACACCCCTGAGTGCAATCACATCCTTCACTTATGTGCAGCATCAGTGATGTCAGTCTTCAGACAATTCAACTCACCCTTCCTGAAATCAAGAAACAGTTGGAGGCATTGGATACTGCAAAGGATAAGGGGTCTGACAACATTCCAGCTATAGTACTGAAAACTTGTACTCCAGAGCTTACTGCAACCCTGGCCAACCTCTGCCAGACTGGCATCTACACAACAATGTAGAAAACTGCCCACATATATCCCACACACAAAAGCAGGACAATTCCAAAAAGGCCAATAATCACTCCATCAATACTCTCCATATCAGCAAAATGATTGCAAGTGTCATCAGTAGTACCTGCTCAGCAATAACCTGCTCAGTGATGCCCGGTTTGGGTTCCGCCAGGGCCACTCAGCTCCTGACTTCATTACGGCCTTGATTCAAACATGGTCACAGCCCTTGACACTGAGATCACATTTGACCGAAAGTGGTAGCAAGGAGTACTAGCAAAACTGGGAATCAGGGAGAAAACTCTCGGCTGGTTGGAGTCATAGCTGCCGCATAAAAGGATGGCTGTGGTTATCGGACATCAGTCATCTCAGCTCCAGGACTTCTCTGCAGGAGTTCCTTAGGGTCCTAGGCCCAATTGTCTACTTGCTTCACTAATGACCTTCTCTCCATCATAAGTGGGGATATTCATCGATGACTGCACAATGTTCAGCACTATTTGTGACTCCTCAGAAAATTAGCAAGTAACTTTCATGCCATACAAATGCTAGACAATGACCATCCCCAATAAGAGACAATCTAACCATCATACCTTGAAATTCAATGGTGTTACCATTTTGCAATCCTCTACTATCGACAAGCTAGGGGCTACCATTGATCACAAATTCAACAGGACTAGCCATGTAAATTCAGTGGCTACAAGAGAAGGTCAGAGACTAGGAATATTGCCCAATCTCCTGACACCCACCCTCCAAAAAAAGCCTATTCACTATCCACAAGGCACAAGTCAGGATTTAGACGGAAATCTCCCCACTTGCCTGGCTGGGTGCAGCTCCAACAACACTCAAGAAGCTTGAGACAATCCAGGACAAAGCAGCCCGCTTGATTGGCACCACATCCACAAACATCCATTCCCTTCATCACTGACGCTCAGTAGCAGCAGTTGTGTACTATGTACAAAACACACTGCAGAAATTCACCAAGGTTCCTTAGATAGCACCTTCCATACCTAAGACTGCTTCCATCTAGAAGGCTGAGGGCAGCAGATAAACTGTAACACCATCACCTGCATATTCTCCTCCAAGCCACTCATGATCCTGATTCGGAAATATGCTGCCATTCCATTTGTGTCATTGGGTTAAAATCATGGAATTGCTTCCCTGATAATGTTGTGAGTCTACCTACAGCACATGGACTGCAACGATTCAATAAGGCAGCTCACCACCACCTTCTCAAGGCCACCTAGGGATGGGCAATAAAAACTGGCCCATGTAGTGATGTCCATGCCCCATGAGTGAATAAGAAAACTCATCATTCATTGAAGCATGAAAAGCAATTAAATTGCATTATATGTTTTCATTTAGTAATGTTCTACTTCTGATACAACTGTGTATTTTTGAGTAAGATTTTGTGTGTGTTTGTGTGTGTGTGTGTGTGTTTTGAGTTTTCATTACCCACACTGCTCTCTGCCAACATACTTAAATGCAAATTTTATAATGCTATTAACAACAAACTAAAACTTGTAACTCTAGTGAAGCAATGTGCTAATAATAGAACAATGAAATCAAACTAACCTACCTCTAAAAAAGTGGTGAGGAGGTAAGCAATGTGCTGGATATGATAAGGCCTATGAATAGACTTCCAGAAAGTAGTTGATAAAGTTCTGTACAAGGAATTACTAGTAACAATGAAAGCGTACAGAATAGAATGGAATCTTATAATAAACAGCATATTGGCTAACGTTTAACAATCTGTTTTGGTTCCTGAAAAGTCCCTCAGATTATAAAGTACATCCAAATTCCTTTAAAAATGTTCATTATATACCAAGAACTTAAAATGAATTCACAAGCCAGATTTTAAAAAGTAGAAAGCAGAAGTAATATTACTGGACAAGATCGAGTAGCGACGACTAATTGAACACAAATACATTCTCAGCTTTGCTTTCAATTTCCACCTGCGTACGGTCCATCTCTGCCTCTTTCCTTCCATTTCTTGACTTCTCTGTCTCCATTTTTGGGAATACGCTATCTATAATTTTCATTACAAGTCCATTGAAGCCAAAACTACTCCTTATCTTTTACATTAAGCCAACACTGCTACTTGCATACACACTGTTCCTAATGCTGTTTTCTCCTTATCACTAAGTAAAGTTTTCAATTCCTTATGGATTATAACACTCTTTTATTTACATATTTGCATAGTAGGTTATCAAACACAGCTCTCTAGTGGAGTGAGCCAGACCTCAATGTTCACATGCTTATTCTAGACTGGTGTGTACTACTTTACTGATATCAGAGTCAGGTGACCAGTTACTTCATGATATACATGAATCTTATTATAGTACATCTCACCCTAGGTTTCTCTCTATATGAGCTACATTATTCCAGAAGCTTATTTTATTTACTGACATAGTCTTTTTAATCATTATTAATATCATTATTACCAATAACACGATGAGTATACCATTATCACTGAATATCTCAAACTGGTTTGCTTGTTTTCAATGGTGCTGTACTCTGTCAGAATAAATGTACCACTCTGTGCAATCTGTTGTAGTCTAGGTGCGACTGTTCCACATCTTGTACTAATCAGACTTGGATTGACATTTTGACTTGAATAAGATCAAAGTCTTCTTGTTCATTCTCAATAGCCTTTCAGGTTTTCTGACAATGAAAGATGTCAGTTGATCTAATCATCTGACGACCGTGGCATGTGAATTCCTGTCCCTTAATCAGACTCCGGCTTGAATGTATGTTGGACAGAGTTTTCGTCCTGAATCTAGAGTTGTGCCATGTCTGTTGCTTCATCGTGTGGCTTTTCTCTGGTTGTTTTATCTTCTTGTGGTCTGGAGGAGTTATGTTTAATTTGAGGCTACGTTCTAAAAGTGCTACATAATTTTTGACCACTGTCCCGTGGAAAATTCTTCTGGCAAACATTCAATATTCAATAGCACTGCTCTGTGAGTGAGTAGAGCGAACTCCCAGTCTTGACTGCTATTTCTGCCTCTTGGTTTAACCGAGGATGGACTGGAGAACTTGTTGTCTGGTTGATGCCTGCTTCAAGACCGAACTTCACAAAATATCTATTCACATACTGAAGTCCAAGCTGATACTGATTCTTCCAGGAAACCATGTACGATAAAAATTCTTTACAGTCTTTTTGTGGTCAGCAAATCTTCTGAGATTAAATGACATTGACACTTTGATCTACCTGGAATATTAGTTGACTCAGAATAAATACAAACATAATACAAAGCAGCAGAGTAGAGTAGGCCATTCAACCCATTGAGTCTGCTACACACAATGAGATGATGGCTGATAATCCTCAACTCCACTTTCCTTGCCTTTTCCCCATAACCCTTGACTCCCTTATTGATTAAAAATCTACCTTAGCCTTGAGTCTACTCAATGACCCAGCCTTGACAGGCTTCTGTGGTAAGTAATTCAATGGATTCACAGCCCCCTAGAGAAAAAATTCCTCATCTCTGTCTTAAATAGGCAACTTCTTTCTCTTATTCTTTCCTACATCTTTACTCTAAAATTGAACAAATCTTTGCAACCCTGTCCCCATACCAGCTCTAGAAAATCTGATGGAAGCATTGGCTATAAATGCATTTGACTGTGGACAACACACATGAATATATGAAATAGGAGCAAGGCAAGCCCATTCAGACCCTCCTCCAGTCCTTCAAAATGCCTGACCATCATAATTATTGCTGGGATCTGGCTTTGCATTTTGTGATACCTAGATATGGCAGTTGTGTATGGTTTCTCTTTATATCGCTGTTGTTAAAACCACTTTAAGGTTAAACATCAATAAATCTTTCACTGTTCCCAGTGCCGTTTCTGCTTGCGGTACTTTCTCAGCACTTGGTCTGCTAGATTATTTTTCAACCACTCCTGCAGACAGATTTGTCTGATCTTTGTGCATTTCTTTTCAGATTTTTGAGCTGAATGAATTTGTCTGAATTTGCCCTCATTAACTATTCAAGTGTGAGTTATAGCTGGAGAAGAAGACTCCACTTCTTCTACAAGAATAAGATCCCCTTTTTCTTCTTGATCCACTGCCCTCACAGTGTCTACCAGCACTTACTCCTTGTCTGAAACAATGTTCTACAATTGTATCTCATTATTCTTAGCCTAAATCTTTGAATGCATAGATACCCTTTTCAGATTTCTTTCGATCCCAACAATACTAAAGGCATGTGGTCTGTCCCGATCTGGAATTTCAGCCTCATGAAGCAGTCTGAGAATCTTTTGAATCCAATTAATTTGATAACGCTTTCTTCTGTGTTATTAACCTCTGTTCAGACTCCGTCAAAGCTGCGAACATCAAATAAGTGGTATTTTGTGAAGTGTCAGTTCATAATTAAGTGAGAAACTGCATTTAATCCTATGGATAATGCATCTGCAGCTACTATTGTGAATAAACACTAGACTGTAATGTATTTAAACATTAATAGAAAGTAAACCAGTCCATTTTCTACTTTTTTCACCTTCATTTACACCATTTTACATTTTTATTTCTCCTTTACCACCATTAGCACTCCTGCTGTCTTTTGCTCTGGACACCCTCACCATCTATTCCACTCATTCCTCCCCCGCACAACACCGCCAGCCCTAACCCCCACCCCCCTCAGCAGCATAAGACCACCATTATCTGACCTCTTTCAGTCGTGAAGAAGTCTCTCTCCACAGATGCCACCAGATCTGTTACATTGCTTCAGCATTTTCTGTTTTTATTTCAGACTTCCAGCATCTGCAGTATTTTATTTTTAGATCAGTAGAAAGTAACTTCACGTTAAGCTACTGTTTGTTCCTGAGTCCAATAGCTGACCTTTTTCACACCAACTGTCTTAAAGGTTGAATAAGACTAATTGAGTTGAGGATAATTGTTCCCCCTTGACTCACCACCCCTCGACTCACCATCCTAACAAGCACTGTATGTCATTTACACACATTGGAGCTGGAAATTCACTGATGAAACTTGACTTTCTGAGATCCACCATGAAGTCTTGTTCTTGGAATAATGTGTCCTAGAAATGTAATTGATCATATTAGAGAACTGATCATGCATTTATACCAGACCTCTGCTCTGTCGTGCCTTTTTCATGTCCCTGAATGTCTGGTGATGTTCCTTCTTTGTTTTACCATGCACCAGGTTATCAACCAAATGGTTCCCCATTTCTATTTCAGGGCTGTATGATTGGTCTTTGGAAAATTTCTGGTGCAGAGGAAATCTCAATGGTAAATTGAAGCAATACTGCCAATAATGTAATAATTGTATTTAGCAATTTTTTTTCTTGGTCTAAGACTGGTGAAATTCAGTTTTCTGATTCAAATCCAGTATCCTGGATACTGGAAACAGTATCCTACTGTTTCTCTCAGATGCTGCGATCACTAATTACATCTTACTCATTCTAAAACTAACCTTCTTTTGGGAATAAAGAATGCATTAAATGTTTTTATGATGCTTCACACTCCATGGCACTTTCTTCCATCCTTTGTCTTACAGAATATCATTAGCTAGTGAACTAGGAATGTACTAAATTTTTGACAGCAAAGTGTGGAGCTGGAGAAACACAGCAGGCCAGGCAGCATCAGAGGAGCAGGAAAGTTGACATTTCGGGTCAGGACCCTTCTTCAGAAATCTGATTTTCAGAAAAATGATTTTCTGATGAAGGGTCTAGGCCCGAAACGTCAAGCCTTCCTGCTCCTATGATGCTGCTTGGTCTGCTGTGTTCATCCAGCTCCACATCTTGTTATCTCTCATTATCTCTGACCTAGATAAGTAGTTAGGTTTTTCCTTCTTACCATTGAAGCATTCCAATCATGTGTTTTTACACTCTGGACTATTGTCGATTCATGCCTAGACTTTGAAGTCTTACACAGATCCTTTTATCCTGTGATTTGTAGCCTCTTTGCTCTGCAGCCCTGAAATCAAAGTCTTCTGAGCCCTTTTCACCCTGCCTCCAAAGATTATCAATAAAAGCAAGATACTGCACATGCTGAGAACATCACAATTTATTCCATTCACTCCCGCTCCTCTCTGTCAACAGCATAAAAATCACAATTACCCATCCCTTCAGTTCCGAAGAAAGTCAAAACATTAACTCTGTGGTGTCTCTCTCCACAAATGTTGCCAAATCTGCTGAGTTTCTCCAACATTTTCTGTTTTCTATTCTGGAGTCTTCTTTTCTCGTTTTTTGTTCTCATCAACATCTTTTCAGGTCTCGGCATACTTTCAGAATCTTCACTCTTCTTACTTAGCTGTACCTTTGTAATATTCTGAGGTCATATCCAGCTTTTGGAGTCTTCTCTTTTCAGCCGTGGCCTTTAAATTCTCTTTTAATTTCAAATCCTAGCTCTGGAGGGATCCCCACCACCCCCACCCCTGCCCCTAGATGCCATCATGTCTTATTTTGTGCTTTAAGACAATATTGATAACAGTACATTGACAGACTTGGCTTGAGTATTTCTGTGCTGTTGCTGTCTGCATATACAGTATCTCTGAGCATGCTAACTATCACTAAAGTAAGGCTGTAAGGCTGTTCAATTCCTAATGTACTTGAACAGCCTTTTATTTACAAGGGTACACGACATGTTCTCAAATTTAGCTCTCTAGTGTAGTGCCAAGACTCCTAATAATGTCAATCATGTGATCAGTTACATCATCATCGTCATTTACATGAATCTCATTGTACCCAGCTATTTTGATTACACTTCCTCGCATCCAGTTTCCTGAGGACTTTATTCAATTCTCCCAGTTTCGCCTTCCCCTTTGCATCTATTCCAACGATGCAAACTTTCATATTGGCATTTCTGATATGTTTTCAAATTTCGTTCGCCAAGGATTTCCCACCACCATGGTTGACATGGTCCACAACCTTTTTTCATCCATTTCCTGCACATCAGCTCTCACCATTTCCCCTTCCTGCCTGAGTTTGATAGCTTCTCCTTGGTTTCCCTTTGTTCCAACTTCCACCCCATCAAACTCTGGATCCAATGAATCATTCTCTCCATTCCTCTGCAATACCCACCACCATCAACATTGTGCCAATACCAGACACAAGCACACCTTCCAGGTGAAACAGTGGCTTACTTAAACTTCCTTTAACTGAGTCCTGAAGAAGGGTAATACCAAAACATTGACTTTTCCTTTCCTCTAGATGCTGCCTGACTTGCTGTGTTCTTCCAACCTCCTGTTTGTTTACCTTGGATTCCAACACCTGCAGTGTTTTTTGTTTCTTTGGTTTATTGACTACTATCTTTGTCACTGCCTTTGAACCATGAAATCTTTTGTCAGTTAACTTCTCTTGCCCTTTATCCAATTGCTGAGCTTCTTTTTGTTTTTCCTCCACCCTTCCTTCTTTCATTTGCTCAGAACCTGTCTTCCTTGAGTTTCAAAGAAACATCATTGACCCAAAATGTTAACTGTTTCTCTCTCTGCAGATGTTACCAAATCTGCTAAGATAATGTGTTTTAAATTGAAACTCACGATTGAGACATGTTAGGTTATCCAAGGCAAACACTGAGAATTTACACAAGGTCCAGAGTGCTGTTTGCTGTAGACAGTTGTACAGATATTGATCAAGTGTTACCAGATCTGTGTAACCAATTGAATATCAATGAGCAGGTTATTCCTTTACAGCTGCCACTTAATGGCAGTTTTGATAACTCCTTTTATTGAGAGTAGAATGATAGAGTGGTAAATGGCTGAGCTGGATTTATTCTGCTTTGGGAACACAACATATCTCACTAATCTTCCATCCTGTCAGGTAGACGCCATTGTGGGAGCTGTACTGGAACAGCTTAGCTAGGAGGGGTGACAACTTCTGGAGGGAAAATCCAAAATGTTGGAGACAAATAAAAATTTAAATCTAAGTAGATGATTTAACTCTGTTTTGCAGAATGAGAAGCCATGAAAGTAAAATTAACAAACCCCAAATGCATCTTGAGTGTGTAATGTAAAAAATAACTAAATGCCATTCTTGATATATTGATGAATTCGCTTAATAACAAACAAGATCAATACTGCTTATAATTGTATAAATTATCATACAAATATGTACTTTTCAGATAATTGGGCACAAGGACAAAATACTACTTTCTAAACAGTACAAAAATATGAAATGTGGTTACTTTAAGAGGACATAGATAGTTAGTTGACTGTAGGACCACAGCATCAGTAATTTGCCAGTTAGTTTCTCAAACTTGTTTAACCATTTAGCGAAATCATAGCTGTTCTTAGTATAACTTCACAGACATGCCTTTTCCCCCTATCCCTTAATAGCTCCAGTTTTTGTTATGTTGTCTAGAAATTGCAACACCAAAACAGGCTGTCTGCTACAAGCATTTATGCATCATCAGCGGTAGTCCTGATCCAATGTGCTCTCAATACAGGCAGTGCACTCATCATGGGTAACTTCAATCTGCATGTATATTTAGAAAATCAACTTGGCAAAGGTAATTATGAGGATGAATTCATAGAGTGTATTCAGGAGAGTTTCCTAGAACTGTGGATCCAACCAAGGATTATGCTATTTTGGATACAAACTGAAAGAGCTGCTGATGCTGTAAATCAGGAACAAAAACAGAAGTTGCTGGAAAAGCTCAGCAGGTCTGGTAGCATCAGTGAAGAAAAAAATCAGAGTTAACGTTTTGGGTCCGGTGACCTCTATGTTCTGAGGAAGGGTCACCGGACCCGAAACGTTAACTCTGATTTTTTCTTCACAGATGCTGCGAGACCTGCTGAGCTTTTCCAGCAACTTCTGTATTTGTTCAGACTATTTTGGACCTGGTAATGTATAAATATGTAGCTTTAATAAATAATCTCAGAATTAGATATGCCCTCGTGAACGGTGATCATAACATAATAGAATTTTGAATGCAATTTGAAAGTGGGAGACTTGGGTCAGAAACAACAGTGCTAAATATAAGAAAGCATCATTATATAGCGATGAAAAGAGAGTCAACTGAAGTGGCTTAGAGAAGGAGTTTGGAAGAAAGGAAGATTGAAGGAACAATAGAAGATATTTAAGAAAATGGCTTATGATTCATAACAAAGATATAGTTCATGACTCATAACAAAAATATATCCCAGTGAGAGAGAAAGAAAGGATGGGAATAACCCAACAATGGTCAACCAAGCAAGTTAAGGGTAGTTTCAAATTGAAAGAAAATCGTATAATGTGGCAAAGGTTTGTGGAAAACCAGAGAATTTGGAAAATTTTGGAAGACAACAAAAGCCAATAAAAAAACTACAAGGTTTAAATTAGCAAGTAATATCAAGTTGGACAGCAAGAGATTCCTTATATATACAAAAACGAAGAGAGTGGCCAAACTGAACATAAGTCTCTTAGACAATGAGGCTACAGGAATAATAATGGGAACCGGGAAATAGCAGATGAGTTGAATAAATGTTTTGCGTTAGTCTTCATAGTGGAAGACAGTAACAGCATTCCAAAAATAATCAAGTGACCCAAGCGGTGGGGTTGGGTTTGGAGGTGCTAATGAATGGTGGAATAAACCAAATAGCTATCACTAGATAAAAAGCGACTAGGGAAACAAATGGAGCTAAAGACTGATAAGTCATTGGACTTGATAGGTTGCATCCTAGGATTTAAAAAGAAGTAGCTACAGAAATAGTAGATGCACTGATAGTAATCATCCATGAATCATTGGATTTGGGAGAAGTCCCAGATCTATGAAAAACTGAAATGAAACGCCCTTATTTAAAAATGATGCGGGAAAGATAACATTCAACTAAAGCCCAGTCAGTCTAATGTCCATCACTGGGAAAATGATGGAGTCCCTTATAAAGGTTATAAAAGCAGTCTGTTTACAAATACAGAATAAAATCAAGCAGAGTCAGAATGGCTTCATGAAGGGGAAATCATGCCCAACAATTTACTGCATTCCTTAGAGGAGGTGACTAGCAAGATGAATAATGGGGACCCAGTAGATGCAATATATTTAGATTTCTAAAAGGTGTTCAACAGGAATGTTGAATGAGATATACACTAACTAATAAATCACCGAGAGTTCAAATAAAGGGTACATTTTCAAGATGAAATCTGTAACTACTAGAAGGCCACAGGGATCACTTCTCAGGCCATAATTATTTACAATATATATTAATGGCATAGTTGATGAAAGTAAGTGTACTATTGCCAAGTTTGTGGATGACACAAAAATACGTGGTAATACAAATGGTGAGAGCAATGCAATGAGTCTATAGAGAGATTGAGACTGGTTGAGTGGGAAATAATTTGGCAGAAGGAATACGATATGGAAAATATGAGGTTATGCTCTTTGTCAGGAAGAATAGAAGGGCTGAATGTTATTTAAATGCAAAAATAAATTGCAGCAGGAGGGATTTAGGGATCCTTGTTCATTAATCACAAAACATTGCAGCAGAGTTCGGTAGATAATAGGGAAGGCAAATGGAACATTGACCTTTATATTAACGGGAATGCAGTGTAAAAAATAAGGAGATCTTGCTAAAACTATGCAAGGCACTACTTAGATTACATCAGAAAATCTTTTCCATGAATAATTAACCTGGAAAACTATGAATAATAATAATAATGAAGATATTCTGGCATTGGAGGCAATCAAAGGTTCACTAGATTGGCCACAGTGAGGCTTTCTTATGAGAAGAGGTTGAGTAGGTTGGGCTTGTCCTCATTGAAGTTTAGAAGAATGAAATAGGATCTTGCTGAAGCAGCTAAGAGTATTAGGAGGCTTGACAAGATAGATGCGAAAGGTTGTTTCTCATTGAGGGAGAGTGTTGAACCACAGCCCATAATAAGGGGTCACCATTTAAGACAATGATGAGGAATAATTCATTCTCTCAGAGGGTAGATAATTTGTGCAAATCTTTGCTGCAGAGAGTTATGTATCCTGCATCATTAAATATACTCGAGGCTGAGATAGACAGGTTTTAATCGGTAAAGGATTCAAGGGTTATGGGGAAAAGTCAGAAAAGCGGAGTTGAGGATTGTCAGATCAGCCATGATCTCATTAAATGACAATGCAGACTCAATGGCCTACTTCTTCTTCCGCATGTTACGGTTTATGGCCCATATTGACCATTACCTATTCTTGAATATTAATGCTGTCACTGTTTCAATACTACAATCTTGTAAAACATTCTACGGGCTAACAAGCGTCTAACTATGTGTTACATAATTAATTGCAAAGTCATGTATCTCATACATGGCAATAATTTACCATTTCTCAAGTTATTCTTTTCCTGTGTCTCCAGTAAACACTCGATTTCTCTGCATGAGAAAATAACAGTCCCAAATCTATGTTCAACAATTTTGAATTTTCAAGTGTAGGACAGACATTTAAAGATATTCAATGATCTTTATCAGATCTAATTTAATGATTATTATCTGATAGTCTGTTAGTAGAAGAGTTCCATGATGATACTATGGAGAGGGTTTCATCCCTTAAAAGTAGAGTTGGTGAATCTTCAACTTTTTCACGTTGATCATGTGTAATTTAGATTAGATAGGCTGTTCCCCGAATAAAACATAACCTGAAGTTACAAGTCACAAATGATATGCTATCATTATAATTAGAATTCAACTATTTACAATAAATAACTTAAGATGGTGGTGCTAAAGTAGCTGAGCAAATAAACCTGCATCTGCAAGACACAGCACTTTAATTAATAATCTCTGATATCCTCTCTCTACAATATGTTTAATATGCTGAAACTTATTAAAAGTGGAAATATGTTAACATCATAAAAAGTATCTGCTACGCTTCAGCAGGCAATCTTTCTTAATGAGTATACCATAGGTACTGTATCTATCTGTATGCTTATGTTTAATAAACAGTTTCCTTATTTCCTCTGAGCTTTCTTGGTTACATAATTTTCAATGAATCATAGGATGCCTACAACACACAGTGAAGCTGTTTGCATGACCGGTCTGCGCTGGCTGTCTGCAAGACCGATTCCTCTTAATCTGACTTCTCAGTTGCTTCCCTGTAGCTCTGTAAATCTATTTTCTTCAGATAATTAACCAATTCTTTTTCAAAACCTCTATTAAATTTTCCACCATCACTCTCTTAGGTGGTAAATTCATGATGCTAACCACATACTACATAAAAAAAAACCTTTTCCTCATGTCACAACATGTTCTTTTGCAAATTACATAAAATAGTATCTTCTGGTTCTCAATCATCCCACTAATGGGAACCGTCTTTCCCTGTGTGATCTGCCTAGGCTGCCTCGTGATTTTGAGCGCTTCTATCAATTCTCCTCTCAATCTTTTCTTCTTTGAGGAGAATAATTCAAGCTTCTTCAATCTCTCCATGTAATTGAAGTCTCTCATCCCTGGAATTAAGCTCATGAACCGTTTCTGCACCCTCACCGATGCCATTACATCTTTCCCTTATGATTATTTTCATAAGCATTTCATGATAAAATTACATATTGTTTTTGAGTAAATTGGATGAACACTCAGTTAAATGTATATTTATCATGATTGAAGTATATGGGGGGAGTGAAGCTCTGTTTTCATTGCTTCTGAATACACTTTTGGAATTGTTGGAAACTAAGCCTTGGAAATTGTCAGAAGACAGCATTAACTTTCTTTAATTTGTGATATCTTTATATATCAGTGTCACATTATCAATTTAAATAATTATATGACAGTTTTTAAGAGCTGGACAGGTGTGTTATATATAAAAGCACATTAGGTTGATAATATTTATTAATTATACTTTAGTTGTGGATATAAAAATGCATTATGACCCTTATGTATGCATTAGATTCAGTAGCTGATGAATCAGAGGAGCTGCCATCTCTCCATCAGTTGCTACAAACTAAGTACAGATGACTGAAAAAAGATGTGTTTCTTTTCACTGAAAAACTCCATAGTTCCAGCTCCTTAACAACAACAATGAAAACACATATATATTTATATATCATCTTCAACATAATAAAACAATATCAAGTGCTTCACAGAAGTATTACAATGCAGGATATGGCACTAAAATACAGAAGGAGCTCTGTAGATCAGATGATCAAAAGCTAATCAAAGTTGTAGGCTTTAGGAACATCTTAAAAGAGGAATGTTAGGTTGACAACTGGAGAGGATAAGGAAGTTAAGCCCCTTGGTATTTGAAAGTACAGCCAACAATGGTGAAGCAATTAAACTAGACTTAACCAACAAGCCAGGTTTAGGTCAACACCAATGTCATTGGAGGGTTATACTTGGGGAGATTATAGAGACAAGGATGTATGAGGCAATGCCAGCAACTGAAACTGTGAGTAAGAATTTTAAAATCATGATTTTGGTTGACTGGGAGCTAATGTAGGTTAGGTAGCCCACAATAATAGTGAAAAGGACTTGCTGTGATTTAAGACTTACGCAGAAGAATTTTAGATGACCTCAATTTTATGGAATGTATGTGGGAGACCAACCAGGAGTATGCTGAAATAAACAAGTTTAGAGGCAACAAAGAGATAAATGAGAGGTTTGACAGCGATTGCGTTGAAACAGAGGAGAAGTCGGGCAACGTTATGAAGGTGGAAATGAACAGTTTCAGTGATAGAGAAAATGGGTGGTTAGGAGCCAACCTCTGGATCAAATGTAGTCCAGTTTTACTTCTCTAATGATGTGACTGCAGCATCTCTCATTCTTGGAAATAATTTTTTAATTCCTCTCTACAACATCTCTGGTGAATTCACATTCTTCCTGAAGTGTGGCACGTAGAATTTCCTAGTATTTTATAAGGGTTCAGTATAACCTCATTTATTTTGTACTGTATATAAAAAGCTTAAGGATTCTGCATACCTTATTAACTGCCTTCTCAATCTAGTGTATCCTGCCAGTTTCAATATTTGTGTACACCTACCACAAGGTCCCTCTGCTCCTACACTGCTGTGGAGTATTATCCTTTAGTTTATACTGTCTTTCCTCAGCCTTCCTGCCAAAGTGTATCACTTTACACTTCTCAGCCTCTACATTAAATTTCATTTGCCACGTGCACTATGTCTCTCAATCCCATAAGGCAATAGACACAGACACATACACATATACACAATCACATGCAAGCCAATGTATTATTTACTCTTTTTTAAAATTAATCACTTTGAATCTTGTAACTGTGCTTTTATTTCTTCCATATTAATAAATGTAAACTGGTTGGGTGAAGTTCCGTGTGCTTGGTTTTTTCACATGGTGGTGAAATGGGCAATGTCCTGACAGAAGAAATGCGTCATGAGTATGACAGCAGGAAGGCAGGATGGGAAAATTATGTCAAGTTGCACACTTTTGCCAGACTCTTTAAAAAAAACTATGTTGGAGCTGTATTGGTTATATGTGGGCCAGTGTTTCACAAATATGTTCCTTCACTCCAGTATTGAGGGAGATTAGAAAATTGGAGCTAACACTCCAGACAACTGTCTCCTTCAAGCATAATCTTGAAAGGAGACCTAGGAACAACACATCCAGGGGTGGCTTTGAGCAGGCCAGTGATGTAGTTGTAAACTAATTAAATGGACCAAAATTAGGTGTTATCTCACATGGCACAATCACTACAACAGAAAGGAAAAACACTGGAAGAAAGGACTTGTTGCTGCAGTTTGGGTGGAACAATTTAGCCGCTGCTCAGACATCAGACCAGATTTTTTGATCAATTGACCACCTAAGACCTGATTCGAGGAACTTTTAGTAATCAGTGTCATTTTGAACATGTGCAGTTGCTTGATTCTATAATAAAGGCTTCCCACATTAAGTGGAGCCGTATCCATACTGTTGTGTGTCATTGATAACTGAGCCAGAAACGTCAGGCCCCATGGGATCAGGGGGTGTCGGGGGAAGGAGTATATATAACCTCACACCATTCCCAGGCATCTTTATCACAGTTCATAATACTTCCAAGTTCTGTGTCATCTGCTTTTACAATTCTAGCTCATTAGTATTGATCAAGAAAAGCAATAGACCTTATACCGACCCCAAACCAATTTAGATACTTTCATCCAGTGCAAACATCTACAATCTACCACTTAGTTGTCATTGTAGCCATACTGCCTTTCTCCTTTTAATGGCACAGTTTAAGCTTTGCTGACAAGCCTATAACGTGGCACTTTATCAACCTCCTTTCGGAAGAGATGAATATCAACAACACCACCCTCAACAACCATTTCTGTTACTGCATTGAAAAATGCAATCAAATTAGTTAAACACTATTTTTCCTTCATTATCTGTGCTAATGTTTGTCAATTCTTCCAGATTTGTCCAAGTGGCTGCTAACTGTGTCCCATTTGTTGCTTCTCAAATATTTCCCACCACTGAAGTTAAACCGACTGCTAGTATTTGCAGGCTTTATCTTTATACATTTTTTTGAGTGTTACATTTATAAAATCCTTAAGGATCTAACTCCTATATTCAAGAAGAGGGGAAAGCAGAAAACTATAGGCTTGATTGCTCAACATGAGGTGGGAAGATGATAGAGTCAATCATGATGGAGACTATAGCTGAGCACTTAGAAAATCCCAAAGGTAATCAGAAATCAGCACTGTTTTATGAAAGCAAAATGTTGTTTATCAAATTTATCAAAGTTCCTTTGAAGGAATAACATGCACTGAGTATAGAGGGGAACCTGGTCAATGCATTGAACTTGGATTTCCAGAAGGCACTTGACAATGGGCTACATAGAAAAAAAAGAGAGAAAGCAGGAAACTATAGACTAGTTGGCCTGATACCTATAATAAGGAAAATGTAAAAGTCCATTATAAAAGATTTAATAGCAGAGCACTTGAAAAACAATGATAAGATTGGACAGAGACAGCATGGATTTACAAAAAGAAAATAATGCTTGACAGACCTATTGGAATTTTGAGGATGTAACTAGTAGAGTTGATCAGGAGGAACCGATGGATGTCATTGGCCTGGACTTTCAGAAGGTATTCGATAAGGCTACACATAAGAAATTAGCATGTAAAATTACCATGCATCGGATTGGGGATAACGTACTGACATGGATAGAGAACTGGCAAGCAGAGAGGGAGCAAAGACTAGGAATAATCAGGTCTTTCAGTGGCAGCCAGAGACCAGTGATCAGTGCTTGGATCCCAGCTATTCACAATATACATTAATGATTTAGATAAGGGAGCTAAATGTAATATCTCCAAGTCTGCTGACAACACAAAGCTGGGTTCGAGGGTAAGCTGTGAGGAGGATACAGAGATGCTTCAGTATGATTCGGGCAAGTAGATTAAGAGGTTAAATGCATGGCAGATGAAGTATAATGTGGATAAATGTGAAATTATCCATTCTAGTAACAAAAGCAGGAGGGAAGATTATTATTATTTGAATGGCAATAGATTAGGAAAGGCGAAGATGCAATGAGACTGCTATGTCCTTGCACACTAATTGCTGAAAGCAAACTTGCAGGTGCAATAGGCAGTTGGCAAATGGTATGTTGGCCTTCATAGCGAGAGGAATTGAGTACAGGAGCAGGGAAGACTTGCCGCAAATATACAGGATTTTGGTGAGACCACGTCTGGAATACCGTGTGCAGTTTAGGTGTCCTTTTCTGAGAGAGCATGCTCAAAGGTTTACCACATTGTTTAATGGGATACAGGATTAACATATGAAGACAGGCTGGATTGTTTCAGCTATTTTCATTGGCATTTAGTAGAAAGAGGCAGGGATGTCATAAAAATCTATAAAAATCTAACAGGACTAGACAGGCTAGAAACGCAGGAAGGGTGATCCTGATAACCAGGGAGTTGCAGTAGGCTATTTAGAACTGAGATGAGGAGAAATTTCTTCACCCAAAGAGAGGTGAATCTGTGGAATTCTTTGCCACAGAATGCAGTCAAGACTAAAACATTGAATGTTTTCAAGGAGGAGATATAGTTCTTAGGGCCTAAGAGACCAAAGGATATAGGGTGAAAGAAGGAACAACATGCTGAGTTGATTGATCACTCATGATCATATTGAATGGCAAAGCAGGCTCGAAGGGCCAGCTAGCCAATTCCTATTCCATATTCGATGTTTCAATATTTTTGTAAGAGGTTATTGTGCAAAATAGAAGCTCATGGTCAACAGGGTAACATATCAGCATAGACCAAGCTTGGCTGGTTGACAGAAAACAGAGTTTGCACAAATGGAGTCTTTCTTTTGATCAACAGTGGAGTCTCTTGGAATAAAGGAATGCTAACTAAATTTGCAGGTGAACAAAGATAGCTCCAACCGTATGATGTGAAAACTCCAGGAAGTTGCAGAAAAATACAGTGGTTGAATGAATGTGCAAAAATCTGATAGATGGAGTATAATGTGAAAAATGTGAAGTTCTGCACTTTGGCAGGAAGAATAAAAAGAGTATTAATTTAACAGAGAATGACAGCGGAATTCTAAGGCCCAGAGGGATCCAGATGTTTACTGCACTAAAAGTTAATGCACAGCTACAGAAAGTGATCAACAAAGCTAATGTGATGCTATCCTTTATTATGAAGGGAATGGATCATAAAAGTAAGAGTGCAATGCTTCAGTTAGTCAGATAATTGGTGTAACTGCATCTTGACTATAGTGTGCAGTTTTAGTTTCCATATTTAAGTAAGGATGTAAATGCATTGGAGGCAATTTACGAGACTGATATCTGGATGAGCAGATTGTGTTATGAGAAAGGACTGGGCAGACTGAACTTGCTTCCACTGGAGATTAGAAGAATGAAAGAGAGTGACTTGACTGAAGTACGTAGTCTCCTGAACAGCCTTATCAAGGTGGATGTGGTTATGATGTTTTCTTTTGTAGAAGAATCCAGAACTATAGGACGCTATTTAAAAATTAGCTGTCGCCCTTTTATGACAGAGAGGAAGAAAAATGTTTTCTCTTAGACCCTGACTCTGGAACTCTCTTCCTCACATTGGATATTATAAGAGGAAGGTGGGCAAGGGGGTAGATGGGAATGAGGAATTCAAAACATAAGCAGATCGTCCATGAACTTATTGAATAGTGTGGCAGGCTTGATGGGCCAAATGGTCTACTTCTGCTTCTATTCCGCATGCTCCGATGTAACTAGAAAGTCATGACTAGTTTCAACCTTCTAGAGTATTAACAATAATATCTTATGTACAATAGATCTTTACCTTCAGCTCATCTGCTTCTATGAAGCCACTATGATCTTCATCATATCTTCGCCACGTCTGAAAAAGAAAGTGCTTTAGATACACAGTTTGTTTCACTCACAGTGATTTACTCACATAATCCGTCAAAACAGCAGCCGTGTTTTCTAATGCAATTATTACACAACATGACAAACTATATTTCGAACTCCATTTCAGGAAGGACATTTTGATTTATTGGTGAGTGAGTGTAGCATTTCTCAGCTTTTGTGTGTGAATTTTAATGTAACTGAGGATATTTTCAATTATTTTAAAAATGTGGGTTCAGTACAAGGAGTGTCAGGATATTATACAATATCAAATAAAGAAATGTCAGAGAATACAAATATTATGGGTTGAATCCTACACTGTCTTGGCAAAGTTGGAGTCACATCGAGCTTAGTAAAGCGATTCTCACCACAAGGCTGAGCAAGTTTCCTCACTGTATCTTATGAAACTGACCCGATTAATTGCCATTTGAGCACTTGCGAGATAAAAGATCAAGTCCTATTTGAGCCCCATCTTATCACTCACCATTCATGGAGCTCAGTGGGAGTCCTCCATAAAACCAGCATCCCTCATTGAAGTGCCATCTTTCAAAGCCTGCTGCACATTGCAGGAGTGCTGTTATCTGCAAACTGTGCTGCTCAGCTGTGTTAGGCTCACATGAGATGGCAGGAAAAGAGAAACTGGCATCATGCTTCTTGGAAAAAGGTCAGTGATCTTCTATGCTTTCTGCTACTTCTCTCTTATCGATGCCACTGAATCCACCTGCCACCAACGCTTCTGCTTTGACAACCCCTCTGTTGTAAGTAACAACCTTCCTCACTCACTCTTGTTACCCATCCTCTAATACCACTAACCCTCCATGACCTCTATGCTACCTCCTCCTTCCCTTGGAACACATCAACAACCTTTCCCCATATACACTGCACTAACTATACACTGCCACGCCACTTACTCATTTGCCCCCTTTACGTCGTTACAGGGGAAAACATCACACAGAAGGGTGAAGTGACATCAGACGGGTGATGGTGTGCTGGACCTCCAATTCCTTAACCTCTCTAAAGAATAGAATCTTGCCCTGGCAGGAGAGGCCAAGGACTGCTCCTGTGCTGATGCTGAGCCATCCATGTCGTGACACCTGTGTAAATAACACTAGACATCCCCGTGCGACAGTCATATAGGCCACGCATCGGGCAGCACTAATGACTAGTGTCAGCAACATCTCCTGCGAAGGGGGCTAGTGGTGAATGCAGTCTATTTAGATTTCAGAAGGCTTCCGATTGCATCTCATGTAAGTTAGTACACTGACTTAAAGCTCAAGGCATCGGAGGGAATATAATGGCATGGATTGGGAGCAAATTAGTGGACAGAAAATAGAGAGTAGGAATAAATGGGTCTTTTCCAGGTTGACAGGCTGTTGCTAATGGAGACCTGCAAAGATCAGTGCTTGGGCCCAATACACCCTCTAGTTCTTTTTTTGGTGCATGGCAACAACTACAGAAACTGGAAGTTAATGCATCGGCATGCAAATTGGAGTAGGAAGAAGCTTGGAGTAGTGGCACAGCCACACAGCTTAGACGGAATGTTGCTTGGGGCCTGGTTACTCACAATTTATATCAATTATCTGATTGCAGGGAGTAAATTAAATATTTACAAGCCTGCAGATGAGGATGATGCAAGGAGGTTGCAAAGGATTTGGAGAGGTTAGGTGAGGGGACAAAAAAATTGCAAAATAGAGTACAATGTCGAGTAAAGTGGAGTCATTCATGGCAGAAAAGAAAGAGTGTTTCTTAAATAGTGTATAGCCAAGAAGTGTTGAACTTTGAAGTGTGACTTTGTCCACAAGTCACTGAATGTTAACTCACAACTACAGCAAGCAATTAAGAAGGCAAACTGTACGTTGGCCTTTAATGGTTAGGATTAGGAGTAAAACAATCTTCCTGCAATTAGAACCTTCATGAGACTTTGGTGTATTGTGTGCTGTTTTGGTCCCCTTACCTAAGGAAACAAACACTTGCCATGAAAGACGTATAATAAAGGTTGACCAAGCTAATTCCTGGGGATGATTCCTTTTGGTGAATCCTCCTAATATGTTTTCAGATGTTTTCCCATTATCTGTATGCTTAAAATTACATTTCAAATTCAACCACCTGCTCTTACTGCCAAGTGGGTATGAACAGACTACTTCAAAGCAGCTGCCGATGTTTTCTGGAGCTGGATCCTAGAACATGCTCAAGACATATCAGATATTCATGTCAATGACTTTAGCTCCTCCATTGCCAATGAGACTGTGCACCTCCATACTAATCTGAAAATTTAGTTTTCCAGCATTAAGCTAATATATACCTTACAAACCTACCCCTAGAATAACTGCAATTTGTAAATAGTGCCCGGACACCCAATGTTGAAGGAAACTCTTCCAGTTTCACTACTTCAGACTGGAATGCTGCCTGTAACATTGGGGGTCAGGTTAATAAAAAACTTGTAAGATACTGTATTGTTTCACGTGTTTTTAGCAACAACATGCATTGGTAGCTTTCTGTGCAAGTCTTCGATGTTCTTCACACTATACATTGTTGATGCTATCTTGAAATTATTTTGTATTTCCACCTAGTTTAATCACCCAACATTTCTATTACGGTAATGCGCTCTTCCTGCATTTTCTGGAAGATTCTTCATTGAGCATAAGGCTATTGTGACTACTACTACATACAAAAAAAAAATATTTTTTGATCATCTGGCTTTTGACATTCTACCAATAAGATATCCAAACTCTATAAACAATGGCATATCTATAGTAATAATTTCCCGACTCCTATTTACTAAATCCACACATTTGGGAAAAACAGGAATTTACATTAGATGCATATACAAGAACAAAATTGTCCAAGCCAACAATTTTTCAATACCCTCTATAAAAAGGAATTGATTTTCATATAGGTTCATCCTATAAGTCAAAATTTCAAAACGCACACTAAGTTCTTGCATCAGGTAACCCTTTCAGGTACAGTATAATTCTAATTTATTGCAATTCATTCCAAGATGCGAAAAAGTTTTTTCTTCATTCTAAAACATTCTAAAAGGAGTGGAATGGGCACTTCACAGTATATATTAAAATATTTTAGCAATATGTAATATATAATAATACGGTATTAAAATGTATGGATTTTTAGAAAACATATGCAATTTGAATCTTTCACTCAACTGTGACATATATGAGACAGAAAAAGTCACTGCTTTGAAGGAAAATTCTTTAAATTACTGGAAAATGGCAATTATACCTCTATAAACTCGGTGCTCGACTTTAATTGTTGCCGAAAGAACAAAAAGAAGTTTTCTTCTGTAGGTAGGATCTGAGCCAGCTGGAAAAATAAAACATTAGATTAATACTTGGTTTTCTAGTAATTAAAATAAAATTGCTAAAAATGGTAACTGTATTGCTTAAACCAAAGGATGTAGCATTCTATAATATGGTTTCTCCCATATATCTTCTTGCCATTGCTGAATAATATCTAATCATCTTAATACAGCATTCAGTGACCTTAAATTGGTACTTAGAAAAATGATATTATGTTCATATTTTGCTAAAATCATGTACAAATATCTCTATGTGTAAATTGTTATTTAATGTGCAGTAGATTATTTAACTAAAATGATACTCAGTAATAAATCAGACACTTCTAGCTTCCGTACCCCCTAAATAACCAATGTAGCACATTTAAAATGTTTTCTACATATCATCGTTATGATCTGTACCCAATAATGCAGCTAGTCAGTTAGAAGCTATGTGTGCTGTACATCTCTGTGTTGTCCTGACAACATATCTCATCCACAAAACTCAAGCATATGCATTGATGCATCAACCTAACAACACTATTTTCCTGTGGTCATTTTTGGGTTCTCACTGCAAATTGTTAAATCTGTGCTGGTTACTGGAGCATCAGGATAGTTTATGAAGTAGGTGAATGCGTACCGGTATTTAATTCTAACTGTCTAAACTCAATTTCATTGAGAACGATAGCCCAAGAAACAGGAGACTTCCATTCATTCTTCAGATATAAATACGGAGTTTGGTTACTAGTTTTTTTTTAAGCTTATTACACGCAAGGCAAATCTAGTTGGATTTTTGATTTAGATTAGAATCTTTAATTGAGAATTGGGATTGAAACTATAATTACAATTATAATATTAGGTGGTTTAATTGCAAGTAGCAATTCAAATACCAATCTAAGAGAGGAAAAGGCTTTGTGTGCAAATAATTATTTCTTCCCCTGTTATTTCTGTCAGTTTCAATTCATTTTTCTTCTTTTTATGTCTCCCATGCCGATATACCATTCCCCACCTGCAAGCAAAAGGCAAAGTGATCTGCGTTTAGACATCTACCAACAATAATGTTTCCAACCGCCAGACCTTATTTTCTGAGGTGAGTCAGACTTAAATCATTCCCCATTTTTCATTGGAAAATCATCATTTCTGCTCAATTGTTTCTGCTGATGAGAGAGCTATGGTCTCAAAATTGACATAAATAAATCTGTAGGCAAAAGCTAATTTCCTTACTAAGCTAGGTAAAGGGTCTAATTCCCCGTATATTTCCATTTATAATATGCTTATTTATGTATGGCCGTTACTATATGTACGCGAAGTATCAGCTTAAATAGGAATGAGAATGTCAAATTTAAACGTTTATTTGATACTGTAACTGGGATGCAAGGACATATGATGCAAACTTGCACAATGCCCATTTTAAACACAAGCAGTTCTATACAAACTGATACCGAATTCCATTGATAATTTAGTTTAAGGATTCCTAACTCCCCGAAAATAAATATCTCGTCACAATCTTTTCCACAGGAATACCAACATTGAACCCTTGTCATTAACTTCGGGGAGCGGACTAGAAGCTTACTGAAGCAACAACAAGAATCCAGTTTGCGCCACGTGAATTAATGAGGAAAGTTTCTGCACCAATGTGATCGAGCTAAAACAAATTGGAAATTCTTACATCTGCCAGCTCTATCTTTCCATCAGCGCTCTGGTCGTACTTCTCCACCAAAGCTTTCATCCCGTCAGATAATTCCTACGGATTGATCATGTTAGGCATGTTAGCAACTACACTAATAGACACTGATGTGGGAAATACAATCTGATCTCCGGAGATAAAATGCGGGTAGCACAAAATAGACATTTTTGACCCTATTCAGTTAGATTCCAATACCGATGTAGAATCTGAAGAAGATTTTACCAATAAACAATGAAACGCTTTAGTAATAATCGCCGAAAGAATATGCAGCGCCGCCGATAGTACTACAGACAATACAAATCACTAACTATTAAACTTTGTTATTCGTGCTTATTAATGGTGTTGCATTTAAAGTAGCGCCGTTCTGAAGTGCTTCCCAATGATTTGGATTTGGGGAAGGTGACAACATGCACGTTTTACAACAGTTTTATTTTCAAAAAGGGAGTTGCCGTGACATTATTGACATTGCTGCATCACACATGTTCCATGGGGATAGTGTTCCGTTTGATCAAATCTAAAGCTCTGATCTGTCATTAACTTGTCCATTTCGTGGCTGCTGTTGTGGTGTTGCGTCCAGGTGCGCGTTCAGACCTACTCCAGCAGAAGAATTTTCTGCGGTGACAATCCGTTTGGAAGAATATCCAAATCAACAGAAAAATAGGTAAAAAAAAGCTATTCATTCACAGTGTGTGTATCAAGTGGACGGATGCTGTTCAAAATCAGTGAGAAATTAATCAAATACCGAACAATAGTACATAATTATAGAAATCGAGACTTGCTACCCGGCGCTGTCGGTGTTAGTGACCGACTTCCTCTTAACCGCTTTTACAACGAGTCTGTCGTCAAGGAGACAGGAGCACACCAACATGTCTAATTTTATGTCGCTGTTATGGTTATTGTTGGTTATAATGGTAATTCGAATGTATATTTGCTTAATTTACTATTACCAAACGTAATAATACCATAAGTGCGTTAATATTTCAGTTTATTTTGTTACTTTCAACATTTGCAATTCTTTGATTACCGATTGTATTGACTCGACATACACACTCTGACGAATGAAATCTGCGGAATTATCTTTGCTGTATAACTGTTGACAATGGTGTTAATCCAAACACCACAGTCACATTGTCGGCTTCATGAATTTCAGCAGCGCTGACACTATCTAGTCATCACCTGAGGTGGAGCCAGAGAGAAAGGATTGGTCACTGACTTTTGTCACTAAGTAGATTTCTCCGCTTTTCATGCACAGTTAACAATAGTTTTGTATATATTCCAGAACGCAGATGTGTTCCCTGTGAAATGCTTAGGCGGATGACTTCTGGGCTTCACGATAGTCAAAATATTAGGGAAAGTTAGCCGGAAAAAATATCCCCACTTGCAAGTAAATGTCAAAGAAATTTCATCGTTGCATTACAGAGAAATTTCTGCTGTTTTCGTGGTGTCCCGCTATTTAGAAAGTACCGCCTGCCTTTGTTTTGGCACAAAGCAAAATCCGAACGCATTACATTTACCAGCTACCCGGCAGTCACAACTGTGCAAAGCTAAAAAGTTGGTTGTTTTACTCGCGTTGAGATCAGCATTGTGTCTCTGCACATTTACATCTCGATAATCTGATGTGTTTAGTTTACATAACGCATTGCCCTAAAGTTCAACACTTACTAAGCCAGCGTCTTTC
Source organism: Ginglymostoma cirratum (assembly GCA_024137785.1). Taxonomy (NCBI): domain Eukaryota; kingdom Metazoa; phylum Chordata; class Chondrichthyes; order Orectolobiformes; family Ginglymostomatidae; genus Ginglymostoma; species Ginglymostoma cirratum. The sequence continues at coordinate 6,281,989 of JAHRHZ010000075.1, read as the reverse complement.
CGAGCTTGCTGAAGTTCTCGGATGAAATTTTGCAGCTCTCTTCCTTCAATATAACCACGACCTAAAATAAAGTATTCTTTTATACTTGGAATAAAATTGAGGCAGTTTTCAGTTTACGAAATTAGGTTAAAGGAATCACTCATACCACTTAATACAATTAGGTTTCATTTTTAATACAAAGCTCGCAATTTGCCAACGCTTTGATAACACGCAAATAAATCAGCATTTATTGTTCGGTGTACATAGTTTGTTAAGACAAATACATACAGTGATTCTCATTAATAAATCTAAAGGTATTCACTTTGCACAGCTACTGTGTGGAGGAATGAATTTATTGCAAAATAAAAGTAGTTACCAGCATTGTCATAATGGTGCCAAATTTCCAAGAACTGTGTGGTAGACTCTTCAATTGCTTGCAGGTAAAGACTGTGTGTGTCTGCCATGGTTGCTCGGTGCCTGCTAGCCACTTGCCTGCTCTGGTGGAGGTTTCAATCTGAGTGGCCCCTGCCAGCGCGCGCCCCCTAAATGCGGCTCGTGCTCCGGAGCCCAGCCCTCCGCGCTCACTGCGCACGCGTGGCTGCACCCAAGCCGGGGGACAGACGGCAGATGCAGGTGAGAGGGCAAAGGCGCTGGCTCCAAGGCAAAGGGGACCAGCTCCCGGCTGCAGGCAGAACCCCACATGGAGGTGAAGGAGGAGCACGCACTTGGTTAACGATTCACCTCAGTAAAATCCACAGGTGGGGACTGCCAGTTAGCCAAGCTCACCTGACTTCATTTGCACGAAAGGCAATGTTGTCCATGTTATTTACGTTTTGCACGATCCACAAGAGAAAAGTAGCGATGCGCCATATAGAATTGACCTCTGAATCCATGTATGGCAAATGGAGAAGGATGTGTTTGTATTAGTTGTTGAGTGTGAGACACTGGGAACTTTTTACCTGTTTACGGCTTGCGAAGAGTAACCACCATTGTACAGGAACGGAAGGGAGCAACTCATCAACTGTTCACTCCTTATACATGCAACTAATTAACTATTCACTACACTGGATAGAATGTGTGAGTGCAAGACGTGTACATCTCGATAACTATATGATGGGGCAGTGTATTTTATTAAATGTTATTTTCATTATTAGGAGAAAAAGAAAGTGCATATGCAGTGTAGCTGAATTCATCTAATTAATTATTTTCAGTATGGGGACAGCGTCTTATCATTCACATATGTGGAAAAGGGAGAGGTTTCATTGAACTACTTTTCCCAGAGTAAGCAATTTCCACTATACACGGCTCAAATTACTGTAATCTTGATTCACAAAAGATAATCAATGTATTTAATTAATTCTCTGTAAGATATTAACATTTGTTTCCTCTTTTCCCTGCTAAAGCAGATTAAATAAGAGTAGAAATGCTGGGAATGCTTAACAGGTCAGGCGATATTTGTAGGGAGAGAAGCTGAGTTAATGTTTTAGGTTGATGATCTTTCATCAGTTCTGAACTAGCAACAAATATTACACGGAAAAATAGAAACAGAAGTAGACAAATCAGTTCCTTCAGCCAATTTTAACAATTAGATCTATATAATATTGACGCCTGTCTCAAATTCCATTTAACTCATCTTTTCTGCAGCTACCTCCATACATGACCTTACAAGAAAAATGAGCTGTCTTGAAAATTTATTTTGACTCATCATCCATGGCCATTTGCAAGGGGAAGTTTCAGAATTTCACTATCCTTCGCGTGAAAACCATGATTTCTGATTTTACTCCTAAATATCTATATTTCTAACTTGAAAATAATGCCTTTTTGTCCAGATTCTTCAACAGGAGAAAATGTTTTTTCTGCAGGTACAGATGTCAAATCTCTATATCCATTTAAGGACCTCGATTGGATATTCTCTCCTCTACCTAACCGCCGTTTTAAACCTAAGAAATGCAACCCAAGTTTATGACCAAGGCTGAACAGAAGACTCCAACTGGGTTTTGGTCAATGGTTTGGACAACTGAAGGTTTATTTCTTCATTTTGAATTCTAAATTGTAGTGGTTTTCTGTGTCATATCATCATGGTTTACACCGTGCTGGTCAATCCTTTGTCAAACATCACCTAGCGTGGCTCAGGTTCCCCACTTTGGCAATGGCAGTTTTTGCAGCCGAGGAAGACAGTGATCTGAAGAAAATGCATCATTCACTGGCTTGTCTCCAAATGGCCGTCTTCTCAACCAGTCCAGCTTTTCATATCTGCTTGCGTCTTCCAGTGCCCTTCCAAACTGTCACCCCCCAGACGTCACAGCCTGCAGCGACTGTCAATACCGATATTGTCAGTATCAATGTCTACAGCATTCATGTCTTGCTTGTAGATGCCCTTGCGATGGAGGGACGGATGCCCAAGGAATTGTGACCTTCTGGCCAGTTCACCATACAGCAAGAGTTCTGCTACCATCCATCCAATGTGGGCAAGGTAGTACTGAGGTTGTTTAGTAATATATGTGTATTGATAAAAGCTGCACCTTCAGGACTTCTCGTTTGGTAACCGTAGCCTATAATTTAAATCTGCTCCAGGTAAAGAACAATATTCCGTCAGTCTCTTTTAATCACCTTTGCCCCCTTTCCCGTCCCATCTTTTAATGATTTGTGAAAGGGATACAAATCACATTAAGTACCCACATAGCTCGCAGATGTCTCTTCTGAAACAAAAACAGAAATTGCTGGGCAAACCATCCTGCGGTTTCGTTTTCTCTGATCCAAAGTAGATGACCACTTCCGGTAACATTATACTCCAACTGCATTATTAGGTATACATGCATGCGAGTATCAAGATGTTGTTAATAGGTTTGTATATGCTCATGTTTGCAAGATGCCACCGTACCTTTGTAGAACTTCAGTGCATATAATGAACAATGTTCAATTGCCTGCTTCAAGACGTGCTGATAGAAAATCTAACCTAACCGATAATTAAGGAGCTTATATCTATAGTTAACCTGCTAACTCAATGTTGTTCGGTGGACTCTCCTTGCCAAGTACGTCAAATGAGTGTGTGCCCTCCTCTGTGACCTCATCATACCTCACTCCATATTACTTCAGTATTAACTTCCGACTTGCCAACATCCACGTTTATCAATCTAAATATTAAGAAATTTACAATACTTTTTAAAGTACTGAAGCCAAGAAACAGCCTACTAGTCTAGAGTAGGAGAATATGGAGATTCTATGAAGCACTTTGAAAATCACTAAAACTGGGAGAGGTATTTTATATCGGTACCTTTTCGGGCCTGGCATTGCGCTTCTTTGGATTTATTGCAGTGATATACTGAATGAAGTAATGCAAGTTATGTGTCGTTTATACAGTCACCAGTAGCCAGTAATGAAAGTCTCAAATGTTATCCAAATAATTTGCTCCAATTTCATTAAACAATGGTTACTAGGTTCTCATTGCATAGTTTTTGTTTTGTTTTTTGCAGATGGAAAATCATGCAAAACTTGTTAACGAACTGCCTCTTCTTTCAACGTGCATTAAACCAAACCGTTCTCCTTACTTGTTCTCGGTCGTTTCTCTCAACTGCTTTCATGTTTTGGGAGGAGCTCATTTTTGTATTTTCTTTGCATGCCCTCATTCAATCTCTTTCTCGATTACCCGTTTTGACTCTAATTTTTGGTACCTTCAGTTTATCATCTGACATTCATAGGACACCAGACTTCTCCGTGTTTGTCCATTGATGGAGACTTCAAGATCTTCCCTTTGATAACACATACATGCGTTTTAAAAGAGAAAAAAAAAATCCTTGTATGCAGTTTCCTTGCTCGAGCCCTTTTGCCTCAGCATCTCGTCGTTTACTGGTTCTACCCATTCAGGAATAGTTTTGGACATTTCCTTGAAAAGCGACCGGAGGTACTGAATGAGTCAGATCAACATCACTGAACTGAGAGTCCTTTTCTCTATATCTTTCTACAGTTTCAAAATAAAAACCCGAAATGTGTTTAGACCTTCTCGGATACAGATGGTGTGCAGAGGTATGGAAAAATCAGGAGACTGGCAGCCGGTAATAGAACCAGAGTGGGCCGAATGGCCTCCTTCTGCGGTGCAATCATTCTAGTCCTTGAGATTTGTTTTCTTTTAAATGTTCTCATTACTTTATTTTAAATAAAAAATATTTTGGACATTCATCAGTACATCATCAATCAATAAAGAGTTTCAAACATACTTTTAACTCCAAATGAACGGACCAAAACAGGGCTAACGTACTTTTTGGCAATACATGGACCATGATGTTTCCAAGCCAGTGTGGATTTAGTAGGTTCGAAATGAATGTAAATACACGTTGATCACCAGTGCTCTCAAGCAGCGAATTACCTGTGACATTTCCAGGAATAAGGATTAGATCTATGATTTTTTTTGGAGCTGTATTCAAGCACACAGGCTGCACAGACACGCGAAGAGAAGATGCCTGCTGGGAACATAACTACGGCACGAATCTGAAGGAGAGAGGATAATGATCGGGGAAGCATTATCCGGATTATGTGATAAGTGATAAACAACAGAAAATGGCTGTGGAGTATTTCCAACTATGTCTATTTTTATTTCCGATTTCCAACACCTGCAGCATTTTGAATTTGTACATGCGTTGACTGGTATTATTTTACGGTCTTTTTTAAAAAATAACTTGCCTTTCTCAAGGTGAAGCTTAGAAGTCCCTCCCCAACGGTGACATCACGAACGTATCGAATCTCCTTATACTGAATGATTAAAAATAGTTCCAGTCTCATCACAACTCTGGATTGCAAACCTAAAGATCACCAGGGCTATCTTCCTCACCCTGACACAGGATCGATCGGATTGGATTGGAATTCATGTGTTTACTGGGAAGCGAACTCACTGATCCAAAACCAAAGACAGTGTGGAGAAAACATAGGAAACTTGTTTTGTGTGCTCATATAATTCATCAAGTTGTAAAGCGTGAATCCATCAATAAGTTAGTAGGCATTTTTCACAACGAAAGGTTGGAGCCCACCTTCAATGTTCAGTGTTACTGTCCCTGGGGTGTAAACATTATATTGTACCCCAAGCAAGTAGTCTCTCCAACAGGTACGAAACTAGAGTCAAAATCAAGAAGAAAAATGTTTGTTTCCTGTATTCAAAATATATTATAATTTAGTATCCATCACGACAACATTTTTGTAAGCGGAAAGTTGCGCTGTAAATTAGATGTGTTTTGCTACTGATCTTATTGAAGTGCAATATTCAATGCCAATTTAATGGTAAGGAGACGGACTATTGTATCGACAGACTTTACACATTCTCCAAGGTCTCTGGCAGTGCAGAATTTATCAGCATTTCAAAATAATTTGAGAACATAGCACGGCGATCTTAAGTACCCGAGCTAGTTTTGGTGACATTTGTAAATTATGCATGAGAAATCATACCGAGCCTTGACTAACGAAATTGCTTAGAGTTTTACTTGTTTAATAAATTACAATGTTTACTGTTGGGAAAGTAAACACAAACTGAGTCACGAGGTCTTTGTGTGTTACATGTTAGTTTTATCCCACAAAAGGTTAAATGACTTTCCCGCCGGTTTAAAAAAAAGTTCAAATCTAGTTATTTTCCAATCTACCAATTCAGAGATGTTATTACACACCTGTGGAGCTGAGCACATGCATTCGAACGTGATTCCAATGTGAAGTAATTAATAATTATTTGGGCAGTTACCGCAAGAATCTCAACAAGATTTCTTCCAACTTTGAATTGTCACCTCCCTGAACTGAAAAAAAAATTAAATTTCATTAAGTTCATTCTATTAATTATAATAATGATTGAAAGTATTCGCGAATTGTGCTAGTTAATACATTAATAGAGAACATAAGACACCAGAGAAATGGGGAAAATGATTTAATTTGATGGCTTTTTATGTCATAATACCGTCTTTACTGATTTAACGGTTGCCCTAGCCCCCCCTCCAAGAAATCGGAACCGAGAATAAACTTCGATGCCTTGCACATTTCATCCTGACAGACAGCATCTCTAAATGTGATTGCTAATGAAAGCGTGTAGTGCTACATCCCTGGCAATTGCCTATACCACACTATCTGTAGTATAACTCCAATCTGCTGCATCGGTCCTGTTCAAAACGCCAACTTTTACGAGTTGGCGATTAGAGCAGAAAACTGAGATGCGTAACTTTGCAGTTGAAGCAAAACTGATAAATTATTCGCTTATTCTGATTAAACATGGACCCATGCAGAGCGAGTTGGAATTGCGCATTTGGTCTTGAGTTGATTTGATCATCTTGACATGTACACGTATAGACCCAATATCAACAAGTAAGGTAGGTATGGATAAGACCATAAGACATAGGAATGGAAGTAAGGCCATTCGGCCCATCGAGTCCACTCCGCCATTTAATCATGGCTGATGGGCATTTCAACTCCACTTTCCTGCACTCTCCCCGTAGCCCTTGATTCCTTGCGAGATCAAGAATTTATCAATGTCTGCCTTGAAGACATTCAACGTCCCTGCCTCCACTGCGCTCCGTGGCAATGAATTCCACAGGCCCACCACTCTCTGGCTGAAGAAATGTCTCCTCATTTCCGTTCTAAATTGACCCCCTCTAATTCTAAGGCTGTGCCCACAGGTCCTAGTATCCCCACCTAATGGAAACAACTTCCCAGCATCCACCCTTTCTAAGCCATGCATTATCTTGTAAGTTTCTATTAGATCTCACCTCAACCTTCTAAACTCTAATGAAGACAATCCCAGGATCCTCAGCCGTTCATCGTACATTAGGCCTGCCATTCCAGGGATCATCCATGTGAATCTCCGCTGGACATGCTCCAGTGCCAGTATGTCCTTCCTGAGGTGTGGGGCCCAAAATTGGGCACAGTATTCTAAATGGGGCCTAACTAGAGCTTTATAAAGTCTCAGAAGCACATTGCTGCTTTTATATTCCAACCCTCGAGATAAATGACAACATTCCATTCGCTTTCTTAATCACGGACTCAATCTGCAAGTTAACCTTTAGAGAATCCTGTACTAGCACTCCCAGATCCCTTTGTACTTCGGCTTTATGAATTTTCTCACCGTTCAGAAAATAGTCCATGCCTGTATTCTTTTTTCCAAGGTGCAAGACCTCACATTTGCAGAATAGAATCCCTACAGTGTGGAAACAGGCCCTTTGGCCCAACAAGTCCACACCGAACCTCAAAGCATCCCACCCAGACACATCCCCCTACAACCCTCCTAATCTACACCTCCCTGAGCACTATGGGCAATTTAGCATGGCCAATCAGCCAAACCTGCACATCTTTGGACTGTGGGGGAAACCGGAGCACCTGGAGGAAACCCATGCAGACAAGAGGAGAATGTGCAAGCTCCACACAGACAGTTGCCTGAGGCTGGAATCGAACCTCGGTCTCTGGTGCTGTGAGGCTTTCTCACTGGAATATACCTTTTCTGAAAATTCTGGAATATCTCCTTAAATATCTGCAAATGCATCTCAATTGACTTATTCCATAACCTAATTTCCTGGTTCACTTTCGGGAGGTCTGTCTTTATGACTTCTTAATTAAACTTACTCAACTTTAAAATTCTAGTCTCAGATTCATTTGTCTCTGTCTCAATCATATTATGATCACTGATACCTAAAGACATTTCAACTCCAAGGTAATTAATTAATCCTGTCTCATTGCATTCTATTGTATCTACTGTAGCCTGCTCTCTAGTTAGCTCAGAACATTACATTATAACGATAATCATTTAAAGTTACTTTTGGGTATCATATGAAAGCTATTGCCAAATGCTCTTAGGATAGGATATGTAGATAAATAGGGGAGAGCCAAAGATAAAAAACACTCTGAAGTTGTGAAAAATATTGGCTATTACAATAATGTGACATCATTATTTATGTAGATAAAAAGTTAGATTGGCTCACTCTTTAGTTGAATGTATGAAATGAATTCTTACTCTTCACACAAGAACTGGATTGGGTCACTATCTAGTTCACAAA
>JAHRHZ010000075.1:6227735-6263998 GCA_024137785.1 Ginglymostoma cirratum | reverse complement strand
AGGCCCGAAACGTCAAGTTTTCCTGCTCCTATGATGCTGCTTGACCTGCTGTGTTCATCCAGCCCCATGCTTGTTATCTCGGATTCTCCAGCATCTGTAGTACCTTTTATCTCTGATACAATCATGGGAATAAGAGGTTCTTTTTCAGGTTGGCAACCTTAACCAGTGGGGTTCCACAGGGATCAGTGCTGGACTGCACTGCTTACAATAGATGTGAATGACTTGGAGGAAGGAAGCAAATGTACTGTAGCTAATTTTACTGATGACAAATAAATAGGTTGAAAGGCATGTGCGAGAGTGATACAGACAGTTTATCGAGAGATATTGATAGGTCAAGAAAGTGGACAAAATGTTAGCAAATGGAGTATAATATGGGAAATTGCACGGTTTGTTCATTTTAGAAAGGAGAACAAAAGAACAGTGTTTTTTTTTAAATGGAGAAAAACCGTAGAATGCTGCAACACAAACAGACTTGAGGATACTTATGCACAAAACGCAGAAAACTAGCACATGGTGCAACAAGTAATCAGAAAGACTAATGGAACATTGACCCTTATTTTGAGGAAGGTGGAGCATTAAAGTAGGAAAGGTTTAGCACAACTGTTTCAGATGCTGGTGAGTTCACATCTGGAATGCTGTGAGCAGTTTTGATCTCTTATTTAAGATAAGAGATTAATTCATTGGAGGCAATTCAGAGAAGGTTCACTAAGATGGATCTCTGTATGCAGGGATTGTCTTATGAGCAAAGGTTGAACAGGGTTTGGACTTACTCGTTGGAATATAGAAGAATGAGAGGTGATCTCATTAAAATTTATAGGATTCTTAAAGGGCCTGACAGAGTAAATTCTGGGAGGAAGTTTTCTTTCATTGAAATGTCTAGGACCAGAGGGCATAGTCACAGGATAAAGGTGCACCGATTTAAGACTGAGATGAGAAGAAATTATATATCTTAGAGGGTTATGAGTCTTCAAAAACCCTTGCCACAGAGTTATATGGAGGCAGAGTTCATGTCTATATTTAAGGCTGAGATAGATACTTGATCAGAAAGGGAATCAGACATATGGGAAAATGTCAGGAAAGTTTTTGTGAGGAACATCAAATCGGCCATGATCCTATTGAGTGGCAGAGTAGGCTCAAGGGGTTGAATAGCCTACCTCTGTTCCTATTTCTTATGCTGGGAACACTAAATCTCAGCTGATGTTTTACCTGCAAGGATGACAAGAACAGGTTAAAAATAAAACATTTCCCATTCAAGAGGGAGATGAGGAGAATTGCCTTTCTGAGGGAAATCATTTTGTGGAATTCTCTTCCAAAGACAGTGCTAGATGCAAGATTATTGGACATCTTTAAGGCAGTGGTGGATAGACATTTTAAAATTATTTATTCATAGAATGTTGGTGTCACTGGCTAGGCCAGTATTTATTGCCCATTCATAATTTTTCTGGAGAAGGTGATGGTTAGCTGTTTTCTTGAACAATTTCAGTCCTAGGAATATAGGGCCACTCACAATACTGTTAAGAAAGGAGTTGATCCGATTGTCCACTTGGGAACCCTGCAGCCCAATGGTATCAATGTGGACTTCACAAGCTTCAAAATCTCCCCCCCACCAACCGCATCCCAAAACCAGCCCAGCTCGTACCTGTCTCCCTAACCTGTCCTCCCACCTATCCACTCCTCCCACCTCAAGCTCCACCCCATCTCCTACCTACTGCCTCATCCTGCCTCCTTGACCTGTCCAGCCTCCTTGGACCGACCTATCCCCTCCCTAACTCCCCACCTACACTCACCTTTACTGGCTCCAACCCCGCCTCCTTGACCTGTCTGTCTCCTCTCCAGCTATCTTCTCCTTTATTCATCTTCTATCTGCCTCCCGCCTCCCCATTTATTTCAAAATCCCCTTTCCCTCCCCCATTTCTGAAGAACGGTCTAGACCTGAAACGTCAGCTTTCCTGCTCCTCTGATGCTGCTTAGCCTGCTGTGTTCATCCAGATCTACACCTTGTTATCTACTTTAAAAAAAGAGTTCTGTTTCTTTAGACTTTGTAGCAGTTTGACACAACTGAATAGCTTGCTAGCCCATTTCTAGAGAGCTGTTCAGTGTCAACCATATACGTGACTCCAGGCCCACAGCTATGTCTCAGATCAGGTAAAAATGGCAGATTTCCTTCACTAAAAAACAATTGTGGATCAGATTTTTTATTGTAGCAATTGACAACATGGTCACCATTAGATTTTTATCCGCACTGAATTTAAATTTCACTATCTGCCATTGTGGGATTCAAACCCATGTTCCCATAATATTAGCCCAGGGTTCCAGGTTACTAAGATCAGTGACACCATCACTGACCTAAAAGCAGCAAATAAATCAGGGAAGCAGCAGCCCTAAGTGTCTAAACCAGCACCTTACAGGTCGTAACATGAATGAAAAACAGCAGCACATTACAATAACAGGTGAAATGCTTCCAAAAATATGGCAGTAGCAAATTAAAGATCATTGCTTTTAAGGTGCAACCTCACAAGAGAGTGCCAAAAAAGTCTTCCAAACTGGCAATTATCACAATGCAATTCCTGTCTTATTTGTGGGGAATGGCTGCTTACCATCACCAACGAGTTTCAATGTCAAATCACATTGGATCTCTAGCCCGGACAGCTGGTTTTGACTTACAACTCAAGTCAAGCTTCCACCAGTCACATCAGTTTAGTACCAGCCCCAAATCCAAATGAAAACTGGATGATAACAATGCAACATATGTCTCCATTGTCTCTAATTCTGTAATCCTTTCAGGAAGTAATTTTGTTATTTGTTCTGACTACATATAGAGTAACAACATTAATGTCAGTCCACTTTGAAAATACTGGAACCCCACTGTGCCTTTGAATATTCTTTAATGCTGAAAACAAATATTGGCAGAGTGCCCTGACATCCATCTAGCTAGTTTATTATTTTTTTGAAATGAATGTTGCAATATTTATTTTTACTCCGGCAAAATATAACTACTTCTAAATGTCACGATGTTACAGTGTCCACGCAAAACATTTAACGTGCTGTTTATGAGTACAACTCTAAATGATTGCCCCTTGATCATTTTCACACCTTCAGATTAGATACTAGATGCACCACCAACAGAGCACATTTTAATAGCACGTCTGCCCCAATGTCATTTGCCAAGAAAAAGAAATGCATTTATTTCCATAAACTGGGCCTAGTCTTCGATGGCAGGATTGAATGCTTCACAAATAACAACATGATGTCAGAAATGTTTACTCCAACTCAAAGATGACAGTTGCTAGGAAATTTCTTCAGGAGTGTACTTTTCTCTTGCCGCCACTGAAATAAATCCACAGATGCCAGTATCCTGTCACCAAGTCACCCTTTATCTACACATGGTGAGGCCTTGATATTGATCTAGCTCCTTCAGAACCAGCTCCCCGAGAGAACAGGATGTCTGACACTCCTTTTCTTATCTGTCAGTCAGGGTTTCCTGAATGGACCAGATTAACTGTCCTAGTCTATGAAGTCCCCCTGGCTGACCTCATTATAATCACCTCAGATTAAACCCTCTTGAAACTTGCTTTGCCAAGAAGCAATCCAACATTAACTCATTTCCCTTTTTTTCTTCCCTGAAGTATTTTGTCACTTAATAAATTATTGCAATTTAGTTCCTCCATAGCTATCAGCCTTTCTCCGTTTCTATTATTTATTCACAATAATTCATGTCAGTTTCCACATTTTGTGCATTATAACTTGATTCCTAATGATTGGCTTCCTTCTCTATTCCTAACCTTGACCTCTCAGGAATCAAATAAGTAGATATTTTTGGTAACTTTCAGATTCTTGTTTGTGTTACTATATCTCCAATGTGGTCCCTCTAAATATTTTAACCATTTCCATATAAATTACATCTTTCTTTTGTGATCCTTGGAAGGTCACTGCTATGTTGATTATAGACCTTCTAATACACATATAATATTAAGCAGTCTTGTTTTCTAAACCCCTTTTATAAATTACTAACACAAGTTCTTTGGGAACACTAACATCTCGGGTCTCTAGGAGTAAAAAGAAAAAAAACGCTATTCGGAAGAGAAAACGATATACAAAGAAAGATACAAAAAGACCAAATCGTTAGATGCCAGTTCACTACTGCACAATCTCCCTTTATAACGTGATCTAATATACAAATAGTTTTGATTTGTACATTTGGCTGTGGTACGTAGGCTTTGTTTAGGCGCAATTAATGTTTTGCATGCATATGGATTCTGAGTTAAATTTCCTATCAAGGAAATGAATGTTTCACTTCTAGTTACCAAGCTTCATTTAAACAGGTTAAAAACAAATAGAAGTGAACAGATACGCTCAATGATATCGTGAGTGTGATAACTGCATCATTGGTAACCCAAGCAGATATTTAGAAAGCTTGTGCGCAAAATTGGGCAAAGCCGACGCTTCCAGACCTCTGTAATTCCAGCACTTTTTGCCATCTTAGAATGTGAATAGTGGCCTAAAAATAACTTTCTCCAAAGCTTCAACTAATGTTTTTAGGTATGTATCTTATATTTCTAATTCTATTTGTTGTACTTAAATATAGAGGCCACATTAAAAGACAGAAATTGAGCCATAGCTACATTTATATTCCTATCTCCTGTACTATTGCTGCTTAGATGCAGTCAGCAGTATGGTACATTTTATTCTGATAATTGTCATGCCTCATTATCCTGATTACAAATTGTAAAATGACAATCCTCATTATAAGCTAGATAGTTGTTTTGTTGCTAAAAATATTAAATTCACTACAGGGATGTGGCTGGGCCACCATTTGTTGGCCATCCATATTTGCACTGAGAAGCTGCCATCTTGTACCACTGCAATACATGTGAAACAAAAACAGAAATTGCCGGAAAAGCTCAGCAGTTCTGGCAGCACTTGTGGAGAGAATTCAGAGTTAACGTTTCAGGTACAGTGACCCTTCTTCAGAACCAATTCATCTGATGTAGCGATACTCAAATGATATTGGAAAGGAAGTTCCAGGAATTTGACTCAGCAGAATTTTAGTTATCAGTATGCTTCCAAGTAACTCAGTTCTTAAAAATTACAAGCGTTCTGAAGAAGAGTCAAACTTGAAATGTTAACTCTCTCTCTACAGATGCTGTTAGACCTGCTGAGTTTCTCCAGCATTCTCTACATTTCAGATTTTCAGTATCCACAGTATTTTGCTTTTATTCTTCGAAGTATCACCTTTTCCAATCCAGATTTTCTCAATTGTGGGCTTTTTTGCCCTTTTCCTTTGCTGTTCCTCTGTCCTCAGTCAGAGTGCCTGTAAACATTTTAATACTACAAGAATGAAAATCAGATTTCAGCACCTTGATTCCACAGAAGAATTGTGGATCAAGCATAATCATACACATTCAAGTCATCTGAGGATTACGTTATTTACTTCATATTTGATGACACGATTTAAATGCCCATTAAGGTAACAGAATTGAAACACTTGATGCGGTCACTGAAAGATTTCACTTTGCCTCCAAGATCAGACAGTAAATCATGTGATAGCAACAGCCAGTAAAACAACTGAAAAGGCTGAAGTGAATATCACTATATCCCAAACGCTTATCAACAGACATCCTCCGCTTCAAAAATCAAACATCAGGCAAATTATGTAGAACATTGAGTTTGTTTGTCTTCTTTAGGGATTTTACTTTATTGTACAAATTGTTTAGTACCCTGATGTACATCTGAAATTTTCCAGCTTGTTTGTTTCTCAGATATTGCTCTGGGAAAGCAATTCAAATTCATGTAGCTATAAAGGCCCTAACCAGCAGTTAATTTGACAAACCTTAATGAGATAATTAAGAAAAGATCATGCTTAATAATTTGATCTTTGTTTCCTAATCATTATTGTTATTTGATTTTCAAAGAAATAGATTTTACTTGATGCAGATGAGTTTTTCCAAAAATAAAATTTCATCAAAGCAGCTGCAATGCCATACCTTATTGTGATTTGTAATGCTTCAAAATAGCAGTGAGGTAATTGTCTAGTGGCATTATCACTGGACTGTTAATCCAGCAAGCCAGGTGATATTCTGTGACTTGGGTTCAAATGCTGCTGCAGCATTTGAATTCAATAAAAATATGGACTTAAAGGTCTACTAATGATCATTTGCTGATTGTCAGGAAAAGCCTATAGCAATGTGATTGACTCTTAAATGCTCTCTGGGCAATTAGGAATAAGCAATAAATTGTGGCCTAGCTGGTGATGCCCTCATCCAGTGAATGAATAAAAGAAGTTCAAATCAATAGTGAAATCATTTCTTAGCTTATAATAGTCAACATTTCAAATAATAAGACATAATTTTGTCCCACAAAGTTGAAATCATAAATATTTTAAGACCTGAAGTGCCGTATTTATAAATCTTGCTGGAGAAGCAGGGAAGAGTAAACAGCAGCAGAAGATAAGGAAAGATCTTGTGTGGATGATTCATTCCAGTTTACTGCTGCTCTGAGCATTTGTAGTTTATTACAGTGGAACTGAATATATTAAACTAGAAAGAGTGCAAGAAATACTGCAGTTTTATATGACTGCATGAAATTACTCAATTTAAAGTGCATTGAAAAATAGGTAGGGGGCAGAATTGAGCAACATTGATAATGATGAGAAATGTGAAGAAATACATAGTAAATGCGAAAGAAATCAGAATTTCAATGCCAAGCAAATGTTTCTAATTTTCACTTTGAGGTTTAAATTTCACAATCACGCGAGTGATGACAGCCTAATTTTCATGAAATTGCATGTCACGAATAGCCAAAACCACCTCATCTTTGCACAGCTCCCAATTCTCTCCTTTTCCAAGAAACTAGATTTCACCAATTCCCAATATAAAGTCAGCATGGTTACTTAGCAACAGAGGGTTGCCATTTGCTTCTCCCAGCCTTCATCCAATGGACTTCAGCGCAGTATCTGTGTATTCGTCGTGGACACCATCCTTTTCATCCAATCAAACTGGCATCAGTGAACCACTCGCCTCACCGTATCATCAGAACCTACGTCAGCAGGAGGCTGCTGGTCTCTGTGGTTTGACGGTCAGTCACTGTTTAATGCCACAATGTGTCATGGGGCCCTTCTGATTCGACTTGGTTCATTTGTTTCTGGTCAGGGGGTGGGCTATAGTCAGTCAGGTGTTGATCTGACCAGAGTCTTTGCAGACCAGTGACAGGGCTGCAGGCAGAAATTCAGGTTGAGCGCAAGCAGTCCAGGGATCACAGCCACCTCAGTCAGGGTGCTGTGGAGATGTAAGTCTGATAGAAAGGTCAATTTTATCCACAAATGAGACAAACGGAGAGACTGATTAAGGTGACAGTGGATGGAAGAACAGTTAGTACCGATACAGATGCAGGAGAGGTAATGGGGTGTCCCGAATGAGAGAGTAGGAAGTGCTGAGGGCAGCAAGGGTTAGTAGTTTGGGTGGACAAGGTAGGTAAAAGCCATTGAGCAGACATGCTGTATGCAATAGAGAGAATTGTAGTTCATGAACCTTAGTGAAAGCATATGTAATGGCACAGTTAGAGTGAGTGGTGGTGCTCTGAAAGTCAGGAAGCAGAGAGAAGGCGGTGGCACTCACTTTGCAGAGGTCAGAAGATCATTGCTCAAGATCACTGACCGAGGCCACTTTCCATGGCCAGATTAGCTGCATCTAGTGGCCTGGCCTCCTTTGCCAGTTTATGGGATAGAGCACTGCCCTTCTTGGCACCATCTTTCCATCAACATTTCCAAATCTTAGTCAGTGAAACAAGGATCCACCTTTCTTCGCTGTGTCCTTCAGGATGATGGTGCAAAACCACAGTGTGAGGGACAGTTCTTGGCTTACTGTGCCTGAAGTACTGTGGAATTGCTGGGAATTAAATATGGTACCCTTGGTGTGAATTTTGCAAAGTCCTGGCACTGACAAGCTCATCTTTTCCTGCCATGCGATGCAATAAAAAGGGCGTTATTGAGCCCAGGTGCTGACAATTGAATGAGAAAAGACACCATGGCAGATTGGATGTAATGAGCCTCATTCAAAAATCAACTTGTCAAAAATTGGGAAGATTTCCATATAGAGAGCACCCTTCATAACTGCAAGACATTTCAGTGTACTTTACAAATAATGAAGTATCTTCAAGCACATTTACTTTTGTGGGGAAGCACTGCAGCCAATTTGTGCATGCCACTCCAGTCCAACATCGGCACTGCCATGTCATCAAAGCTCTAGAACGAGCAGCAAAAGTGCAAGTGCAACCATTGAGTCATGTCTGACACTTGACTGAGATTGCCAAACATTAATCAACTGGTGGGGTAGACAGAGGATGAAAAAACACTGTAGGAGTTCACACAAGCTTATAGAAACAATTTCCCCACTCACTAACAAAAATGTTTCATCTACGTAACGTACTCAAAATAGAAATGAGACAAGCTAGGTGGTGTGTTGCCCCTGTTACCCCCTAGATCACTAAAATTGCTTTTAATTTCACAGAGGGAAAATTAATTTGAAAATATCATTGGCAAAAAGTACAAGAAAATGTGTGGCGTGATAAAAATCCCACTATGAGACTGTGATGATTTGATATGAAATACTTTCTTTTGTTATGAAGCTCATACATTTTTTAAAGGGATTGAATGTGCTACCTTTTTGTTTCCTTTTCTATACTGAGAAGTGTTCGTACACACAACTGAATGTCTCTTTTTCCCATCACCAAATCACCCATGGTATTTTTATTTCATCTATTAACCACCACCAGTAAATTACCCATGTCTCCAATTGATTAATTTATGTGCAATGGAGATATTCTATGTTGAAAATGGAGGAAATGTAATCAGGTGTAAATCTCCTAATATCAAATGTCAGATGTTTTTACTTAATGTCTATCTGATATTGAACAATTTATGGTGGTCTTCTGCTGTACTAGTGCCTGTACCTCTAAGATCAGGAGGTCCATGAACAAGTCACGCCTGCCGTTGTCTGAACAGGTTGATTGGAATAATTAATTTCAGGGCTCTTGTGGCACACTTTTAGTGCCCCTGTCTCTGGCTCCAAGTCCCATCTGAGCCAGAACTGCTTCATAACAAGTCTGAGCTGGTTGATTAAAAATATCTTCACTAGACTGGGCACTGAGATATACCATGCCCTTATCACAGAGGTAGATAACCTTGACTGATTGCTATATTTTTACAACAAAACACAATGGTTGAATGATAGGATGCTTTGAGCCAACAGGAATAAATTGGTAAATAACAAGAACTAGACCAAATAAAAAGCAGTTAGGCCCAGCAATTCTGCTTCTCTCACAAACCAGATATAATAAAATATTGCAGTGGCAAATTTTTGAGTCTTATGTTGTAGTGGTAGTCTCCATAACAGCTGGGCCAAAAAATCCTAGTTCACAAAAACTAAGACCAAGAGTAGGCCATTTACTTCAAGTCCCATGTGCACTGAATATGTGTCATAATGTGTCCCACAAAGTTTATCAAAAATAATTTTCAAGGGACTGGTAGCATGGTAGTAGTGTTCCTACCTCTGGATCAAGGTCAGGGTTCAACTTCACTTGCACTAGAGATGTGTCATAACTGTCTGAACAAGATGGAGTCATAGAGTCATGGAGCTGTACAGCATGGAAACAGACCCTTCAGTTCAACTCGTCCATGCCGACCAGATATCCTAAATAAATCTCATCCCATTTCCCATGTGGGCATTTCGCCCACATCCTTCTAAACCCTTCCTATTCATATACCCATCCAGATGGCTTTTAAATGTTGTAATTGTACCAGCCTCTGCCACTTCCTCTGGTAGCTCATTCCATACACCCACTACCTTCTACATGAAAATTCGCCTCTTATGTCCCTTTCAAATCTTTCCCCTCTTACCTTAAACCTATGCCCTCTATTTTGGACTCCCACATCCTGAGGAAAAGACCTTGTTCATTTAGCTATCCGTGCCCTTCATGATTTTATAAACCTCTGTAAAGTCATCCCTCAGCCTCCAACGCTCCAGGGAAAATAGCCCCAGCCTATTCAACCTCTCCCTATAGCTCCAACCCTGGCAACATCTTCGTAAAACTTTTCTGAACCCTTTCAAGTTTCAAACCATTCTTCTGATAGCAGGGAGATCTGAATAGCATGTGGTATTCCGAAAGTGGCCTAACAACAATTTAAAATACTTTACCGCACCGTAGTAGCGCCCCTACCTCTGGGTAGAAGGCCTTGGTTAAAGTCCCACCTGCCTTGGAGATATAACATTTTAACGTGTTGGTTAAAAATAAGTATAACTGCCCTGGCAAATATTTGAGGGTCTCATGGTGAAATTGTAGGGTCCCTACCTCTGGTGCAGAAGGTCTGGGTTCAAATTTTCCTATCCCAGAGTTCTATTATAACATGTCCAAACAAGTTCATTAACGTATTTTTAAAACAATAAACCACTGGCTTTTCAATGAGATAACATTTTGCCCTCACTCCAAAAGCATAGAAATGTTGTTTTATGTCATATTTAATCACTTTGGTTTTTACCTACCATGTAGTGCCTTTCGAGAACGATGCATTGTGCTAATACACTCATTTGCTGTCTCACTTAGGAGAATGGTTAGATGTGGGTCTGGATTAATATACAATGTGTAATGTGATTTTGTGATAACATGCAGTAAACATAGACCAAGGCCTTTCAGCACCAACAGTTCTAATGTTTTGTCATGTGTGGTCTTGAATTAACAACAAAGAGTGGAATGAGGTTGTATCTGATAAGGGACCATTCTGGCCTATTTATATTCAATAATGACCTTTAATTTGATTCAATTCTCATTCAAGTTGTTTTGACTTTTCACCAGTATTGTTCTCAGTGGAGCTGAATCATGATTTGTTAGTTGCCAGTGCGTACACCTGCTGAGCACTTTATCGTACTGTAAGTAATATTCTTGTCAAGGCAAATTTACATGTACTGGATTAACAAGTGCGGATAATTTGTACATTAAAATAATTTTCAAAATCTCTTTAATCAATGGAAGTGCTAAGAATTGCTGTGGTTGTTATTTGGCAGCTGTTCAAAACGCTAATAAGGAAGAGAATTTGTAATTAAAATAGATAATTGAATGAGTAATGCAGTACATTTCATACACAAACAAATTATTTGAGTAAGTAGGCAATATTGACTTTTACGTCCATATCAGATGAAATAGATTAAATCCTCCAAGCCAGAACTAGCAGTGAGAAGCAGAATGTTTTCAAAATCATGAGCAGTATTTGATAGGTGTAGACAAGATACCTCATCACCGATACCAAATCAGAAAAAGTAAATACCCACACATCCTTCATTATGGAGTAGTTAAAAATTTAAAGCAGGAAACAGAAAATAAGCTTTCATTATTAGATGTAAGCTGGCTCCTTTATTTTGGTGTATGCATGCAAATGTTTACACTTATGTTGTTTCTCTCACATCATTGAGTATTTGTCTCATTTGTTCCATGAATGTTTTGTCTCAATTTCTGTTTCATCACATGATTAATGTCATGATATTGGCAGTCATTGTGCTCCTGGATAATTTCAAGAGCTATTACAAAACTAGACACACAAAGGTACTTGAAATAGAGGTAGACTTAATCCTTTCTGGGTTTTTTTTCTGTAGTAACAGCTGGAATGTTCTCCCTGTTCCTGATAATTTGAGCTAAATCTAAAAACTCAACAGGAACAGAATCATGAGTGCGTACCATACTTACTTACCACTCTACTTCTATAATGTAATGCTCAACGATGAAAGCAAGTTGCACTTAGTTTAATTTTCAATGTTAGTATAACGTGGCATGGTGGCTCAGTGGTTAGCATTGCTGCCTTACAGCATCAGGGACTCGGGTTTGATTCCACCCTCGCGCGACTGTCTGTGTGGAGTTTGCACATTCTCCCTGTGTCTGCTTGGGTTTGCTTCGGTTTCCTCCCATAGTCCAAAGATGTGTAGGTTAGGTGGAATGGCCGTGCTAAATTGCCCGTAGTGTTCAGGGATGTGTAGATTAGGGGGATGGGTCTGTGTGGGATGCTCTGAGGGTCGGTGTGGACTTGTTGGGCCGAAGGGCCTGTTTCCACACTGTAGGGTTTTCTATGAAAAGAATTTTGCTTATTTAGAGCACTTGTGAAAAAGCTCATCAACTGTAATATCTCCATTATGTGAGTCTCAAAACAATATTGTAAAAACAGTCTTTGATGTGCACTTGGAGATTAGTAAATGAAAGGGTGACAAGGCAATGATATTTAGTTATAATTCATTGTCCTTTTTTAAAAAATAGCATCATATTATACTAAATGAGTCTCCTCAGAGGTTATGTGGAAATTAAATGTCCTCCCTGAGGCTTATTTGGAGATGGGGGATTCATTTAATTAGGCAGGAAGTTGGCAGACAGGAACATTGCAACCTTCCCTTCCAACTTCTGCTCCAGGGCATGAAAACAATTGGACAATAGACAGGGATAATAGGAACTGCCGATGCTGGAGAATCTGAGATAATGAGGTGTAGAGCTGGATGAACACAGCAGGCCAAGCAGCATCAGAGGAGCAGGAAAGCTGACGTTTCAAGTCCAGACCCTTCTTCAGGCCCTTCTTCAGACTCTTCTTTCTGAAGAAGGGTCTAGACCCAAAACATCAGCTTTCCTGCTCCTCTGATGCTGCTTGGACTGCTGTGTTCATCCAACTCTACACCTGGACAATAGACAGTTAGTGCCCTGTTAAGGAGTCACCTGCCACTGTTGATATTCAAACACCAGCAAGAGTGGGACTTTCCGTGCCAGGACCCCAAAACCCTGTTGCATTTGGTTGTGAACCCCTGGGTGGTAGGAGATGTCCCTTATTCAAATTCACTCAAAAGCCTGTAAGGGAGACCCAAAATCAGGATTATTGGCACTGCAGAGGGCCACTCCCTAGTCCTGTTGCAGAGCCCCTTGTCCTGGGACTCCCATTCTGCCAATGCTCACCTTCATTCCTTGACCATCCTAATCTTCTGGTTACTGTGTAATCACCACATACTGGAGAAATTCAGTAGGTCTGGCACCACTCCTGACCTGGCACTGTCTGTGGTCTCTGGTAGGTCGACAATTCTTAGTGGGCAGGGTTTCTTTTCTTAGTGACCTTGCTCCCAGTGAAGGCCCATCACAGACCAGTAAATTACCTAAGAGGCAGTGAACTTGGCAAGCCTTCTCCAAAAGGAAACAACAGGGGCACTTGCCGACTCTGCAGCAGATGGGCAAAGCCTTGTCATCTCCATTAAAGAACATTCCAAATGTCAGATATTCCATAGAGACTCAATACAATATTGAGTCAGCCCAGTACAAGGGAGAGAGAGAGGAATGTGTGATAAGACTTCCCAGACCTTCAAATCATTCTTCTCGCGAACAAGAAGGTAAATATTACAGCTGGAAACATCTATTGACATTTAATTAATCAGTAAGATGAATCTTTCCAAATAAAGCATAACATTGATGATTAATGTTTATCATTCCAAAATTTAATCTGACATAAACCCAAATCACACAGGGAACCGACAACATCAATTTAAACACTTTCAAATGTTTTGATAATCTTACATTGTGTAGCAGATCTTTTTTCTGCAGATATATTTGTCCATGTTGTGCCTGAAATATGAGGCCTGTATTAGCCTGGAGTTGGGAATAGGACAGGGCAGAGCTGTGGCCATGTTCGAGACTTTAAACCCTGGGATTCATAAGCAGTGCATGATCTGATAAGTGCCAAGAATCGACAGGAAGTGGTGGCATGTGAGGGCAGAATGTTGGCAGCAGGAAGTCATGAAAGGAAAATCAAGGAAGTTTTGAGATAAAAAACATAGGAATACTCAAGATCGGAATTTAAGACAGAAAGTTCTGGTGCAGCTCAGCAGGTCTGGAAGCATTTGTGGAGAGTAAAAGAAAGTTCATATATGAGTTCAATATGACTTCTTCAGAACGTTTCAAAACTTACTTCGTTTAGCCTCTTCTAGTCCCAGCTGCTTTTTTCACTCATGGATTCACTGCAAAGTCCTCAACTTAAAATAGAAGTTTGGCTCTGATGAGTCCAATTTCCATTTTTAGTGAAGAAAGATCCATTTGTTTCATATGGCCCTCTTGCCATCTTCGCAGAACAGTAGAGCCTCCTGTTCAATTTGAACTCTCTAAACAGTGCATCACTCTACAGTTAGAAACCCATTCAGGTGACTGCAGGCAATATTTCGTATAAAAGTTTTTAATGTAATAGAGCATTTAATTTCAGAATGAAATAACTGCTTAATTAATCATAAGGATATCTCTATGAATGAAGTTGGTAATAAAATATTGGAATTCTCAACAAGTTAGCTCTGATAATCATGAGTGGCTGTAGTGTTTAATTGCTTTTATATTTATATTTAAAGCGTGTGCCCACTCATGAATTGAAATCACAAAGGATATTGAGTTAGGCCTGGTGGGGTAATCTTCTAATTATTTTGCTGACAGCACCATAGAATGCATTTTTGATGTCATTTGAATGTGCTTTTGTTGGAGCATAGGCGCTAATGAGTATTGCATACTGCTTACTGGCACAACTTAAAAGAAGCACGAAAATTTGAACACTGATCCCTGTAGAAGTGAGTTGAGCTTGTGTGCTAGCTTAGATTGAGTGATTCAACAGAATGCATAGATTGTAGCCCCTTCAAATTAAAACTCCTCAGTGAACCTAATTTCATCCAGGCGTCTCAATGTCAATGCTGTACCTGCCTGGAATTTTGGTTATTGTTCAAAGACCTTGACACACCACCATTTATGTAATTCTAGTTCTGAAGAAAAGTCACTGGACCTGAAACATTAACTCTGCTTTCTCTCTACAAATGCTGCCTGGACCTGCTGAATTTCTCTAGCAATTTCTGGTTTTGTTTCTGGTTATGAGGGCTGTTCTGCACCCTGGTCTTGCATTAGTTTCTAGGATTATTTGACATTTCATGAATTGAGCTTCATATGATGCTAGTAATCTTGTTTATATTTCAAACAGATTTAATAGATGGCCGATTGGGTGTAGTAAACTGGTAGGTGCACAGGAGCAGGCAACACAAGACTTCTGATGTAAAACCAGGAAGGTCTATGGAAGAATCTGTACAAATATGGCTGCCATGAAAAGATGATCAATTATTTGCGCATCAAAATGACATGATGGCCAGAACAATACAAACTGGTTTATTATTGGATGCAGAGATAGTAGGAACTGCAGATGCTGGAGAATCTGAGATAACACGGTGTAGAGCTGGGTGAACACAGCAGGCCAAGCAGCATCAGAGGAGCAGGAAGGCTGATGTTTCAGACCATTTCTGAAGAAGGGTCTAGGCCCGAAATGTCAGCCTTCCTGCTCCTCTGATGTTGCTTGGCCTGCTGTGTTCATCCAGCTCTACACCTTGTTATCTCTTCTTATTGGATGCCTTTCCTATCACCGTTTGTGTAAAGACTACACCTCCAATTGCCAGACATTCCACAGCTGTGCTCCAATATACATTCAAAGACCTTGACAAACCACTACCCATATAATTCAGGATAGATAACAACTTCTTCAACATGCAAAGGCTCAAGTCTTGTACAGTTAGTGAGCAAATACTGAGTGAACTGATCTTCATATACGAACGCACTGTCCTAGCTCAGGCCCCAGAGGACATACTTGTTGATCACATTGCCCTAGTGTTGGAACATTTTGGCCTGACAGTAAGTCTGAAGGAGCCATTGATCTACTATCTAGCGTTCCCTGTACACAAAGTCCAGGACCCCACAGCGTTTATGAAGAACCCCTTTGTGCAGTGCAGAAGCTTCTATATTGGGGGTATTCTCTCCAATTGCAGTATCCTGGATGACAAATTCAAACATCATGAGCAAAAGCACGCACAGTGTTTGGCAGGCTCACTTTCACATTTTAGAAAACAATTGAGGAGAAGAGAATCAAGTATCTTCAGGACCAGCTAGTGTGATGCAAAACCAACACTGACAGTAAATATTATATATGCAATCAGTTATGCAAATCAAGACTTGACCTAACATCATATGAGACAGCATCAACTTAGAATGTAAACCCAGTTTGCTGAACACTCATCCACTGAAATGATGGGAGTGGTCTTTTGATGTTTGTCATGAGCATTGTAAAGGAAAGTATTTTTATGGGTGACCTGAAAAAGAGAGAGAAGAAATTGAACATTGATTGGGACTCATTATTATCCATGTGTGCATTGAAATCACTGCCAAATTTGTCACTTTGTTTTGAAGTTTGTAGTGACTACAGGAAACACCTTGCAAGTATGGATTGGGGCATAATACTTGTTTCCTGATTTTTCCTGGGCATGCACTTCCCAATGTGGGAAGCAGGAACCAGAACTGCTTTAATTTCACGATTTTGCAGTGAAGCAAGAAGTTGGATTAAAATGTTAGATATGGAAAGGAATTGGAAGAAGCACTCTTATATTCCAATGATTCCACAGTCCTTATGATTGTCCTACCTGCTACCCCAAATCCCTCACCCCTAAGTCACCTGCTCCATCCCTCCTTCCAGCAATGGGAAGCAGCCAAACCAAACATTTGCCTTCTTCAAATTGCCAAGCTTCCTGTGTAGGCATTGCAGGCACAGGCAGCTTCTGCACCGTATATTGATGGTGTCCAGGGATCAA
The DNA here is from genome assembly GCA_024137785.1 of Ginglymostoma cirratum. Lineage (NCBI taxonomy): Eukaryota > Metazoa > Chordata > Chondrichthyes > Orectolobiformes > Ginglymostomatidae > Ginglymostoma > Ginglymostoma cirratum. The sequence goes on along the minus strand of JAHRHZ010000075.1, from coordinate 6,247,337 downwards.
CTTTCAGCCAAGCGTCAGGTCTCCCAATTGCTTGTGCACTGCTGACACACCACTGGTTATATATCAGTATGTTTACTCCATATCTTGTTGCTGAATGAATCCCTTTGATACAAAGATTGGGAATAATTACAATGCAGCAATATTATTCCGGAGATTCTGGTAATGTCATTACCTAGTCATCATTTATATGATGGAGATCATTCAAATTTCAGTGAAAAGAAAAATTCTGAACATAATGGGGAGTTGCAGGGAGAGTTACCATGCCAGGTTACAGTGATGGGGTGAGGCGTGGGTCTGGGTGGGATGCTCTTCAGAGGGTTGGTGCAGGCTCAATGGGCCGAATTGCTTCTTTTTGCATTGTAAGTATTCTATGATTCTATGAGAGTCGCTGAATGGGCTGGCCACTTGCAATCAACTGTCACACAAAATCAAGACTACCTTCAGTGCTGTTAATGTAGCATAAATGTTCAAAAACTTAGGAGAAAACACACATCAGGATCCTGCTGCTATAACTGTATTAATGTTCAAAACCATTCAAAAATAAAGGTAAATTCAGGGCCAAATACTTAGACTTAAGAAATAATATAAAATTAATATTAAATTTGCAAGAATGCAACAGAATGTGAAGAAGTCAGAATTGAGTAAGAAATGCAAGTCATGTATCAATGAAATATTTGACAGTATTTTGCTACTCTTTAATTTTAAATTGTTACTTTTAATAAGATATAACACATATAATACGTTAATGGAGGTACTCATGACAACTGATCAGCCTTTTAAAAATTTGACCTATTCAGGAATGCACAAGTCTCTGGAGCTGCATGGAATGTTCAGCTAAAATGTATTTTATAACCAAAACAAAAATATTTAATCAAAATATATTTCATATTTAGTATTAAAGATGAAAGACTTTAAAAGGATTTTCAGTAACTAGATTCTAAAGTGAATTTGAGGCATTAAATTGAGGTGTGAGCACATGCAATTAACAGAATCAACTTTCTAAAAGTATAATCTGAGTCACCAACCATTAGAATAATTCTTGTGTGCTTTATACTTAACGTGAATTTTTAACCTGTATGAATAACTTGCAACATTGCACATTCTGACATGTATTGAGTCCTATATTAAAATGATAATACTCAAATTTTGAACAGGTCCTTTCAATTTTATTGTCAAATGTCCACGTATGCCAATACTCCTACTCCGAATGAGAGTCTCCCACTTTAGACCTACACTTCCACCTCCCACACAGGTAATATTTCTCTTACTTTCTAAACACAGACTAAAATTCACAATATAATTATGTTGTTGCAATGATTCATGCTGTTAGCATGACTCATAGAACCTTTTATCATCATAGTATTTACTGTGTTTTGGCTGTTGAACCTACAAAAGTGGCTTCATCATTATGTAACCATGAAAATGTGTTGAATTATGATATAGATCATTTTATAAACTTTCATCTTTAAAATTGATGCTTTTGCCTCCAGATTACTGTCATTAATGGTGATTTAACGCACAGCAGAGTGGGCTACATGCAGCCTGCTATCTTCCATTTTAACAATGTGACTTTGGCCCAGTTGAAACTTGAAAAGTCAAATGGGATTCATACAATGTCACAAACAAACATCTTACGATGCAGAAGATTTCTGGTTTTGATCCTCTGCAAAACTCATCAGCAATGCTATGAGCCATGGCAAATGTATACATGGAAAATTAAACCTCTCTAATATAAGAATGTGGGTCAGAACAGTGCATGGAATACAGTAATTAGAATAGAAAATGCTGGAGAAACCCCTCAGGTCTGGCGGCATCTGTGGAGAGAGAAATAGAGTAAATGTTTCGAGTCCGATATGACTTTAATCAGTCTTGATATGTTAACTCTATTTCTCTCTCCACAGATGCCGTCAGACCTGCTGAGTTTCTCCAGAATTTTCTGTTTTTATTTTAGATTTCCAGCATCTTCAGTACTTTGCTTAAATTCCAAGGAACTCAATGCCTGATTCCTGCATGTGAAGGAGGTAAATACAGCGACACAATTTGCTATTTTGGATGTATTTGTCAGAAAGAAATATGTGAATCTATAATGATAGTTGTCCTTTCGTTTATAGGCACAGGTCAGCAGCACTACAACTGGGATGATGTTATATCTGTACTCAGTCATCCTTTCTTAATATCACATGGAGTGAGTTGAATTGATTAAAGACTTGTGATTCTGATGATATGGATCTCTGGCAAGAGCTAAGATGGATCAAACGTTTGGCACTTTTGACTGAGGATGATTGATAAGGATAGACAATTCATCGTGCCATTCCTTCCAATCATTCTTGAAATGTCTATTGATATTCGTGATTAGCTGAAAAAGGAATTGAGAGCTTTGACCTGATTGATGATTGTGGCATCACTCTGGTTTGCCTATAACAAGCTGTTTCTGTTGTTTAGCATGTATGTAGCTTCACCAGAGTAACATTTTTAGTTATGCTTGATGTGTGCCTGCCATGCTTTCTTACCCTCCTCATTGAACCAGGACTATTCCTCTGCTCAGGTAAAAGTAGTAGAGGAACCAATATTCTGAGCTGTGTGGATATGTAGATTGCAATGCTACTATTGTTCAGAGTACATGGTGCTGTGTGGATGGTCAGTGTTAAGTTTCCTGATCCTTTCTAAACTATCCCATTGAGCATGGAGGGACAGCCACACGACACAGTGGAGTGTGACCTCTGGGAATATGGGAGTTTTTTTCACAAGAGCTATACAGCAGTCACCCCTACCAACCCAGCCTTTGAAGGATATATCTGCATAAAGTAGACTGATGACAGTAAAGTCAAGTAGCTTTTTGCTTTGTATTGGTCCTCTCACCATTTGCTGATGGTCTAAAAATAAAGGGACATTTTCAAGCATCAATTTTCATAAGAACCCCATTAGCTGTCACAAAATTGCAGTTTTTATTTGCTTCCATAAAGAATTGCATCAAAGACATAATTGAATTGGAGTGGATTGACTTTAGGGTCAACAAGGCCATCTTGCAATTTCAGATTTGGAACCAATGGTAAAAAGTTTCATTTTATAAATTAAATGACTGTTTTTATAGAAAATTTGACAATGTCTCTATGAGGATAACTTATTCAACACAAGTGGAAGAATATGCCTCAGTCTACCCTGCCAAACATATTTATTACAAACTGCTAGGCCAAAGCAAGATCTCCAGTGCCTTATTTGACTCCTGTGTGCTAATGACAGCTGCCACTGTTTACCAGTAATAGTAAATGTGGTTTTTCCTGCAACACCCTCATTACTAGATGATTTTCTTCTTATTCATTCCATTTCTTGTAAAACAGGAGCATTGTCTTCAAGCACTGATACTTAATAAAACACAATGAGAGGCAACATTTAATTTCCACTTTCTGCTCAGTTCACAATCTGAAGTATAGCGAACAGAGAAATATGAAGCTAAAACCACATTGTTGTCAAGGACACCAATAAAGAATATAAAGCAACCTGAACTAGAGGGTCAAAATAAAATGTATTGTAAGTTTGGATAATAACTTACAATCCATCTTCCTGTCTGAAACCTACCATAACAATGTTACAAATTCTATAATAACCTAATCACATTCACACATTTCAAAGCCCTTCACACAATTAATTCCTTTTCAAGTACACACTCTTAACAGTAAAAGCATAAACCCAGTTTATTTTTTAAAAGTCCAGGGGATAGTTTAGGCACAAATATAATCGACCAGAATACATTGTAAAGAACATCTAACATTGTGAATAAATAGTTATGATGTGGAGGTGCCGGTGTTGGATTGGGGTGGACAAAGTCAGAAATTGCATAGCACCAGACGTGACACCTGATAAAGGTGCTTATGATTTCAAATAAACCTGTAAGGCTATAACCTGGTGTCAAATGAACAATTAGGCCTTTCCTTACCACACAAACTGGTGAAAGTGTGGTCTGAAAGTGATGAAGGAAGCAGAACATTAGGGACCTAAGTGGATAAGGCACCATAAAAGTAGTTCTTTAACCAATCAAATTTGAGGATTGGTAAATAAATACAGTAAGACCAAAAATATGGACGAATTTAAGGGGTTGAATTCAATGTCAAATCAAGTACAGAAAGATAGATGAAGAGAGAGGAGAGAAGGATTAGATAAGGAAAGTGACATAGGAAGGGAGAAAGAAATGAAATTTGGAAGTTTCTCAGAAAATTGGAGACTTGAAAGAATGAGTTTCAACATTTGTTTTGTAGACGAGAATTTGACAGTTAGTCAATAACACTTACCATATCATTAAATGGCATCCATACTTATAAATGATAAGGCTTAACTTTGTGTGTCACATTTAATGATCATTAATGGGCAAAGACAGCAAGTTCATTATAAAGACGGATGGTAAAAACAGGGTGCAATTTTTGCAGAGTTAATAACAAAGCAGTACAATTTAGTAGCAACAGCTATCTATTCACATTTAATTATGTATATATGTCTAGCTTGAAGTTGATGCAGTGTCCCCATGAGTAATGGCAGTTTAACTTGTCATGTTCATAATGTCTGACTACTTTTTATCAATTTCAGCTTATTAAAGTGCGCTTTCAATCAGCTTCAATTTATTGGACAGATGACAAATGAAGCAATGAAATTTCCAGTTAAAATGAGGAAGATTATTTTGTTGAAATTTTAGTGACATTGTTTTTCACAAACTTATTTACATTAATTGAGTTTCATGGGTTGTTAGCAAAGCTAACCTCAAAGTTCTCAGTTTGCCAATGGTTAGAGGATGCATCGTATTTTTTGGACGTCTGAATTCTAAGAAATGTCAAATAGCCTTATTTGTAGCTTAGATAACAGCTGTAGATGGATGATGAGTTAGCCATTCATAGAATCTGACAATATTGATGTAATGAAATGGAGTTAAGAATGTGGATAAAATTAGATCTTTGTATTATGCCATGAATTAAAGCAACAAAACACAGTTTGGCATATATAATATTTGAGAATGTTATTTATGTTAATGCTGAAATACACAAGAATTGAAATTTTGGGAAGACTTCTTGTATTGTTAAATGTAACGAAATGATAAGATCATTGTTTATGTCTAGGCTTGTTACATATTGTGAGGTAACAAGGTGCAGAGCTGGATGAACACATCAGGTCAAGCAGCGCCAGAGGAGCAGGAAAGCTGACGTTTTGGGTCTTAACCCTTCATTTCTGAAGAAGGGTCTAGGCCTGAAATGTCAGCTTTCCTGCTCCTCTGGTGCTGCTTGGCCTGCTATGTTCATCCAGCTCTACACCTTGTTCCCTCAGATTCTCCAGCATATGCAGTTCCCACTATCTCTTGTTACATATTGTGTTCAGAGAAAGGCTTCCACAGTGTTGCAGCCATTCCAATACTGGAACCATCTGAACAAAGTTGCTAATTATTCAAATAAAATATTGAAAAGAATAAAGAAAATTCAACAGTTGATATTTCATTGCCCAGAATTGACTCCTTATCACCGTTCACTTTAAGAATTTGAATTAAAGAAACATTTAAAGATCTCTGTACTGACTATGAAATTAACTCTTGGCAGGATACATAAGAGCTGATCCAATGACCTTTCAATTTAGAGCTGTGTTTGCTCCAGTTCATATTTTTGCTTTCGTTATTGTTTAAAGTCCAGTTACCTTGACTACCCATCCTTTTCCTTCTTACTATCAATAGACTTTATTCATGTCATTTTCAAACGTTTTTTCAGCTGTGACTGTTCGGCTGAAATTAATGGTAAAATCCTGAGCATACACATTACTGTATTGATATGTCACATCGCTGATGGTTCCACCTCCAATGCTTTTGAGCTATTCCTTTGTTCTTTCCTCCAAACCAAAACGTGAATGCCAATGGTAAAGAAAGTGGATGGCTGTGTATCTAGGACTTTGATCTGTTTTGTTCTTTCCAAATGAAGTAATGACTTTTGTCCCCAACAGGGTCAAGCACAAATATTGGTGGGTTTTAAAACATGTGCTACCTCTGAGAGCCCATTTCTGAAGAAGGGTCTCGACCCGAAACGTCAGCTTTCCTGCTCCTCTGATGCTGCTTGGCCTGCTATGTTCATCCAGCTCCATACCGTGTTATCTCTACCTCTGAGTACGTCATTTTCCTGACATAGTGCACAGGTAAGAGCTGATGAACTGACCTCAAAGAAGAATATTCATTTAGTCTGATTGGAATTTTCCAGTGACCATGTAGCCAGGTAATATTTGGAAACTCTTGTAGTTCAGTGAAAGTGCTCCAGCCTCTGAGCCAGGAGGCCTGAGTACAGGTCCCACCAACTCTAGAGGTAAGTCATAACTTGTCTGAACAGGTTGATTAGGAAACTATAATTGCATGGAGAACCCTGTCCCCTCTTGGCAGCAGGTCAGGGTCTGTTGGTCCATGGAGGTTTTGAGGCCTTACTCACTTGCCTGCAATGAAGGCTGCGCTGTGAAGGGGTAATCCCTTCATGATATTGGCCCATCATTTCCGAGGGCAATTTTAGTTTTAAGATTTAAGAAGTTGGATAGAGGGTGCTTCAATGCTGAGGAGCCTTTCTCTCAATTAACTGATAGAGCACTCAATTGCTTACTCAGTGGTTGAGTAGCTCCTACTGGTCCTCAAGCTGCAAGAGTATGTCAGCTATCCCTAGTTAGATGGTGGGCCTCGCATATGACCATTAATTGTCCAATCTGGAGACTATCATTTGCCAAGCAACTGTTTCTCACACAGAGCAGACTTCTGACTACTATCTGGCCCTGACACAGGGTCTGCTATTTCATGGGGAATATCCTACCATGAGGCTGTATTCTGGTGAGTAAAATGCAGACCACAATGCTTTGTCGGCATTGTAGAAAGTATGAATCTAACAATTATAGTGCAAATTGATGTAACCTCTGATTAGTGGAGTAGGGAGGGAATTCTAACATTTAAGGCTTAGATGTCTGAAGATACTACCACGAATGGTGAGGTAAAGAATGGAATGCAGGTGCACATATTTAAGAAAGATGATACCAGAATTGAGAGAATATAACTAGCAGTAAAGTTTGAACTGGATCACCAGCTTCCCTCTACCATAAAATCCAAAGTTGAATGGGCGCTGCTGATTGGACAATACTCCATTCCATTTGCAACTCATTCGAAACTGAAGCAGTCTATGTCCATGCACAGCAAAATCTGAATTACATCCATGCACAGCAAAATCTGAACTACATCCAAGCTTGGGCTGATAAGTGACAAGTGGCCTTCATGCTAAACAAGGGCCAAACAATGATCTTATCATGCTAACCAGTCTGTCTTGACATTCAAAGGTATCATCATCACTGAATCACCCACCGGCCATATTCTGCAGTTTACCATTGTGATGAAAGATGTGTGATCCCAAGACATAGGAGCAGAAATTAGGCCATTCAGTCCATCGAGTCTGCTTTGCCATTTACTCACAGCTGATAAGTTTCTCAACCCCATTCTCCTGCTTTCTCCCCCTAACACTTGATCCCCCTGACCAGTCAAGAACCTATCTATTTCTGTCTTAAGTATACTCAATGACCTGGCCTCCACAGCTTTCTGTGGCAGTGAATTCCATACATTCACCACTCTCTGGCTGAAGAAGTTTCTCCTTATCTCTGTTCTAAAAGGTCTTCCCTTTACTCTAAGCCTGTGTCATTGGGTCCTAGTCACTCGTACCAATGGAAATATCTTTCAAACATCCAGTCTGTCCAGGCCATTCAGTACTCTGAAAGTTTCAATTAGATCCCCTCTCATCCTTCTAAACTCCATCGAGTATAGACCCAGAGTCCTCAAATGTTCCTCATATGTTAACCTTTCCATCCTTGGGACCATCCTCGTGAACCTCCTCTGAACCTGTTCCAGGGCTAATACATATTTCCTGAGATATGGGGCCCAAAACTGCACACAATGCTGCAAATGTAGCCTGACCAGAGCCTTATAGAGGCTCAGTAGTACATCCCTGCTTTTATATTCAAGTCCTCTCTAAATAAGTACCAAAGTTGCATTTGCCTTCCTAACTACTGACTCAACCTACAAGTTTACCTTGAGAGAATCCTGGACTAGAAGTCCCAAGTCTCTTTACATTTCAGATTTCTGAATTTTCTCCCCATTTTAGGAAATAGTCCATACCTCTATTCTTATCAAAGTGCGTGACCTCATAATTTTCCACATTGTACTGTGTCTGCCACTTCTTTACCCACTCTCCTAACCTTTCCAAATCCTTCTGCAGCCTCCCCACATTTTCAATACCACCTGTCCCTCTACCTATCTTTGTATGTCTGCAAATGTAGCCAGAATGCCCACAGTTCCTTCATCTGGATCATTAATGTATGAAGTGAAACGTTGTGGTCCCAGCACTGATCCTTGTGGAACACCACTTGTCACCGGCTGCCATCCTGAGAAAGACCCTTTTACACCCACTCGTTGCTTTGTGCTAGACAACCAATCTTCTATCAGTGCTAGCACCTTACCTCTAACACCCTGGGCCCTTATCTTACTCAGCAGCCTCCTGTGCGGCACCTTGTCATAGGCCTTCTTGAAGTCCATCTTATCTATTGGCTCTCCTTGGTCTAACCTGCTCATTATTTCTTCAAAGAATTCTAATAGATTTGTCAACCGTGACCTCATCTTGATGAACTTCCAAGTATTCAAAAATCTCATCCTTTACAATGGACTCTAAAATCGTACCCACACCGAGGTTAGGCTAATCAGCCTGTAATTTTCAGTCTTTTGCCTTACTCCCTTTTTAAAGAGGAGTGTCACGTTAGCGATTTTCTAGTCCTCTGAGGCCCTCCCTGACTCTAGCAATTTCTGAAAGGGGGTGTAGTCCATCTGGTCCTGGTTATTTATCCACCTTCAGGCCAGTCAGTTTTTCCAGCATCTTTTCCTTGGTGATGGCCACCATACTCAGCTCTGTTCCCTGAGTCTCTCGAATTTTTGGGATATTGCTCATGTCTTCCACTGTGAAGACTGAAGCAAAGTAATTATTCAGTTGGTCAGCCATTTCCTTGTTCCCCACTACTATCTCTCCAGTGTCATTTTCCAGTGGTCCAATGTCCACTTTTGCCTTCCTTTTGCTCTCTATATATCTAAAGAAACTCTTACAGTCCTCCTTTATATTATTGGCTAGCTTACCCTCATATTTAATCTTCTCCCTCTTTTTTTTGTTGCCCTCTGTTGGCCTTTGTAAGCTTCCCAATCCTTTGGTTTCCCAGTGCCCTTCACCACATTATATGCTTTCTCTTTTGCTTTTATGCTATGCCTGACTTCCTTAGTCAGCCATGGTTGTTTCATCTTCCCTATGCCATGCTTCTTTTTTCCCTAGGGATGAATTTTTGCTGTGTCTCTTGAATTGCTCCCAGAAACTCCTTCCATTGCTGTTCCACTGTCTTTCCTGCTAGGGTCCTCTCCCAGTCAATTCTGTCCATCTCCTCCCTCATGCCTCTATAGTTGCCTTTACTCAGCTGTAATACCGTTACCTCTGATTCTATCTTCTCCCTCTCAAATTGCAGAGTAAATTCTATCATCTTATGATCACTGTCTCCTAAGGGTTCCTTCACTTAGGCTGCCTTATCAAGTCTGCCTCATTGCACAACACTAAATCTAGAATTGCCTGTTCCTTAGTGGGCTCCACCACAGTTGCTGTTCAGTTAAACATATATTTATGTGTACATATGTGTGTAGACACACACACACACACATATTAATCCAGCCATAAATGAATCAAGAAAATACCTAAATGGGTGCAGCTCCAGAAACACGGAAGAAGCTTGACACCATCCAGGATAAAACAGGCTGCGTGACCTTTGCCCATTCACCGCCTTCAACCTTCAAGTGCACAGTGGCCGATGGACCATCTGCAAGATGCTCTGCAGGAACTCGCCAAGGCTCCCTTGACAGCAACATCCAAACTCTGATTTCTATTATCTACAAGGACAAAGGCAGCAGGTGCAAACTACACAGCACCCTTACTTTGAAATATATCACCATTCCTTCACTGAAGTTGCTGAATTAAAATCCTGGAACTCCTTTCCTAAGAGTACTGAGGGTGTGCCTGCACACCAAAGATTGTTCAAGAAAGCAGCTGACCACCAACTCTCCAGGCAATTAAAGATAAGCCAAAATTGCAAACACAGGTGGTGACACCATATCGCATGAATGAGTAATAAAATGAACTGTACTGTGACAGCTTGTTTAGGGCACAGCTAATACCAGACACAGCTCTTCATGACTATTGCAGGAATGTAGTCAGTGCCCACAGCTATATTTTGAAATGCATGGAGTGAACTGAATTGGCTGACTGCTGGTTTGTGCAATGCTCAGGTCTGTCTTGCCAGGGCTGGTGATGGTGATGTTTATTTTCAAGGTATGATTCTATGAATTGACTATATTGTTTGACTAGTCCATGAAAGAGCTCTCCAAATTTTGGCACAAGTCCCCAGATGTTGGTAAGGAGGATTGACAAGGTTGTCAATTAAGCTTAGACATTCTCAGCTTTGAATAACCCCTTCAGGGTTTTAAACAAATAATTCTGGCTGGAACTTACAAACTAAAACCCTTACACTTAGGTAACTTTTTTCCTAACTTTTTTGAACAGCTCCTTTTTTCAGGCGAAACTGTTTCAGGTACCCAACTTCAACAAGGAGTTCTGAGTTAAAACTAAAATCTCTCCAAGCTAAGGTGTTTCTCCTGAGCCAAAAAGGAAAACGTACATAATCCTTCTAACTGAAAGCAAGCCAATGCTTCTCACTGTTTGTTCTGTTCATTCATAAAACTTTCACAATGTAAAAAGTCCTCATTAGGGCTCGAGGAACTAACTCTCTCATACTGGTTTCAAAAAACCATTGCTGCAGAAACATTGATAAGTTAAGCATTGAACCCACCTCAAACATGCAAACTGAAACACACATTCCATTAGACATTAGTTTTGCTTGCAATTTTATGAAGCAAAGGAAATACAGCAATTGAATCATCCATAATTATAACAGTCTTTGTGTTTAGAATAATCTTTTGTATTAGCTTACCTTGAATATAATTCTTGGAACATTGAGATCCTTTCATTCATCCCTTCTATTCACTAATAATATACAGTGCAGTCTGATGTCATGCTCAATATCTGGTCTCATCTGCTGCAGATTAAAAGCTTAATTTAAATCACAACATTGTAAATTTTTCAAATACCCAAAAAATACACTCACTGGAATAATCCCCTACAATGGTTTACTCTGGCAGAGATGATATAAAGGGGATTAATGCCCTATCTAAAACCCCAATAGATCAGTTATGAGATGATGGCTGGGATTTTTCATGGCAATGTGTCTGACGCATATAAATATGTGATTGGCTCTGGATCTGTATAATTAATGTAATTCGGAAAGATAAGTTAATAGTATTGGCTAGACCGTTTTCAGCCAACTTGACAATGTAAGGGTGCTTAGTTCAAATTTGTTTTTAATCATTCGACTATTAGTGCAGCACCAGCACAGTCTCTTGCAACAGATTTGCTTTTGCTGGGACGGAAGGAAAGTTTGTGCAGCAGCATTTAAAATAGCCAATTAATGATATTCAGATCCTTTTAGACATCATATGACAGGAGTATACAATATTCAAGGAACAACACAGTATCACTGCAGTGGTGTTAGCAGCTGGATGAGCCCCGAAACTCTCTGATGAATCCTAAGAATCCTGATGCCTCCTAACAGGGGGCAGAACTGGAAGATTGGCACTGTTGGCACTGAGGGTTACAAACTGCATAAGTGATAGTTCAAGCAGAATACAGAGAAGACAAAGTTGGTGAGGATGATCTCCAGTACCTTAACAACTGAAAAAATTACTAAAGGAGATATCATTACTTCATTGGATCAGTATAATTCTGAAACGCTAGTTTGATAAACTGAGCAAACACACATTCTTAGTACACACATTTTTAGGTATGGAAAGCCTTTGGAAGTTCTGTGTACACTACTTTTAATTGGGTGCATGGCATGCCAAGGTACATTTGGAATCCAGTTTCTGTACCAATCATAGAGCCTTTACTCTTCTCTTTAACTATTACAATCTTAACAACTAAATATCAGAGAAACTCAATCATGCAAAGGGCAACCCCAACAAATGTTCAAGCATCATCATTATTTAAAGCTCAAAGTCCTCGAAGAATATGTTTTAAAGAGGCAATGTACAAATATTTTAGATGTGAGAAGTCTTCAAACTATTCTCAAGCCTTTAACATTGTACTTGCTTGATCCAAAAGAGAAGCTTGACTGTAATTATTATCAGAGTTCAATTTAAGGTTTTAGAGTAGATTTGTAACTTGGATTGTGGATGTTGTGGCTGGTTGGCTCACTGAGTTGGTTTGTTGTTCCGCAGATGTTTCATTACCCAGCTGGGTAACATCATCAGTGCGGCCTCCGATGAAGCGCCATTGTGTTTTCCCGCCTGTTATTTAAACTCTGGTGTCTGTTGAGCTGGATTACCTCACTTCCAGTTTTCCTTCATAATGGAGTGTATATGGGGTCGAACTCTATGTGTTTGTTGATGACTTTCTTCATGGGGTATCAGGCTTCTAGGAATTTCCGTGCTTGACTCTGCTTTGCTTGTCCTGGGATCTTGGTGTTGTCCCAATTGAATTGGTAGTTCTCTTTTTCCACGTGGATAGAGATGAATGAGTATTAGTCGTGTCATTTTGTAGCCAATTGAAGTTTGTGTACCCTTGTTGTTAATTTCTTTCCTGTTCATCCGATGTAGTGTTTCTCACAGTCTCTGCAGGGAATCTTGTATATAACATTGGTCCTGTCCATAGTGGGTAGTGGGTCTTTAGTTCAGGTGAGCAGTCGTCGTAGAGTTGATGTGGGTTTGTGTGCTACTCTGATGCCCAATAGTTGTAGGAATCTTGTGGTCAATTGTCGAAGAAACGCCAACCAGTCCACATGAGGAGACATTTGAAACAATAAACAGACAAGCAGAGATTCTGAGAGAGTGCCAACTGCAGTGTGTTTTCTCAAATGGGCAATACACTTAAATTTAGGCCTGATTTCTCTAATGGAGAATGCGGCAAATAGTTTTCTTGATTTTTTTCTACCTTGCATTGGATTAGGGAAAAGAGATTGAGTTGAGTGGGACTGTGCAAGAAGTGTGTGGTTATGCTGATGACAACCAAGGTATTTCCAAATCTTAATATAACTCTATCTAAGCCAGAAATCTAAGCCATTAATTCTAAGCCATTAATCTGAGCCATAAATCAGTAATTTCATCAACTAATTGCAGGACCAATCCACAAACACCCAGTGTTAATACTAAGGAGTCCTTAGAAAGGTGGTAAGGTTTTGCTAGACAGCTTGTGAGCATTAGAATCTGAGAGACAGAGAGAGACATTCAATGACAGGGCATAAATGATCATCTTTGCCTGGAGGACCAGCCTCAAAACAGGGGTTGATTATAAAAAAAATTAAACTCACATATAGGTAATTAGCATGGATATAGTTGAAACATTGGACAAGGGTGGGAGTCCACTACCTACATCCAAGAGATTAATGCAATACTAAAATGCCTGCAAGAGCTCCTAATGGTATGTGTAACATCCAAAGAGGCAGCTGACAGTGCTGCATTTGAGACTTGGAACAATACACATTCGCAGGATTCCTAAGACCTGATTGAGACAATACAGTTGTTAAGTTTCTTCATTGTCAAATAGAAATGAATGCCTGGAAGGGCTCTCAAAGAGTGCCGATGTGCTAATGTTTTCTAATCCTCTGATCAATAAGGAAGCCTCAGACATGAGTATGGTTCTCGTTTCCAATGCAAAAGAAAAACTTGAGAAAATGATCCTTTCAGGACTGCTAATTAATTGAAATGAATCTTACTTTTAATCTCTAATACTTGAGCAGAATCTTTCCACAAGCCAGATTGCTCAATCTCAGCTCATTTGTGGAGCTTCCAATAATAACATAGAACATAAGAGCTAGGAGCAGGAATGGACAATTCAGTCCTTTGGCCTTACTCAAGAATAAGTGTGAGACCAAGTTGATTATTTGACATAAAGGGGGGCTATGATGCTAATAAATGGATATGGACAGTGGATGATTGTATAGGCACTTGTCGATTAATGTTTTTGTCAAAAATAGATGTCTTTGAACTGCATTGTGTAAGCCTAATTCATATTTTGGATATGGGACAGAATTATACAATGTTGAGAGAGTGACTGCAGAGGTAATGGATCTGTTGGTGGTCATCCTCCAAAATTCTTTAGATTCTAGAATGGTTTCTACAGATTGGAAAGTAGGAAATATAATCCTTTCTATTTAAGAAGGAGAGAGTAAACGAGGAACTACAGTCTTGATAACCTAATGTCAATCATAGGGAAAATGCTAAAATCAATTCTAAAAGATATGATAACTGGACTCTTCAAAATTTATGGTGGGATTGGAAAGAGTCAACATAGGCATGACAAGGAAATCAATCTTTTGAAAAACTTGTTAGAGTTTTATGTTAAAGGATATAGCTAGCAGAATAGGTCAGGAGGTCATCTGATCTCAGATCACATCACTAACCTTGTGTCATGATCCAAGATGAGATCACCAAATTGTATTATGATTTGCTAAGGGATATTATTTTTAATATAGACAAAATATGAGATCCAAGGGACCTACTCAGAGAACAAAGCACAAGGTTTCCTGGTTTCAAACAAGCAATAATACTTTACCAAGCAAGTTATAACAATGATACAACCTACAATACTTGTATGTTTTAGTTCCATCTTCCACAATTAACGTGGAGTAAAATTGGATAATAGACAGTGAATGAGCACCCTGCAGCATATAGTAAATTACATTTGCAATCAAGACCAGTCTTGTGGATTTCTTGGAAATTTCCCTAAATTTAACAACATGAAAGTCATCAAATCTCACTAAAATTCATAAGGAATTGCAATTCTTCACTTTTGTTAATCTGGTCTTGAAACTCCTTTTCAAGCCATTCTGTCACAGACAACCTGAATGGCTACTCCTGTCCTGCGCAGTCACCCCCCTATTCTGGGTCCATGCTCCCTAGAGTCTGCAACTACACTACAGAATTCATTCACCAACAGATAGCTTCACTGAGCCGGTTCTGTGCTTGGCTTTTTCCCTAAATTCCAACCTTGCTCAGTGACATCAAGCAAGCATTGCTTGTGAGCTTTGTACCCACTCTCTTAGTTGCACTGAGTTTAATGCTCACAGACTTAATCCAAGGCCCTCATATTATCATCCAGCACCTGCCCAATTTCTCAGCTTCCCAGGATTTCCTCTGTGTTCTGACTCCAATTCTTAGTTGCCTCTAATTCCCAGAAATTGTGTTCATCCTAACAACAACTGCTCTTGACTCAATGAGTCCCCCTATATTTGTAATTTGACTGCCTTTTCCAGCAGTAGAGCTAACTACTGCACTTCTAAGATGGAGTCTGCCCTATCTCTGACTCCTTCCCATTCACACACTCACTGTCCTTCATTACCTTATCAATAATCTTTGAACTGTATTTTCATGATTCCCAAACTGTCCTATATTTCTTACTGAGCCTGACCCCTTTTGCCCAGCAGAATTGAATCTTGCCACATAACAACTCTGGTCCTGAATGTGCTCTGCACGTTTCATTTCACAGAGAACAATAGCTTGTTTAGTTCAAATTAAACGTGTGTAACCAAAGAAAACAAGAAGGTGTGTTAGAATTTCACAACGGTTTCAGAAGGTTTCCAAATGGAGTCCCACACAGGTGGTTAGTAAGCAAAACTAAAGCAGATGGGATTGGAGGTGATTTACTGGCCTGCATCGAGAATTAATTCATGGAAAAGAAATAGAGTAGGAACAAGTAGTCATTCTCAGGCTGTGACTAGTTTCCTTAAAATATTTCATGGAATTTGGGTGTCACTGATAAGGCCAGCATTTGTTGCCCATCCACAAATGCTCTAGAACTGAGATTGCTAGCTGCCAAAAGTGCCATGAGCATCAATGCTTGGATCCAGCTGTTCACAATCTATATCAATACTTTGAATGTGTGGATCAACTGTAATACTTCCAGTTTTGCTGATGACACAAAACTAGTTGGGAATGTGAGTTGTGAGGAGGTTGCCAAGATGGTTCAGCGGAATACGGAAAGGTAAAGTAATTGGGCTAGAAATTGAATGTGGAATGTTAATTATACACATTAATAGGCAGAACAGAAATGCAGAGTATTTCTGAAATGGTGGGTGATTTAATGCACAAAAGGGTCTAGGGGACATTGTTCTTAACTCATTGAAAGTTACCTACAACTGTGGCATGAGTGACAGATTACAACTTTTCAGGTTTGGCCTAGCCGGTGAGTTGTGGAGAGGAGAATGGTTGTGAGATGATGAACATAGCATATTTAGCTCTTAAAACATGGTATCATGTAAGCTTTTACTAAAAGAGTATTTGGGTAGAGAAGTAAAGGTGCCTTTGTTGAAATTGACTATAACCTTGGTGAGACTGCACCGAGAGAATTGTGTGCAGTTGTGGTTTCTTTACCTAAGGACAGATACGCTAGCTATCGAGGGACTTCAATGAATATTCACCAGACTGATTCCTGGAATGGTGGGATTGACACATGGGAAGACACTGAGGGGATTGAATCTATATTCTCCAGAAGGATGAGAGCTGATGTTATTGAAGCACACAAAATTCTTATAGAAATCAACAGGGTAGGTGCAAGTATAAGTTTACCATGGAAACCAGGATGCCTGGAACAAAGAGAAGCAGTGTCAGAATGAGACGTAGTTAATTTACGACTGAAATAAGGAGGTATTTCTTCTCTCAGCGGGTGGTGAATCTTTAGAATTCTCTAGGGGATTTTGGAAGCTCCATCTTTGAGTGTTTTCAGGACACATTGTTAGATTCTAGATTTTAAAAATACTAAGGATATTAAAAATATTATTGTATAGTGCTAAAAAGGCATTGTGGTAGAAGATCATCTATGATCTAGATAACGGCAATACAGATGCAAGATCCAAAACAATAACTCTGATTTCTCTCTACAGAAGCTGCCAGACCTGCTGGGCTTTAGCCGCAATTTCTGTGTTTGCTTCCTGATTTGTTTTATTTTCCCTAAGACCAATGTAATTTTTGGATGGAATCAGAAAATACCGTGCAAATTTGAGGGCACACTTCTCAAATTTGACTGGGAATTTATATATATATCTATTATGTCTCGAGTACAGCCAATAATCAAGTATACAAACAAAACCTACACGTTAATATTTTTGAAATAAATGATTTGGTTTCTTCCTTAGCTGCCTCCCACAGCCATCAACAAAGCAATTTGTTGATATTACCGGATGAAAATCCCACCTGCTTGTATCATATCAAAGAAAATCAGGCACACTGTAGCCGGAACTATTGTATATTAAAATAACCTGACTGCTTTCTGGCTTTTAATGAGGTATGCAGCTTCTCGGAAATATAAAAACCATAAGCAGAATGACGCATACACAATAAAGTCTTCAGTTTTTTTTATCACAGCACACAACACTGTACTCAACATTATCTCACCCAGCTATTTCGCCTTCTGCGCTACTGCCTTATTCTAAAATCTTCTGAGTGAAGGGTTTTTTTGACAAAAGGTCAAATAAAGTTGAAATAGTTTATTTTCCCACTTGGTATTAGGTTTTTTTTTATCATCCCATTGATGCTGCATATGGAAAACTAATGCTGTAGGTCTTTTTTCTCTTCTAACATGCAAATGACTCACCAAGTGGAAGGATTAAGTGTGGTATCTTGCTGATGTGTAAACTGCTTGGGAATGAGGTGCCTCCATAATCCTTTAAGCAGTTCCTCAGATGTTCTCCAACTACTTCCTTTAGTTCAGGACAGCTACTGTCTGATTTCTGATTATCTACATCCACTTCTGTGCATAGGGGACAAAACCTGAAAGTGCAGCATAAACTCAACAGGTGCTGCAGCATCTGTGCAGAGAGAATCACAGGCTGAATATTGCATTTCTTTGACTAAATGTCAGTCATGTCATGATTCAGGGAGAGTTTCTATCTGCAAGGCCTAGCAAATTTTCTCATCGCATCTTACCAATCATTAACTAAATATCCTGTGTCTGATGATGCCCCTTGTCCGATTCCAGCTCAGTTCTGCCACTTGCCACACCTGCAATGGACTGGTCTCCAGCTGAAGCTCAACTATTATCATTATTGTCTGCAATATCTCCCCTCACTCATTCACCATCCCAATTTCTCCAACCTGCATGCCATCTGTGCTGCCACTCACTTGTTCAGATCGCCAGCCTACCTTCACCAAAAGTACTAGCTATGCTACCCAGCCTGGTCAGCGGATCACTGTGACCATCTAACTTCAGTGATTTTTTGCTTTTAAAAACCACATTGAGCCATGAATAGTCCCAGGTATTAAAAATCAGATGATGAAATTGGAAAATTCATGGCTCATTTTTTGGTATTATTGTAACAATGGTCATTGCCTGATATTTGTGTTAAAACAATTACACATTCGTCAGCATAAGTGGGGGTGTCATCCATGCCTTGCTACATCTGGATACAGTTTGCTTCAGTGACTGGAGAATCAGAAATGGTGCTGAACATTGTGCAATTATCAGCAAAAGTCCTCCCTCCTGACCTTATGCTAGTAGGAAATTCTGTCTTCCCTGCGTTGAGGTGTCTACAGTTCTGCAAGGCGTTCTGCTGTTGGTCAGACCTTTGAGGAGGCACAGTGTGTGTTAATTTCATTTTAATTGTGTTTAATTATGGTGGACTTTAACTGGGTGTTCATTTGAGTTTTTTTTAAAATTTAACCAATTCTCTAATTGTTCAGAGATGTTATCACACACCTTTGGAGCAGGTGGGATTGAACCCGGAACTCGTGGTGCAAGGATAGGGACACTACCAATGCATCACAAGAGGGCCTTCGAGCTTCTTATAAATAAATATAAACTGAAACTGTGGATGTTAGATTTGGAGGTGTTTATTATTTCTTAATAAGTAGAGCTACGTAAAGATTGGCTCCTGTTTTATCCTTTGACAACTGGTTTTCAGGGATAGAACAGCATGTTCCGAGTCATCAGTCAGAGAGACAGAGGCAGCATTTCAAAGTAGCTGCCTTATCATAGTCACATACGGGTGGAAGAAACTTTTAATTCCATTTTATTGTCTTTTTGTGTATCTATCTAGCTTTCCCTGAAGGTCATCCATGCTATTTGTCTCCATTGTAATATGTGATAGCAAATTCCACACTCTAATCATTGTCAACATAAAGAACTTACTCCTGAATTCCTTCAGAGATAAAAGGTACTGCAGATGCTGGAGAATCTGAGATAACAAGCATGGGGCTGGATGAACACAGCAGGCCAAGCAGCATCACAGGAGCAGGAAAACTTGACGTTTCGGGCTCAGACCCTTCATCAGAAATGGGGGAGGGGAAGAGGGTTCTGAAATAAATAGGGAGAGAGGGGGAGGCGGATAGAGGATGGATAGAGGAGAGGATAGGTGGAGAGGAGGCAGACAAGTCGAAGAGGCGGGGATGGAGCCAGTAAAGGTGAGTGTAGGTAGGGGGGTAGGGAGGATATAGGTCAGTCC
>JAHRHZ010000075.1:6185893-6227335 GCA_024137785.1 Ginglymostoma cirratum | reverse complement strand
CGTTGGATCCGGAGGTTGGTGGGGTGGTACGTGAGGACGAGGGGGATTCTTTTTTGGTTATTATTGCGGGGATGGGGCGTGAGGGATGTGTTACGGGAACTACCTTGGTATTATAGCCACTAATTCCCAACTTACCCATATCTTGAAGGTCTACACTATCAAACTTCTCATTAGTTTTATAGATCTCTTATAGATTAGCCCTCAGCTATTTCTTTCAAGATATAATTAGCCCTTGTATGCTGCCTTGAGGAACAATTGCAGAGAAATCCTGGGACTTAAATAAATGACTTCCAACAACCACTCCTTTGTCCTTTGTGGGATGTATGACTCCAAACAGAGGAGCATATTCTCCCTGCCTCCCATTGACTCCAGTTTTGTATCTCTGCATGGAATGAGTGATGGTCACTCTGACCAATATTGCCATTGATGGATGGAGCTATAGAAAGTAGATTGGCAGGAACAAGTCAAATACGTTTTTCCCTCTCATGGATTTTGTCATCACCACCTGCCACAGGTCCAGTCAAGTAGCTACGTCCTTTAGGATTCAACCAGCTTGTCAGTAATGAGCCATTCTTGGTCAATGCTACTGAAATCCTCCACCCAGAGTACATTGTGTGCTCTTGTCACCCTCAGTGCTCCTTCAAATTTTATTCATCATGGAGGAGGATTGATTCTTTAGCTAGTTTGAATCAGCTTGAAACTTTATGGGCTCTAGCATCGATGTTGAGGATTCCCAGGGTAAATCCCTCAACATTTACACAACTGTGCCGCCATCGCTAGTGGGTCTGTTTTGTTGGTGGGACAGGACCAATCCAGGCAGGGCAATGGTAGTATCTGGGACATTATCTGTAAGGTATGGTTGAGTAAGGAGGGGACATAGTCTAAACATTAGGGCTAGATCATTTAGGAGGGATGTTAGGAAGCTCTTCTACATGCAAATGGCAGTTGCTGATCGATCCTTTATTAAGTTTGAATCTGAGGTAGATAAACATTTCTTAAGCAAGAGTATTAAAGGGATTATGGGCCAAAGGAAGCTTCACAGATCACAGTTGATGTTGAGTGACCCTTCCTCAGAACCGGCTTAACCACAATGAGCTTAAATCTCTGAATCAATGGTCAATGATTCACCAGAAGGCTCTAATTTAAATGTTTTCAGACCTCCGGCACTATTCCACTTGAAGTAGTGACTGTCATTGCTCAGTGGGTGACCGTTTCTTTAGACACACAAATGCATGCTGCTCTCCAGTGAGGATTGTGTTATCATTTAGCTTGCATGTGAGACCTCTTTGAGTGAAAATAAATCCAGTTGAATAATGGTGCTATGTCATTATCGTTGTTCACTTTCAAGATCCCAATTTTATCGTTCCAAAGTGAAGCACAGCTGAGAATCAGCTTTCTGTTGGAACCTTTTGGAATGCCTTTAGTAGATTCACTATCTCCAATGCTTCTTGCTGTTCTCAGTCCAAGCTACTTACGCCATGACGGGAAGGATGCTCTGATGAACTCTTTAGCAGAAGAAAGGCTTGAGCTTGATGGATGGTAAATAGTTTTAAGACATACCACATTGTAGCAAGTTGCAGTACATCTGAGATACATGCTTTTCTCTGGTGAGACTTTTCGGCTTAAACCAGGATTAACTACTTTAGCCATATCCTGTTAAGACTAAGTACAATCACTGAAGAGCTGTACGCCCTCAGTGGAACACATGCAGGATTCTGGGTAGCTCCTCCCAGGAACAGTCTTTTATACCTTGATGCTTGGAACTTATCTTGTGATGTCAGTTAAACTTTTCAGATGCTAACTGTCTTATGCAACATCTCTCCCAAGCTTTCTTTCCAGTTCTTAATGAATTGTTTCAATCAATTAAAGTAGGTTCATCACTACCCTGAATTGTTCAAGTCTCTGACTTTATAAATGACCACTGACTTGGTTCGATTGCAAGTCTGCTGCTTGAGAACAAATCTTTCAGGTACAGCTCGTTGCCATCCTGGAACTTTGGTGAATCTCTGATTTCTTGGATGTTCTTTACAGAGGATGATCCTTGCTGCCAATGTCACTACTGAACATTTGTCTCCCTTGGAGGATCTTAAGTTTCCTCCAATTGTGTCAGAGAAGATTATTGCCTTCCTGAAAGAAGTTATCTTTCACTCTCGAGATTGTAACAAGGTACAGTCACATGTGATCTTTCCATTATTGCTCGTATACATTTACAAAGCATCATAACTTTATCAGAACTCAATTATAGACAGAAAGCTGACTAAGCTGCTTTGGAGCTGCTCCTTAAACAGCTGAGTCAACTAGAACAAGAATCTGCCTCTAACTTCTGGTGTTTACAGTGTCAAGGGTATCAGATAATCAGATTTTGAATATTTTTATTGTTATCTGAAGCAACCTTGCAGTGTAATATTTTGTATTATTTCTAGCTCATTCAAGCTTTTAGGAGCAAGCTTAGTTTTCCTGTTGCTTCTGCAATCTTTTTATCTGTTGGTTGCCTCATTCACAGAGACGAGTTTGCTCTGAGTGTTCTTAAACTGCTGAATATTTAAAAACGCATTCAATTTTCTGACTGGATTTCTTTCTTTCTTCACTTTTGTTGACTGTGGCTCTTGTAGAATTGAAGACATTTTTGGGATAGCATAGCTATCATAGAATGCTAGAATTGTTTACAAAACAATGTGGTGTCTGCTATCGTCTTGCATAGCACAGTAAAATGAAATCTTTGGATGCCCACTGCTGTTACCATCTTGGACTGAATTTGGCTAAGTGTCAATTTTGGGGAATTTCATGGAGAATTTCACTCTATGACCTCTAATCAGTTTTCTCACATTATTCTCTGGGTCTTGCCTCATTAGCTAAGCACTGTGCTGTAATGGTGCACCACTCATGATATTGTGTGCTCACCAGCATTGGAAATACTTGCCACTGCCAGGATCTCCCTGTGTTGGCACTATAACTAAAATAGCAGATATGCGATAGGTCAAATGCTGTTTCTCAGGGGTGCCCTCACATCTACATGTGGAGAAATGTCCCAGAGATGTCTGAGAAAGGGAACTTATCTCCCTCTTTCACCGATATGTCCACTGTCCTAAGGTACGTCCAGCAAATCTGCAAACAGGTTATTGACCTTCTATGCTTTGTGTGGGTAAATGCCACCATCTTCTCTCTGCTACCTTGACTCTAACTCTGATACTGCACCCATCCCCACCAAGTCTTACAGTCTACCACTCTCATTATTGCTTGCAATGTCTTCTCTCATTTCTCCTAACAACCTGTCAATCAACGCTGCTAATCATTTCTGTGGTCTGCACTGTCTACTTGTTCAATTGGGCCAACTCACCAACTTTACCCCACCTGCACCAGCATTAATAACTATGCCAACACTTGGCATCTTACCCAATACATCTCTTCCATTGCAGGAGAAACGGCCCATAATAAGGTGGAGAGAGCCCTGATGAGTGGTGGGGTGCCTAATATCCATCTCCTCACGCTCCTATGAAGGGAAGAAACTTGCTTTGGCAGGAGGGGTTAGAGACTGCTCCCATCGAGATCTCCATGCTTAGGCAACAAGTAAGAAGGAACGTTAAACATTGTGCTGCTCTCCCATTACCATCACTGTAAATACATACTTAAAGTGTTCAAACATCTGTTCCCTTTTACACAACTTTTTTTCATTTTCTCTTTTGTCTCCTACAGGCACTAGTGGCAAGTGCAAAGTCTTCGACCCGAAGAGAGCAACCCCTTATTGCCTCCTTTACCTCTGAGGAAGAAGTCATGGATCACTCAGAGAAAGTGTTGGCAAGGATACCTCCTTCAGTAATTCCTCAAAGCACACTGTCACGAGATTTTGGCCTTAGTCTTTAACATTAATGTCAAACATCTTTTGCGGAACTTTGTATCTTTCAAAACTCATTTAACAATGGGAAGAATCTGTGGACGTGACAGGGTTTATAGGAGAAACAATGAGAGCCCTTCATTTTCACTTTCTAGGAAGACCTATCATATGAAATTCTACTATGGACTTTACAGGCCCATAGGGGTTTATCCCTGGGGCTAGTTGCTGGTACAATGTGTCTCAATTTCTAGGATTCTCTCTGACCATACGCCTCAGGTGAGTGATGGTGGGAGGGCTATAATGATGAGGGTGGATCACAGTAGATCCCCCTTACTGATGCTGGGCATCTTGATCAGGCACTGAGCGCCTTTGATTGAGAACCCCACACCCCTCGAGCGACTCTGACAGGTCTTGCTTGTCAGGTTCCCTGCATGGTGTGTTCCAACTTCCTACTAGCTTAATACTGGCAGTGGTGGGCTGAAGCTGTGGGTATGAACTGGCAGGTGATGATTCTCAATGAGTATTGGGGTGGACCCACAATGCATTTAATTGGACTCCTGCCTGATTAAATGATGCTTGACATGATACTTGCCACAGCATAAGATGTAGCAGGGGTCAGCTGAGGCTATTTGCTACAGTCAATAATTTCCTTTAATTCTTTTTTGGTTAAGTCCATTATGCATACTATAGCATCATACAGTGAGGATGAGGACCTTTGGACCAGTAAGTCTGCACCAACAAACAAATCTCTAAATCTACACTAGTCCCACTTTCCACACTTGGCCCATAGACTTGAATATTATGACATTTCAAGTGCTTCTCTAAAGGTTGTGTGGATTCCCACTGCAACTCCCCTTCAAGGCAGTGTATTCCAGATTCCCACCACTATCTGAGTGAAACAATTTTCGTCAAATCCCCTTTAAACTTCCTGACTTTCAACTTAAAATTATACTCCCTTATTATTGACCCTTCAGCTAAGGGGAACAGCTGCTTTCTCCCTACACCAGCTATATCCCTCATAATCCTATACACTTCTATCAGGTCCCCTCACATCCATCTCTGCTCTAAAGAAAATAACTCAAGCTTATCCAACCTCTTTTCATAGCTAAAGAGCTCCATCAGGCAACATCCTGCTGAACCTCCTCTGCACCTCATCCAGTGCAACCAATGTGGAGGCCAGAACTGCACTCCAGCTGTGGCCTAATCAAAGTCCTGTACAGCTCCAACATAACCTCCCTGCTCTTATAATCTATACCACGATTGCAAGAGTCGTGTCCATAAGCCTTCTCCACTATCCTATTAACATGTTCTTCCACCCTCAGGGATCGGTGGACAAGTACGCCAAAATCCCTTTGTTCCTCTGAGCTTCCTAGTGTCCTGCTCTTCATTGAGCACACCCTTCTTTTGTTACTTCTTCCAAAGTGCATCACCTCACACTTATCAGGCTTAAGTTCCATTTGCCACTGATCTGCTCATCTGACCAATCCATCAATATCTCTGGTAACCTAAGACCTTCATCCCCACCATTAACCACCCGGTCAATCTTTGTGTCATCCATAAACTGACTTAACATTTCCCCCATATTCTCATCTATATCATATATATATAATATATATATCCCTATATGAACAATAAAGGATCCAACACTGATCCCTGTGGTATACCACTGAATACTGGCCTCCAGTCACACAAACAGCCTTCAAACACCAGCCTCTGTTTCCTAGCACCAAGCCAAGTTTGGATCCAATTTGCCAAATTACCCTAGGTCACATGTGCTTTTATCTTCTTTTCAGTCTCCCATGAGAGAACTTGTCAAAGGCGTTGCTGAAATCCATATAAACCACATCAACTGCACTATCCTCATTTCCACACTTGGTCATTGCCTTGAAAAATTCAAATCAAATTTGTTAGGAATGACCTGCCTCTGATAAAGCCATGCCAACTATCCCTTGCCTCTCCAAGTGGACATTAATTCTCTCCTTCAGAATTTTCTCCAATAGATTCCCTACCAATAAAGTGAGAGTCACTGGTCTGTAATTCCCTGGTTTACCTCTATTATCCTTCTTGAAAAGTGGTCCCACATTATCAGTCCTTCAGTACCTCACACTTACCTGGTGGTGAGAGGAATTAATCAATTTGGGGCAGAGCTCCTGTAATTTCCTCCCTCAACTCCGACAGCAGCCTGGGAAACAATTCATCTGGACATGGGTGTTTGTTCATTTTTAAGCACGTCAAAAGCTCAAATACTGCCTTACTCCTGATGTTGAACTGTTCAAGAACCTCACAATCCCACTCCCCAAATTCTGTACCTACATCCTCCTCCAAAGTGAAGACAAATGTGGACTATCCATCTGAAATCCTTCCAATGTCCTCCAGTTCAATACACAGATTGCCCCTTTGGTCCCTATTGGGCCATACTCTTTCTTTGTTATCCTCATGCCCTTGATATACATATAGAATATTGGAATTCACACTGATCTTATCAGCTGTGTTTTGGCATGTCTCCTCTTTTCTCTCCTAATTGCTTTCTTAAGATCTCCCTGCACTTTCTATACTCCATGAGGGCCTCTGCTGAATAGCTCCCTTTGTAGCTATTAGATGCAAATATTTTTCTTCTTATGCAGTTCTGAATATTCCTAGACATTCAGGGTGCTCTGGGCTTTTGATCCTACATTTCACACTAAAAGGGAACATGCTGGGGCTGTACTCTCACCAATTCCATTTTGAACGTTCCTCACTGTTCTGCTGTAGATTTACCCAGAACTAACTGTTGCCAGTCTACTTTGGACAGTTCCTGCCTTATTTTAGTAGAATCTGACATCCCCCAATCCAAAACCATTTTCTGCAGATCACCTTGTTCCTTTCCCATAACAAAATTGAAATGTGTGGTGCTGTGGTGACTGTCACTAATATGCCCTCCCACTGACACTCCGGTCACCTGTCTGGCTTTGTTCCCCAGAAATTGGAAGTGCACTGTACCATTCTTTGTTGGACCTTTTACATGTTGATACAAAAAGCTCATTTAAAGTCAGTTGTTTGTAATCCTTTATACATGTCTAAGTATTCTTTAATGATACGTCTGAATATAGTTATTCTTAGTTTACCCATTAGTGATGTAAAATATATTGATCTACAGTTACCTGGCTCGTCCCATTTTGAATACATCTGCTTCCCTTTTGTCCTGTTTCAATTAAAATTTGAGAAAATATGGTTAGTATAGTTACTTGGCATAGTTTTGTAGGAGAATGGCATAAAACTATAATGCTCATTTGGAAAGCTGTGTACAGATATGATACGCTGATTGGCCTCATTCTGCACCACAACTCTTCAGTGATTGTGATTTTTCTGTATCTCTATAAATTCATTGCTAACATTCTTTAGCATACTGCTGTATAGACCATATAGTGTCTCATCAGCTTTAATTCTGAGAAACACCATTGCTTTCTTGATGTGTATATCTATCAAATCCTCAGGAGATCAGAAATTCAGCTTTGAGCCACTCCTTAAATATAGTGGACTGATACTCTGTGGTTCACAAAGAATAAACAAGTGGAAAATCTGAATTTACAGCTGAATTCTTCCTATTCTTCCCTTCAGGTCGTCCCTCAAAGCACATTTTCTTTATTTGGCACCTACAATTCCATCCATTTCTGACCATAGTGCATCACTCACCACCCACTACAAGCATCAGCGTTTAGAAAATTAGAGTTTGACCAGGATGTGCACAGCATGACTAAGTAGAGGCAAGCCCAGATAACAGCAGAGGAATCTGACTTTTACTAACCACTTTCAGTTATTGCGCATTCAAACGATCCAGGATCCATCAATCTGAGCACCATCAACACCATCTGTTCTCCAAGATCTCTGGTATTTCTTTTCTTCTGATATGGGGCAACTTATCAAATTTCAGCTTCAATCTCATCCACATTTCCTTATCTTTTGCTCATTAAGGTTTGCTTACATTATGCATTTTTAACATTGCTGCATAAATGGATGCTTGCCATTGCCTATTGAAGAAAGGAAAAACATGTAGTTATTCAGCACCTTTGGTTTCTAAGGATGTCCCAAAGCACTTGCGCTCTGTTAATTAATTGTGATGTGTAGTCATGATAAAATAGACAAATGGCGGGCCATTAGAAATCTATAAATGTCCAATTCAGAATGACAGGATAAATAAAACATAACTGGACAGGCATCCACTACTTCCTTTGGAAGTCCATTCCACACACAAACCACTCTGTGTAAAAAAGGTTGCCCAGGAAGGACATGAGGGGGTCCTCCCAGATCCAAAGATTTCAACAAGTATAAACAACCATCTGAGAAGATGCCCATCTTGAAGAAGCTCTGCTCCACTATCTGACAAACGGTCGCTGGACCTAAGGCACTGGTTCTGGTTTCTCTTCACAGATGCTGAGCTTTTCCAGCAACTTCTGCTTTTGCATTTGATAATGATTGCTTTGCTTCTATGATGGAATAATTATGGGGGGAGGTTGGAGAATTGGCAGCTATACAACCAAATTGAAAGATGTACGACTTAGGCTTATGGCTATATCACCATTGAGCACCAAAAATTTGTTTTCTGAAGTTCAGGTCTGAATGTTCCAAAGCCTCACTGTTACACAGCTGTATTAAATGGTAAAGTTCATGTGTGAAGTTGCCTTTTAACAACATCTAAAATCAGTTTTCTCATCTTCGATCCATTTGTAGCTATGAGACTGCACAAGAGAATTTTTATGTTGGTATCTGACTCAATATTCTATCCCAACAGGATGAGGTTTTGATGTTACCTCTGTACAGTGTTTTATATTCTAAGGCAGTTGTTTTTCAGCTATACCTGAAAATTGTATGGATGACACAATTATAAGGCCTCAGTGAATGTTCCATGTCTACCAAAAGTCCAGTTAGGTCTTTGAATGAACCAAAATACTACCAACTAAAATTAAATTATCTTCAGAAGATTCATTGATTCCAATTAAATCTGGATATTAAACACAACTCTGCCTTGATGGTCCCTACCTGATCTCTCCTCTGCCCTCACAATCTTGTGGAATGATTTCAAGTTTTAAACTATTAGTCACCTGCTCTGACCATGCACAAGATTCCTCAGGGATTTGGTATTGATGTGCACCTGTGCATCTGGTAAGATTGGAGTAGTCCCCTACTGATACAGTGACAATTGTATGGAATACCAGAAATTTTGGTACCAACAACCCAGTGGCCCCAAACTACAAGAACAACCAAGGTCTTTTCCCTGAGGTAGAGGAGTCCAAAACTAGAGGGCATAAGGTTTAAGGGGAGAGGGAAAAGATTTAAAAAGGGACATAAGAGGCAGCTTTTCACACATGGTACATGTCTAGAATGAGCTACCAGAGGACGTGGTGGAGGCTGGTATAATTATTCATTTAAAAGGCATCTGCATGGTATATGAATAGGAAGGGTTTAGAGGGATATGGGCCTAGATTATTTTACTATGAGACTAGGTTATTTTAGGATATCTGGTCAGCATGGATAAACTGGACTGAAGGGTCAGTTTCAATGCTGTAAAGCTCTATGATTCTATGACTCTCAGTAAACATTACAAATAGAGATTGTTATGTGATGCAATTTGTCTCTCATCTCATTAATGGCTTTTTTTTTAAAGTCCCTTAACCTTAATTACTTGTCTCAAAGGGTCATGGATTTTATTACCCCAGACTGTGGTGGACACCAGGACACTGAATAAATTGTGAGGAGGAAATAGACAAATTTTTAATTAGTAACAGAATAAGAGGTTATGGGAAGTGAGCAGGAAAGTTGAGTTGAGGCTGAGATGGATCAGCCATGATTGTTTTGAATGGTGGAGCAGACCAAGGGCCTGAATTGCCTACTCCTACTCCTAGTTCTTATGTTCTCATGTTATTACATTTGCATTATTTCAATTTTAGTTTTATTTGAAATAATACTTGACTCATAAGAGCTGCAGAAAAAGAAACCATGAACATGTAATACAAGATTTTACAAGATAAAATACATTTCATCAACATTCCAAAATGGAGTTCGATATTGAAATCTGTCTGTCACTGTGTGAAAGAAAAGCAGGTTTTACCCATTGATATCTGCACAATTGATTGTAATTGTGACTCGTTAGAGTACGAGCCTATGGCAGACTTACAGCAGTAGGACTTGTGACAGCCTAATATACAAAGTTAAATAACAAATGTGTCTTTTCTTCACCAACAGTGACTGCCATTGAGTTTGGTTTTAATAGATGCATTATTATATGGATATTAAACTATGTTATTTAAGTCCAAGAAAATACATTTAAACCTGGACTGTCAGAGCATAAGAATGCATGGAGCATGTCAAGACAAAGTAAACTCCCAGTAATTTATACAATATTTGATTGTATTGAAATGTCTCAAAGTGGTCTTCATAATAAATTATTTGTAGAGAGCCACAGAGGTTCTTGTGTGATTAAACTCTGCTACGTGATTGAAGAGCCGACAGAAACGTCAGGAAACCTGTAGACAACAGATTACGCTAGACTCCTGCTATTCCAAACATGTTACTGGTTGCCTTTGCAAGGGAAGAACTGCATGAGAAACAGTGACTGGCAGAACTGTTCCCAAATTTCACCAATCCCAAAAACAGATTCGCTCGAAGGAGGAGATTATGCAGTGTAAGGGCACTCTGGTGGTTGGGTGCAGCCACCTGCTGCCTGTTTTACATCCCCACCCATTGTGTAAGTAGTCAATATGGCTAGACTATAGGCAGAAGCAGTGGCACCTTCATTTCTCAGGTAGTCCTGGACCCGTTGACTCTCTTAATCTTTGCATCTCCCTGCAAATATCAAGGCTCCAAACTTGCGCACAGAGTAATATTTGCATATAGCCAGCTGCACTCTTTTGTAACCGATTTCTTTCTAAATTATACACAGGTCTCACTGGTCACCCATTCTTAACTGTCCTCGAGAGATGCTGGTGATTTGCCTTATTGATTGCTGACTGCAGTGGGACCTGATGGGTGCAGACACACCAGCAATGCTTAGCTGAGGAGTTCCAGGATTTTCACTCAGCAATAGTGAAGAAATGGTGGCATAGCATAGACATGGGGAGAATGTGCAAACTCCACACAGACAGTCACCCAATGCCAGAATTGAACCCAGGTCCCTGGTGTTGTGAGGCAGCAGTGCTAACTATTGAGTCACTGTGCTGGCCATTTATCAATTAACAAATATCACAATATAATTTCTTAGGCTTCAATTTGG
Source organism: Ginglymostoma cirratum (assembly GCA_024137785.1). NCBI lineage: Eukaryota > Metazoa > Chordata > Chondrichthyes > Orectolobiformes > Ginglymostomatidae > Ginglymostoma > Ginglymostoma cirratum. Next base: position 6,216,257 of record JAHRHZ010000075.1, on the reverse strand, counting down.
CAATACCTTAATTAACTATGTCAGATTATGCCTGCATAGCCTATTTAATTTTGCCCTTCTAAAGTAGCAGCCCTGGTTCGAAGCAAAGCATTCCTCATGCTGTATTCTTACAGCTCTCAATCTCAACAATTATTTTCTATTCTGAATTGTGGTATGATTTCAATGCTGCACATATTACATACATTTAAAGAAACTAGTGGTCAGGCCATGGTAAGTCGGTCTACTGGCTGTATTATCATGCACACATGAAATAGCACAGATGGGGAACAAACATAGACAAGTGGTTTCCTCAGTGTAAATCAGGCATGGACAATGCAATTGGGAGGATGATGGAAGAGGAAATGTGAATGTAATATGCCAGCAACCCATGGATTATATCTATTGATAGGAAGCTGTTGGTATTCTTCTTCCCCCTGCTTTTCTGAGGAAGGATGTTCTTGCTCTCGAGGGAGTGCAGCGAAGGTTTACCAGGCTGATTCCGGGGATGGCAGGACTGACATATGTGGAAAGATTGACTAGGTTGGGATTGTTTTCATTGGAGTTCAGATGAACGACTGGGGATCTCATTCAGGCTTATAAAATTCTAATAGGACTAGACAGGGTACGTGCAAGGGGGCATGTTCCTGATGGTGGGTGCATACAGAACCAGGGGTCACAGTCTGAGGATTTGGGGTCGACCATTTAGGACGGAGATGAGAAGACATTTCTTCACCCAAAGAGTGGTGAACCTCGGAATTCACTGCCACAGGAAGTAGTTGATGCCAAAACATTTAATGTATTCAAGAGGCAGCTAGAGATCGCACTTGGGGCAAATGGGATCAAAAGTTTTGGGGAGAAAGCAGGATTAGGCTATTGAGTTGGACGATCAGCCATTATCGTGAAAAATGGCAGAGAAGGCTCGAAGGGCTGAATGGCCTTCTGTTGCTCCTATCTTCTATATCGTTATGTTTCCTGCAAATATTGCTCTGTCCAGTCCAAAGAAGCTAGAATAGTTTGTTTGTGTATTGTTCCGAGCAAAATTAACATTCATTCAACTGCAGGCAGAAATTGTTGAATTAACCTTACTTATACCTCCTCAGCAGAGAGGGCAGCAAAGAATGGAAAATAACAAAATGCTCGGATATTGTAGTATGATACATCTCCGCTCCAGTTAACAAAGCAATTTATACATTAACATATAAACATGTGTATAACTTCCCAGAATATAATTAATGACTAAACCAACATAAGCAACGTCATAAAATTTTACAGCTTGGATTCCATACTTGCTTTTATTTCATCACAACCCAAACACATATGACCGACATTACCAGAGTGATTTCTGTTAGGGAAAATCTATTTCCTTCACACTAGTATGTGTTTAACAAAAATATCATAATTTGAGAAGAAATAATTTAAATAACAATGATTTTTGCCTTCTTGCCTATATGCCTAAGATTAACCGATAAGACTTCTTTCTCTTTTTGCTGGCCCAAGTCTTTCCACTCTCAGCAGCTGGATTCTGCTCTCTCAACAACTTTATGTCAAATCTGAACTTTGACCAGTGATTCCACTGATTGCTTAGGGCTTTAACATTGATTGATTTGGTTAAATCAAAGATCCTAATCACTTTGCTCTGCTGATGGAGTCTATAGTACTGGAAAATGCTCACTTTCTTTGCAACTACCACTTTGCCCTGACTTTTACCTTGGCCGATACAAGGTTTCTCATGCCCTCGAGTTTCAAACAAAATTATCTACGTGACACTGATGGAATCCCTTTCTAAATCTTCACTTGTTATGTGGATACACCTAATCAGACACTAGTCATTGATTTTCCACCATGATCTCCTGACCTAACCAGCATTGACCACACTAAGTCTCACGCTTGGTGTATCATAACTAATCTACACTTTGTTTTGCTTTGCTTTGCTGTCAGGTTTAAGTAAACTAAATGTTGTCCTTGGAGTATGTTTGGAAACTAATTTGTAAGGCAAGTAACCTATTGTTCAGTTATGAGAATAGATTGAAGATATTGGGACTGTTCTCCTTAGAGAGAAGGTGGAGAGAAGATTTGATAAAGATTTTCAAAATCATGAGCACACTGGATAGAGTATTAAGATGTTCTTTCCCGTGAAAAGAAAGAACAAAGGGACATAGGCTTAATGAGATGTGCAAATGAAACAAGGGTTGTGAGAAAATGTGTGAAGTGTGAAAAATGTGAAAAAGAGAAAAATGTGAAAAAAAATTCTCTGTGAGTAGTTAGGGTAAGGAATGCACTGCCTAGAAATATGGTGGAGGCAGGTTCAATTAAGGCACTGAGGAGGGTATTGGATGATTACTTGGAGAGCAATGCTACAGGGATATGGGAAATTGCAGGAGGTTGGCATGAGGTAATTAGGTTGGTGAGGGCACAGTGGGCTGAATGGCCTCCTACTGCACCATAACATTTCTGTGATTCTGTTGTAAACTGTGGGGTTATTCCATAAGAAGTCAGAAAGCTGACTAGCCTTGTCAAAGAGAAGCATGGTAATTATTTTCAAACTTGTTACCTAGCAAACACGTCTGGAAAAAAAAAATCTGTTTACAATTTGTGCTATTCTTTTTGTAGCAACATTTGATACAGGGTGAATCCATACTATTAGAGCAAGCTTGGCTCAACAGAGAAGTACTGTAATTCAAAGAAATATCTCAAGTTCTTCGGACTTATGCTGTTGACTATTATCTAACACCACCTCTGGCAATCTAATAATTACTAACAAACTATTCAAAACTTGGCATGTAGACTCAATGTTTATCCATTTGACCAAAACAAGGCTTCTTTTCCCTCTCCGCCAAGGAAATCCAAATGTACTCATTCCCATGGTTTCCTTGTGTTTGACAATGGAGTGAAAGGAACTTTGTTTGAATTATTTCTCACTCTGAGATAGTTCACAACTTCTCATCAACTTTTTGTGTCTCTCTTGGTTTGGATACTAAAAATAGAAATAGAAATAAAAATCTTGCCAATCCTTTCATACAGGCTGTGCACTCTTGATAAAGTTCCCATAACCATTTATTTCTAAATCTTGTCAAAGTAATGACTGTTAACCCCTTAGGAGACATCCTTGATATCTGCTCAGTTCATTTCTTTGTGTGAAATACGACTGCAATTTCTCATCATCTCACTCCTTAAGCCAGCCATTCAAGACACAATTGAATGCTTTCTTCATGACACAAATGAACCTTTGGAATTCTCCACCCTAGAAGGCTGCAGAAGCTAAGTGATTGAGTATGTTCCAAGTAGACATCGACAGATTTCTAAATAACAATAACTTAGAGGGATTTGAGGATTGTGTGGAGAAAAAGACATTGAAGTGACTTTGCTCAGTCATGGTCATATTGAACGTTGACGTAGCCACGGCAGGCTGGATAGCCTACCTCTGCCTCTATGTTCCTGTGTTCTTACGGAGCATGACATCCGTCTGAGTTCCTTCACTGATTTAGCTGGCAGACATTGACGTACAATGTTTTCTTGTAAAGTGATTCACAGGTAACTTAGCAATTAGAAATGAAGCAGTCTATGTGGGAAATCTCGAAAGAACATCTTCACCAACATGATCTGATGTTTTATTATATTTAATATCACACTTGTGGGCCATTAAAATCCACATCCATCGCTGGAACTATGCTGTCACTTGGGAATGTACTCCCTTCTTTGAATGAAATATGATCGTAAGGGTTTAGTGGTCAGTTAAACAAAATGAACTTCATACTCTAAAGCTTTTTGGAGCTTAGTAACACCAGCCTGTGAGCAATTTTACTGATTTTGTTAAAGTGCATGAAGCGTATGGACAGGCTTCTCCTACCATCCTCCATGTGTTATAACACATACATAACGTACACAGTGAGGTATTGATAAAACTAATTGTTTCTTGAGATCATTGTGGATCAAAGCAACATCACTAGTTCATACATAACAAGGTGTAGAGCAGGATGAACACAGCAGGCCAAGCAGCATTAGGGGAGCAGGAAGGCTGACGTTTCTTCAGAAAATTTTCTGAAGAAGGGTCTAGGCCCGAAACGTCAGCCTTCCTGCTCCTCTGATGCTGCTTGGCCTGCTGTGTTCATCCCGCTCTACACCTTGTTATCTCAGATTCTCCAGCACCTGCAGTTCCTGCTATCTCTGTCACTAGTTCATACTTCCTTCACTTTTTCAAATGCTTTTTGACACCCTGTAAACCACTACGAAGCTCGTCCATCTTTGAACAGTTGATAGGTTGGAGGCAGCCTATTAGGTAAGTTAAGGAAAAAAAAAAAACAACAATCCCTACAAATGTGTTAAATTTGGTTTCTTTGCTTTCAGCCTTGTTGGATGTTTTTACTGACTATCGGGTAATTAGTCAGGGTGGCAGATTTCGTTCCCTAAAGACCATTAGTGAACCAGAGATAAAAGGTACTGCAGATGCTGGAGAATCCGAGATAACAAGCATGGGGCTGGATGAACACAGCAGGTCAAGCAGCATCATAGGAGCAGGAAAACTTGACGTTTCGGGCCTAAACCCTTCATCATGCTTGTTATCACCATTAGTGAACCAGATGGGTTTTACAACAATTAATTGTGGCTAATTGCTCATGTTATTCCAGATGTTTATCAAACTCAAATTTCACCATTTCGCATAGTGGGATCTGGACCATCCCCCAGTGGTCATAACCTGGGCTTTTGTATTACAACCCAGTGACATTAACATTCCAATATCACCTGTCTCCTTCTGTGGACGTTGGCTACCAGGGTCTGGATCTTTAGGATTATTTTCATTCCTGAACACTGATCACACAATTGATGTTAGTTTGCTGTGGTTGTATTAATCCATCAAATTTAACTGGACACCTTATTGTATCATAGGAAGATAATGTGCGCTTAACAATAAACAGCTGTCATAGAATAATCTTAACCTTGCAGTTTTAATCCTGAACTGCTTAAATTACTGAACTTCTGTTACCACATCATTATTAAAAATGAATGTGTATTGTCTCAAAGCAACAAGCTCATTTTGCCAATTCCTTGATTTATTTGCATTTGAAATTTCACTGAAATGGTATTGCACATTGATTATTAATGTCTAACAAGTTAAAAAATGCTTCTGGCATTGATACTAGTTTATTGACATAATTATCAAATGTTCATAACAAGGTTTCAAACTCTTGTGCAAACAGAGTGCTACTTTTGAGCTACTTTCTTTCTTTTGTTAATGAATAATGTCCTCGCCATTGCAGAAGGGAGAAATCAGTAGTTACTACTGTTTAGAGTGCTAAAGCTACCACTGCTAATTAAAATGCAAGAATTTTTCATTTATTACATTGAAAATATTTTCTTGCTCAAAGATTAAAAGAGCATTTTATGACTCATGTGATCATGCTATCTTTTTGAAGCGATAAGGATATAGGCACAAATAGTTTTCTGTGGTTTCTTCTTCAGAGGAAGAGAGAAAAAGTGATAAAAAGAGAGAGAGCAAGGCCATATGAAATGCCAACAGCGTTTGACAATGGCAAGTAAGACTAAGATATTGAAATGGATAGGGTAGAAAGTCTTGGTAATGGAAGGCAGACAGAAGGGAGAACATTAGATCAATATTTATAATCAGTATTTATCATTCAATGTTTTCATCTTTGCCAATAAATTACACCATGGAATCAAGTGTGACAGCCTCATGATGTGTTATTTCATTATAAGGGATGATTGCTTTGACCAGGTGAAGAGGGTTAAATCAGTCCCATACTTTTTACGTGTCTTGGTGGCTGCAAAGATAATTTTTATTTGTATTTAGTGGATAGTTATATCACACTTAAAATAACATGTAATTCACTTGTTGAAAATTAAGAAATCAATTTCGTGGTTTTCTTGAGTGGAAAAAAAAAGAATTTTATTACTAACCCAGAGTAAATAATAAAACATGACATCAAACACAGGCATGATGTTCAAAAGGAGGAAGTGCCCAGCCCAGATGGGAGGATTAAGGAGTATGCATTTTAAAAGTACTTACAGTGCCGGGTTTTAAACATGGACATTTAATTGATGATTTGGCAGTTGTGAAGTTTCTATGAGTTCTCAGTGAATAGACATTATGTTGATTTTCTTTTCACAAATGATGATTTTTGAGATGCTGAGAGGAAACAGAAAGAGACAGAGAGAGAGAAAAGTTATCCAACTCTATTGTTACATTACTCCTTTTGCTACAATGCAGAAGGGCAGTTGCCTGAAATACAGTCCGTTTGTATACTCCCGTGCATAGCTGCATTGTTATTCCAAGCTGGATAATCAATATGTGATTTTCATCTCCTGCTATGGGACTTATTCAGAAGCTCAACCAAGAGATACAGATGAAGACTTGTGCCTGAATCTGCTTGTTCCACCAAACGATCACCCAGTACGAATTTCGTCTCCCCAGTGTAGATAAGATCACATTGTGATCTGTGAATACAGTAGGCTAGCTTAAGTGAAGTGCAGATGAAGTGCTGCTTCGACTGGAAGGTGTGTCCTGAGGCTGTAACGTCCTCATAAGGAAGCAATTGGTCTGTAAAAATGACCCTGAGCTTGCCAATTTCACACACCACCTTGCTCCCATTTCTGTGTCAGGCCTGCTGCAGTGTTCCAGCGAGGCTCAACACAAGCTGGAGGAATAACACATCCTCCAGTTAAGGACCTTACACCCTTCAGGACTTGACATTGAGTTTATCAATTTCAGAGCATGGCACCTCTTTCCATGTTTTAGCTAGCACCTCAGCCCAGGTCCTTTCATGAAATGGTAGGACCCCTGAAGAAGGGTAATATCTGAAACATTGACTTCTCCTTTCCTCCAGCTGCTGCCTGGCTTGCTGTGTTCTTCCAGCCTCCTGTCTGTCTACCTTGGATTCCAGCATCCAACATCATGAACTGGGTTACTTTTGATACAGCCAACACATTTTCTACTACTTATAGCCTTCATTGTCAACTATTTAGCTTCTCCTCTTCCCCAGTTCACAATCAACAATCCCTTTGTCTGCCTACCTTTTTTCTCTCTCTCTCTGGGCTCCTACTCCACCTATCCACTCACTCCTTTTTCCCCCATAATTCCCCATCATCAGTATATATGTCACCATTTCCCAGCTGTTATCAGTTTTGAAGAAGGGTCACTGGACTCGAAATCTTAATTCTTTTCACTCCACAGATGCTGCCAGACCTGCGCACTGTCACACTGCAATCCTACCTTTGCTGAAGTCACATCTATGTTTTGACATATATCTACCTTGCAATTCATTCTCCATCTTATACACAGTAAGAAAGAAGCTTTGCTGAGACATACCTGAAAGTTCCAAAACACGAAAAAGAATAGCTTGACAGAGGAAACCAAAATAACCTTTATCCATTTCCAGTGTACTCCCGTACAATTGAGTTCAGGCTAAATTTGGTATCCGCTTAGACCTACAGGTAGCGATACTCATACTGCATTTAATAGAACCTATCACCACATCCCTCTGAAGTCCCATCCCTTCTTAACATGACAGATGAATTACACTAAAGGAGGGAATTTTCTGATTCTGTGCTGCTAGCACAGAGTATCACCCGCCTGTAGCACATATCAGAAACTTGTGCGTAGTGCTTATAAAATGTCTGTTCTGTGGAAAGTAATGCTTAAGCGCGTTGCCATCTACGCGACTGCATTTTTCTAAAATTCATTCCCATGATTTGGTGTTGTTCGGCAGACCAACATTTATTGCCCATTTATAACTGCCTGAAGGGTGCAAGGTGTCAACCACTTTGCTGTGGGTCTGGAGTCACATGCAGGCCAGACCAAGCAAAAATGGCAGTTTTCTCCTCTAACCAGTGATTCCATAGTCACTACTAGACTCTTAATTCCAGACTACTATGGGATTCAAATTCCATCATCTGCCATGGCAGGATTCAAATGCATGTCCACGGAACGTTACTTAGAACCCTGGATTAATAGTCTAGCAGTACAACTAGTCCATCATCTCCCCATCAGGATCATTGGCATAATTTCAAAATACCTGTAAGAAACATTTGTCAAGTATGATACAATGTAATACATCTCCCTCACAGAGACAAAGCACCACTCAGGTTCCTATCTCCCTTAATGTTGAAGAACACATCCTAGAAATAAATATAAGATTTTGCAATGTGCTCCTGTAAATTCTCGTTCTACCTGAAGACCAGATGAAACATGAGCACAAAAATTTTACTGCTCAAAGATACCAAAGTATATACGAATGCCTTTAAGAATTGCTTCACCCCATCTTCCCTGGAAAAGTTTTCAGGAACTTGGCATGAACGCTTTCCATAGTGTCAGCATGATGAATGTGCTTTGTGTCCACACAGTCTAATTGATCTGGTTTATAATGGCCTTCAACATGCACTTCATCAATTCTTCCCACTTCCATGTCGACATAGGTCCTTGGTACGTTCCACTCAGTTAGACCGTAACTCTGCAGAATCTGTTGAAGAGAACATCTTTTCTCCACAAAAGAAGAAATCTTTTCTCCACAATCAACAACATAAACAAGTCAAAGAATAATTTGCCATTATATTTTATATGCTCCTGTGGATAAAAGCAATTTATTGATTCTACTCCAGGTCCAAAGTAAACGTTCTGAACTGTCAATGTGCTGTACCATAAATCACCTTTGCTGGAGCTCTTGTTTTCTCCATAAAATCTTCAAGTATTATTTCAAAGGCCTGCTGTCTCCCCTAAGTCTATGTGGATGATATCCTGATAAATGTCAATAATCCTAGTGATTCAGTGAATTGAAACTTCTATTCAGATACATACTCCATTTTAGCAAAGCAGGGGATATGGACCTTGATCAAATGAAAAAGATTTTCTATTTTGTATTGAAAAAATATTTATGTAAAGCAAGAACACTTATGTTTGATGCTTTTAAAATAATAATTCCTTCAATTATTCTTCTGTTAGGAGAATGAGATTGTAAAAAAACCTTTCTTCCTTTATCTCTGGAAAATGTAGTTCCTTCATAGTGGCGACTTTGACAATTATACCCATCAATATTGGAAAAAATACATTATAAATGTGTTTGAAAGGAAAGGGATGTGGAAAAAGAGGGGACACATGGGATTAAATTATTTTTCCCTGAGGAATAATAGCACTAATAAAAACTAAGTTATATGTATATATTGTTCTATATTCTTTTCCAGCAAGATGGCGGCAGAGTAAACCATCCAGCCAGAGCTCCTCTGCTCCACCCGCCTTTGTCTTTTTCTCTTTTTCTCCTTTTGGTTTTTCTTTTAAACTTTCAACTTACCTGGATGGAATGCGGAGGCAACTCTAGACAAGAGGCTGCTACTGGTGAGTCCCAGAGGCGAGTCAACAGAGTGGAGGCCGGCGCAGGGAGATGGAAAATCAAGTCCTGGAGTGAACGTTGGTTCAGGAAAGCGGCTCCAGAGCAGAGGCCAATGCAGGGAAGCCAACCCCAGAGAAAATTTATGTCTTGGAGCAGCTGAAAACTAGAGTGGACTGGAGGCTTGGAGGTGCGTGGGGACAGTTGTTGGACTGGGGTCTGTAGCAGGCAGTCAGACCACATGTGAAAGCCCCTGTGCAGAGCCACTGCAATGTAGCTGGTTGTAACCTTTTCCTTTAAACCATGTCATATTTCTAACCTACAATATGAATCACTGTAAAGTAATGCAATGTTTTTTTTCTTTTTTATTCCTCCTTTTGTATCTAATGTTAATGCCTGGGTACTTGGTAGCTAAGATGACACCATAAGAGGCAACATTGTAAACTTTCCACTGTACTGCTGTACATGAGTACATGTGACATAAAGGATATTCTACAGTTTATTTTGTCTATAATGCAGGTTTGTGTGTGTAGAGAGGAAGCGATTAATAAATGGAAATTATTGTCTCTCTGGAGGTGCCATTCAATGAATTTATTCCTGTCTTTCTGACTCAGAAACTATTGGCATGATGGACCATCAGACAAGAAAGTAGACTGAAATGGATTCATAACAGAATGTCTTCCGTAATCTCCTGATCACAGGTTAAGCTAAGATTTGTGAAACCAACTGTAAACAAGAACTAATCTGAACTAAAATTAACAATTTTATCTAACAAGACTAAAGACAGTCAACCATATGTGTTTGAGTTACATATTTATGAGAGGTTTACACGTCACAGGTAATAAACATTGCCTGTGATTATGCAGCATGAAAACAGGGAACTCAGACATTGGAATATGCACACAAACTGTATTTTCGGGAGTTGCTTTTGGTCAGAGTGGAAGAGATGTATTTGTAACCGAAGCTGAAGAAGGCTCTTTCACTCTTCTGTTCCTCAGCATCTTAAAGGACATAGCACCCAATGATAATATAAACAGGAGAGAAACATTCAAAAACAGAGGAGTCAAGGTTATCTGTAATATTTATGTTGACCCAAGACATCTTAAATCAACCTCAGACTCAGGTTAAAATTTAGCACCTCAAGAACATTGTAAAGATTTTAAACTGCATATTCTTTTATCTGATTTATGCATTCGGCACTATCCTCTTTTAAACTTTGTACTGTGTTGACAGGAATATAAGAACTAGGAGCAGGAGTAGACAATTCAGCCTCTTGAGCCTCCTCCACCATTTGATATGATCATGACTGAACTTATTTCAGCTTCAACTCGGAGAGTGCCCTGCTCCCTTTCAACTCACTACTAATTGAATATCTATCTATCTCGTCTTCAAATTTACTCAATGTCCCAGCATCCACTGTACTTTTGGGGGTATTTTGGTCCATTCACCTAACCTATCCATATCCATTTGTAAATTTCTTATTTCTTCATTGCAACTTACTTTCCCAACTTCTTTAGTGTCATCTGCTATAGTACTTTCTATTCTCACATCCAAGTCATTAATGTAGATTGTGAATAGTTGGAATCCGAGGAGTGTCCCCTGTGGCATCCCACTAGTTGTGATTTGCCAACCAAAAATAGACCGGTTTATCTCAACTCTCTGCTTTCTGTTGATTAGCTAATAAACTATACCTAACCCATGTGATCCTACTTTGTGTATTAAACCTTTGTGTAGCATCTTATCAAATGCCTTATGTGGTGTTTGATGTCACGTCCTTATTAATTTTCTTGGCAATAACAAACAATAAAATGTGCTTCCCTTCATGCAAGGCAACTTTATAATTGTCTCCTTCTTTGTTTCTGCAGAACTGCTTAACTACATTTTTATTGGATTGAATTACTAATATGTACCGAAACAGAACAGTGGGTGGAATTTGCCACTCCTTTGAGCAGCAACAGGAATAGTGAGAAAGTTGTGAAAGTACTATGAAAATTGAAAAATCAGATTATCAATGTTGGGAAAATAAATAATAACTTCTCCTTTGGATTTAACTGACGAGTTCTGAACTTTGTAATGTGTGCTAATTATCTTATTTCCATGTATTTGCATCACATTATTAGCTAAACTCATTTCTATGCAGCTCCCAATTCTTCTCTCCTTCCCCAAGAAACTAGATAACACCAATTCCTGATATGAATCTCAGAGTGGTGACTGAGCAGCAGTAACTTACTGTTAGCTTTTTTTGGATTTTAACACAAGCAATCTTCATCATAATATCCTGGTATGCTCCATGGACACTGTCCTCCTCCATCCTTTGTCTAAACCTAGCCATATCATCACACCTGCTTTTGGACAGACTCACAAACCACTTCAGAGCTTCACCTTGCAGTTCAGTGACACACATGATACAGGATGTATCTTGTGACTGTTAGCTTGTTTTCTTATTACTCGCTCACTTTCCACTTATTTCAGCTTCTGTGGTTTGCACGACCTTTTCACAGAGAAGGAGAGTTTGAGGATAAATTGAAGAAGTTGGGACTGTTTCACTTAGAGAGAAGGCTGACAGGAAATTTGATGGGGTTATCAAAATCATGTGTGGGCTGGGCACAGTGGATAGAAAGAGTATAGAAGGAACGAGAATGAGCGAGCGTAGATTTCAAGTGATTTATCAAAGAAACAACGGTGATATGAAAATAAACTTTTTCAGTGAGTAGTTAGGATATGGAACGCACTGCTTGGAGGTGTGGTGGCAGCCTGTTCAATTGAGATATTCAAGAGGACATTGGATAATTGTGGATAGAAATAGTGTGCAAGGGCGTGGGGAAAGGCAGGAGATTGGCATGAGTCAGTGATACTGAGCTGAAGAGCTGATGAATGAACAACAGACTGAATGATTTTCATCTGCATCACAACAATTCTGTGATTTTCTGAAAAATCAAGAAATATTACCCAACATGTTTAAAAGATTCTGGTAAAATTGGAACAATATACTTCGATTTCTAATCAGTCCACAGATCCCAACTTCCGTTTTTAGTAAAAATTACTTAAATGTAGAAAAAAAATTAGGAACTTAAACGGCGTTATGATATGAAATAGCTCAACAACTGAAGATTGCATGTGGAACTTTCATTTGACCTGAATAATCAATGGAATCAAAGTCATTTAAATTGAAGAGCTTGGCACAAGGCTATAATTGAGTGATACACGTTGGTGATTAGAAAAATATCAAGCACTGACACTACATGCTGTGTGTCACTAACCATTGAAACCCTACTCATGGTTACAAAAGAAAATGACTAATTACTGATTTGGTACATTTTCAATGAGAAAACCATCAACTGCATTAAACCAAGAAATGTATTTAGAGCACTAAATGATTTATTAGTGCTTCCGGATTCACATTTTTCAAAACATATTGTCTTTCAATTTTTAGATTTGATAAATATTAATCAAGTTCTATGTAATGCATGCTTTCAACCAACCACCTTTCCTCAGTCAGTTTCTTCCTTCCTTAATATTGTTCACAGCGGTGAATGGGTAATTTAGACAACGTATTATGAACCCAGTCACTGGTGGACTATTGAGAGAAATCTCAGGCCAATCATTTTGAGAGCTTTTTTTCCTCCCTGTGGGTGATGGTTTAGAGCAGAACAGCAGATTAATATATTTCTACAGCAGAGGCAGGCTACTTATCTCCACATTCTCCTGCCATGAAGATTTTATTCACTGGATAAATCCCACTTTCTTGTTGTAATAGAATCAGAGAGAGCCATAAAGCTTTCACAGCATGGAAGGAAGCCTTTCTGCCCACCATATCTATGATGGTGTTCAAACATTCATCTATTTTAACCCAATTTGCCAGCATTTGGCCCATAGACATATACGCTATGGCATTTCTAGTGCTCATCTAAATAGTCCTTCAATACCCTGAGGACTCCTGCCTTTACCAACCTTTCAGACAGTGACTTACATGTACCCACATTTGTCTGGGTGAAAATATCTTTTTCTCTAAATCCCCTGCTCCTTACCCAAAAACAATACTCCCAGTTCTTGATTCATCTACTAACAGGATCAGATTCTCCATATCTATGCTGTCCAGGTAAGTGGAAAGTGAGTGAGTGGTAAGAAAACAAGCTAAGAGTCACAAAATCCATCCTGTGTCATGTGTGCCACTGTACAGCTCAAGCAGATAACCCCTCAGCCTTCTATGCTCACAGGAAGATGACTCCAGTGTATTAGTATGTGTTGTTAGTTGATTTCAGGCATGAAGAGATTGCATTATGAGGAGAGGTTGAGTAGATTTGGGCCTGTACTCATTGGAATGTAGATGAATAAGAGATGATCTCATTGAAACATACAAGATTCTGAGGGAACTTGACAGGGAAGATGCAGAAAGGTTGTTAGAGACCAGAGGGCATAATCTTAGAATGAGGGATTCCACATTTAAGACAGAGATGAGGAGGAATTTCTCCCAAAGAGAAACAGATTTGTGAAATCCTTTACTGCAGAAGCCTTTCAAGCCTTGGTCATTAAGTACATAAAGCTGAGGTAGATGTGTTTTTAATCAGTAAGGGAATCAAAGATTATGGGGAAAAGGCAGGAAAGTGGAGTTGAGGATTACAAGATTAGCCATGATCTCACTAAATGGCATAGCAGACTCGAATAGCTGAATGACCTATTTCTGCTCCTGTGTCTTATGAAACCAGTCCAGCCAAAGCAACATCCTGATGAATCTCTTCTTCATCCCTTCTAATGTGATCTCATCCTTCCTATAGTAGGGCGACCAGAACTGCACACAGTACTCCAGCCGTCACTGAACTAACTTTATATGCAATCCCATCATCACCTCTTTGCTCTTGTATTCAATGTCTTAGCTAGTAAACACAAGTATCCTATATACCTTCTTAACTACCTATCTACCTGCTACCTTTAATGATCTATGACATGCACACCAAGGTCGCTCTGATCCTCTGTACTTCCTAGAGTTCTACCATTCGACGTGTACTCCTTTCCCTCATTAGTCATCCCAAAACGCATCGCAACCTTTTCAGGATTAAATTTTATATGCCACTGTTTAGCCCATTTGACCAGCCTGTCAACATCATCCTGGAATATAAGGTTTGCTTCCTTGCTACTTAGCACACCACCAGGTTTCATGTCACCTGTGACCTGACTGATCATACTTCTTACATTTGTGCCTAGGTCATTAGCGTACACAACAATCAGTGAAAGGACTCAAAACCAAACCCATTGTTATGCCACTGGATACAGGGTTCCCGTCATGAAAACATTCTATGATTATCATCCTTTGTTGCCTGTCACTGAGCTAGTTTTGGATCCACTTTGCCAAATTGCACTGGATCCCATTGTTCTCAAATTCTTAACCAGCCTGCCATGGGAGACCTTGTCAAAAGCCTTCCTGAAGTCCATTTAGACGACATTAGCTGCATTACCCTCTACACACTTCGTCGCCTCCTGAAAAAATTCAATCAAATTTGTTAGACATGATCTCCCCCTCTAAAGCTATGCTGATGGTCCTTAATTAACCTTTGCATCTCCAAGTGGAGATTAGCACTGTCCCTCAGAATTTTTTCCAATAGTTTCCCTACCACAGATGTTAGACTCATTGGACTATATTTCCCCTGTTTATTGCTATCACTCTTCTTGAAATATGGAACCATATTGGCTATCTTCCAATCCTCTGGCACACCTCCTGTTGGCAGAAAGGATTTGAAAATTAAAATCAAATCCCCTGCATTCTCCTCCCTTGGCCTCCACTGTCGTTTTGGATACATATCATCTGGCCCTGGCACTTTATCCACTTTCAAGCCTATCAAAACTGCTACTGCCTCCTCCCTTTTAAAGCTACTTTGTTTAAATATATCACAGTCCCCCTTCCAAACTTCTACACCAACACCATCCTTCTCTATTATGAATGCAGATACAAAGTACTCACTTAAACTTCAGCGATGTCTTTTGGCTTCACACATATTGCCACTTTTGTCCCTAAGTGGTCCTACTCTTTCCCTAGTTATTCTATTGCCCTTAATATACTTATTCAATGACTTTGGATTGTCCTTATGTTAGCACCAATGTTTTTCATGCTCCCTCTTCCCTCTCCTGATTTGTTTTCTAAGCTACTCCCTGCACTTTCGATACTCGTCTAAGGCATTTACTGTTTTGAGCATTTGGTATTGACCAGCTTCCCAATCTTCACCTTTACAAGTACATGTTGTCCCTACATGCTCACTTGTATGCTTTTGAATGTGTCCCACAGCTCTGATATGGATTTTTCTACAACTAGCTGCTCCCAATCCATTTTGGCCTGATTCTGTCTTATTAGATTTTTTAAAGTTTTTGCACCTTGAAGGAATATATAGTTGTTTTAAATGATAAAAAAAGAGTTTATTGAAAGATTAAAAATTTCTCTATCTCCTTTTCCTTTCAATCTTTCTTATTTCCAAGACCCCTCATCTTTCATTTTTCACTTTATCACTTTCTGGTTTTGTCTCTCATTTTTTCCATTTCCCTTTTCTTCCGATTCAAGTCTTTTCACTTCCGTTTCTCTTTTCTTTAACTGAACTTCACCAGAAATCTGATGAAGGGTCTAGGCCCGAAACGTCAAGTTTTCCTGCTCCTATGATGCTGCTTGACCTGCTGTGTTCATCCAGCCCCACGCTTGTTATCTCGGATTCTCCAGCATCTGCAGTACCTTTTATCTCTAGTGTAAACTTTCTTAACGTCCAATAACCTGCAGATTTCCAAACAAATCACTCTTGATCTGGAAGTTGCAAAAATGTTAGTCTATTATAGTCCACCCTACTGACGGCATTTTGAAAATGCAACTATCATCTACTTTGTTACTTCCTCCTCAAAAAAAATCAATAATGTTGGTCAGTGAAATAACTGCATAGAAGCCAAGTTACGGATTGGGACCCTTCATCAGAAGTGTCCCGACCTGAAATGTCAACTTTCCTGCTCCTCTGATGTTGCCTTGTTTCCTGTGTTCCTCCAGCTCCACACAGTGTTATCTCTGACTCCAGCATCAGCAGTTCCTACTATGTCTGAGTTTTATTCTCAACACAGCTTTCCTTTTATCCTATTGTGCTTTACATTCATTGATAATTAAATTCCATTGTTTCTATTTGCTTCCTACTTATCTTTTTGACCTCATTTTTAAAAAAAACTTCCTTCATGCAATAATGCAATATGTGTCTCTTTTAACAATTACTTTCTGTATTGTTCATCCATGGATTTTTTATAAGTGCTGAGTTTGTTCTTTGCCTTTAGCTGGATATATTTTTCTCTGCTCTGTAAAAATGTTTACCACTGATGTTATCCATTATTTGACAATATTTTTGTCTATTTTATTTTCCTAAGTTCTAATATTAGTGCCTTTTAATAACCTAATAACCTGCAATTTAATAACCTATTATTTTTCTTCATTTACTTTTCTTTGAACCCTAGAGAGTGGTGGTTGAAGGACGAGTCCTCCAGCAGCAGTGGTAGCAACGTCAAGGTGAGCTGGAATGGCTCCATCAAAGCCATGGGATTCCTGTCAAGCAAAGAGCAGGTCCCAGGCTGACTGCCCAGGCCCAGACTCACAGGTTCAGCTGTGGCTCCACGTCCACAGCTAGGCCTGGTGCCAGAAGCATCGGCTAAAGGGACGGACAGCAGTTTGACCGAAGCATCTGAAGGAGCATCAGATGGGGAACAGAAGGTTCAGAAACCACAATTCCCCAGGTCCATGGCTCCTGCTTGGACGAGGCAGTCACGCAAGTGGCAGAAATAGAGCCCTGTAACTGAGACCCCAGAGCTCTTTACAGCAAGCCCAGGAGCCTGTTTCAGAAACTGCAGCTGATGTCAAGCAGTGACTGGAGGAGCAATGGAGGAGGAACAAGAAGATGAGAGAAAGATGAACTCTGTTGCAATAACATCTTGCCCTATATTCAGTGTTTCAAGATGGCACTGGAGTGCGGTGACACTTTGCGTATAACAAGTGAAGAAATACTTTTCATTGCATTTTTATACATATACATATTTTATGTGACAATAAATCTAAACCTAAAGTAAGTCTTAGGAGGCCTATTTCCCTTACACTTCCTATTCTAGCCCACATCCACACATGGAAACAATACTAGTACAGACATCAATATAAAGGAAAAAAAAGTTGGGGTGATAGCCTTATTTCCCTATTTCCACCCAAACTGATTCATTATTTGATCAATTGCACTCATATCATTACTCCCCACTGCACTGATACCCTCCTCTATTAACAAAGCTAACCTACATCCTCTCCCTTTATGCCTATTCTTCTGGAATATTGATTACCCTTGGAAATTAAGTCCCCAGTCTTGGCCACCCTGCAACTGCATCTCTGCATTAGCTATCAAGTCATATTCATTTATTTTAACTTGTGCTGTCAACTCATCTACCTTGCTGCATGCATTCAGATAAAGAGCCAAAAGCTTTGATTTCTTATCATTATTACTTTCTGTGCTATTAATCTACATTGTACTCTTCCACATATGTTTTCTATCCCCTCCTGTCACATTTTGATTATTGTTCACCACTTCACTACCCTATACCATCTCTTTTTATTTTTTAAACTTCTCTTCAATTGAACCCTCCCCAACTAATTAGTGCTATCGTCAAGACAAGTGATTTACCAAGTCACTGGTCCCAGCATGGTTCAGATGAAGCCTGTCCTAATGGGACAGCTCTCTTTTTCTCCAGCCTGCTGCCTGTGCCCCATGAACAGGCACCCATTTCTCTCACATCAATTTTTGAACTGTGTATTCACAGCCCTAATCTTATTTAATCTATGCCAATTTGCAAGTGGCTCAGGTAGTAATCCAAAGATTCTTTCTTTGTCATTCTGCTTCTTAATTTAGTTCCAATCTGCTCATAATCCTCAGCAGACCCTCTTTCCTGATCCTACCTGTGTTAGTGGTACCTATGTGAAATATGATAGCAGGATCTTACCCCTCCCTTTCCAAGTTCTTTTTCAGTCCAGAAGAGATATTCTGAATCTTGACACCAGGAAGGCAACACAGTTTTCAGTACTTTCTGACATAGAGAACAGTATCTATTCCCCTAACTATGATATTTCCTGTAAATTCCGCGTTTCTCTTTTCTCTTCCACTTCATTGGTGCTCTGGATCACAGTGCTGTGGCTAGTTTGCTCATCCTCCCTCCAGTCTGTGACAGCGTCTGCACCAGGAGCAAGAACATTGAGCATATTGGACCTGGGTGCTGGCTGAGAATCCTCCAAAGCTAAATTCTGATTTCTCATGCCTGCCTCACTCACAATCACTAACCTGTCGCTGATCATGTACCAAATTCATGCAATTAAAGAAAGGGTAAGTCTGCCTCTTGAAACATTGTGTCTAGGCACCTCTCCCTCTCTCTGAAGGGTGTCAGTGTCCGTAGCTCAGACTCCAGGTGATCAACTCACAACCAAAGTTCCCAAAGCAGCCAACACATGCTGCAAATGTTGTCAACATAGGTCATACTGGTTTTCATAAACTCCCATATACTTCTGCCACAACATCTTGCTTACCTAGTCATTTGTATTTGATTGATCATTAAAGTGGATGTTAAGGGCTTTAAAAGTGAATTTCTTAACTACTCTTTTCCATTGTAAAGATATCTCCATTTTAACCACTTTACCGTTTAAAGGAGACATGAAAGAAATTGCCACCAATCACACTTTGGCTTTGACAGGCAGAAACATCATGAAGGGGCTCTGAGCTGTTGGTTTTTTAATCTACTTTCACCATTGCTCTTCTCTTTGGGAAGTTGCTGTCCCATATTTTCTCATGCTGTTTCAGAATACTGTTCCCATTCTCTCACCACAGTTTTATAAGGCTGCTGTCCCTGCTCTCTCCCATATTGTTTCAGATGCTGCTATCCTTACACTCCCTTTAGCTCTTAATGAAGCTGGTGTCCCCAGTCTCTCCACTTCTTTCGAAAAAGACATGCAATGGCTAGTGTAGAGTGAAATTAGAAACAAAATTGATCCTTTAGTCCTATTCTGGCCTACATGTGAAAATAATATTGATAGAGACATCTTATACAAGTAATAGACTTGAGTAGGACTAG
This sequence comes from Ginglymostoma cirratum, assembly GCA_024137785.1. Classification (NCBI taxonomy): domain Eukaryota; kingdom Metazoa; phylum Chordata; class Chondrichthyes; order Orectolobiformes; family Ginglymostomatidae; genus Ginglymostoma; species Ginglymostoma cirratum. The sequence continues at coordinate 6,196,842 of JAHRHZ010000075.1, read as the reverse complement.
AACAAGGAATGTTCCACACATTTCACAAAATAATTGGTACAAAGGGCATACATGGGTACTCATAGCAACACATTGTATTTGGATGATGTGAAGGTGCTAGTGTTGGACTGGGTTGGACAAGGTTAGAAATCACACAACGCCAGGTTATAGTCCAACAGGTTTATTTGGTTTATTTGAAAACACAAACTTTCGGAGCTTTGCTCCTTTTTCAGGTGTTAGAATGAGATGTAGTATCTGAGACAGAATTTATAAGTAAAAGATCGAAGAGTTACATAACTGATCAGAATGTATTAAACAAACCTAAGATGCTGTTAAAACTTTAATCAGTTAGAAGGTTTTAATTGATTCATATGTATATGTAAATGCCTGAATTCCTTTCAAGTCACAGTCCTGAGAGATCTAAAGGTTTTATCAGCGTAAAGAAGAAGTGACATTTTAAGTCAGGCAATGCATGTTAGGTGTGAGGCCAAGTCTAGAATATGTTTGTGTTTGAGATAATAGGTACTGCAGATGCTGGAGAATCCGAGATAACAAGGTGTGGAGCTGGATGAACACGGCAGGCCAAGCAGCATCATAAGAGCAGGAAAGCTTGACGTCTGATGACGGGTCTAGGCCTGAAACGTCAAGCTTTCCTGCTCCATAATGCTGCTTGGCCTGCTGTGTTCATCCAGCTCCACACCTTGTTATCTATGTTTGTGTTTTGGTTTGGAGTCAGACTGGCTTTATTTCTAAAGTAGGAGTTTATAAAATGCAACAATGACTGACTGTCTATAAATTGTGTGCTAATTGGACAAAATAGAATGTATCTGTAAATACAAATTCACTTCATAGATTTGTGTGTGTGTGTGTGTGTGTGCGCGCGTGTGGGAGAGAGCATGGAGGAGGTTGGTGATGGAAGGAGACTGTTTGGGTTATCATTCAAAGAAGAAACAGAAATTCTGAAATTGTCCTGGTGGATTGAAGGAGTTGAGAGATAGGAAGTGCAAAGTAAAGAGGAGACAGTTACAATCAGGAAACTGGAAAACAATGCTTTATTCTGCCATTAACACTTAGTCTCACCCAGTCCTATTTCTTTGCCACAGCCATCACCACTGCCTTTGCCTTTTGCTCTATGACTTATTGTCATTTAATGTCTCTCACTCTCAAACCTGTTCTTGACAGCACCCCCACACCTTTTTTTCTATTGTATAAAACTCATCACATTTATATTTCTCTTCTATTCCAAACAAGAGTCATGCTAGACTAAATTTTAACCCTGTTTCTAAGCCTGCTGCTGCCGCCAAATGCATGAGGTTTTCCAGCATATTTTGTTTTTATTTCAGGCATTGATCCATAGTTTTCTGTCAAAATAAAAACAATGTTAATGGTATTTAACTATTACTTATACATAAATGTTCCTGCAACTGTGGATAATAGTTTTGAGATTCCAACACTTCCTGTTTTTATTTAATTTTTCCAGCATCTGCAATGTTTTGCTTATATTTTGAGAGCCAATACCCTTTTGCGGATAGATTTGAAGGTATATTTTCAACTGGTATTAGAACTTTAGAGACAAAATTTAAAGAAGTATCTTTCTCACTTTATTTGTTTTACCGACGGACGTAGCCTGATGGACAGACAAGAAAGCATTTCAGATTCATTAAACGGTCTATCAACCCAATTGAAACTTGTCAGCTACAATTAGATTTGTTGCAGACAAACAAATTTAAATGCTTGGACTCTCACTCCCATACAAACAAGCTAACAAGTTTCTATTTGATAGGTAATAGGCTTACATTAAATAAAAACAATCTATGCCCTGCTTCTATGTAAAAATCAATAAACTGACACCACACGTTCATGGCCGATTGACACTTCGTAATCTAAATGCAAGCAATCACACTTTAGAAAGGAGAACCAACATTAGCTGTGAAACCTTAACAATTTGTTGAAGTTTTAAGGTCACCTACTTTGAAATGATTTTTTATAAATGTTTTTAATCGCAAATTTTCTTTGGTTTGCCATGATTGTCACCTATTACATCTGTTGATCTTTCCAATTTCATCTTTCTTAATCATTACTTTTTCGATGGTTATGGTTTTGACTCACCAGAAACCTCTTTCGTGGATATGTACACTTATTAAATGTCATTGCTATTCAGTGTCAGCCAGCGACCTGTCATTTATTTTACATGCATGATTTGATTTGGTATGTCGTAAATATAAAGCATTAGTTGGGAACCAGAAGGTCAAAGGACTGGATTTTCCTGCAGGCTGTGGACTCTCATGTTGGGATGATATGGGTTTACTGAGCCTGCACGTTTTGTTGAGGTGCAGTGGTGCAATCCTCCCATAGGTAGTCTTCAAATTGTCTGTCTCTGGGTTTTCCATCATAGAGACTCATACAGGTGAGTTCCTAATATTGCCAGCCAAATCAGATCACCTAAGGCAGCTATGATAGGTACTACAGAGGCAGGTTAGAGACTGCAAGGATGTCTCAAAATGAAAGTGACCTCAGTGACTGCGTTTAAATTGAAAAACATCTGTGGGGCAAAACCATTGTATTCTTCTTCTTCACTTTGTACTTCCTGTTTCTCAAAACCTTCAAATCCACCAGGAGATTCCCAGGATTTGTGCTTCTGTCTTGAATAGTAGCCCAGACAGTCTCATTTCACCATAATCCTCTTCCACTCAGCTGAGCTTAAGTTTTCACTGACGAATTTTCCTTTGAATTGTTTTACTTCTTCCAAATAAAGTGTTTTGCTATAGGTACCCATATATGCCGTTTATATACGATGTTTTTATGAGGTATGTGGACTATTTCTTGTTCCAGTCCTGATCAGAGTTATTACCCTGTGACTTTGTGTTTTTGGGAGTGAAGGAAAATGCCTCTGGGTAGATGATTTGGTTTGCAGTGTTAGCTATTCCTACCTGCAGCCTCATCAGCGGAACAAGGGATAGTTGGCTTGAATTCTGATCTCCTGGCCTGCTGCAGAGACGTTGCCTTCAAATGAACTGGGGATTCACTCCACTTCCTCCAAGTCACACACCATCCTGACTTAGAAATATATTACTGCTCCTTCACTATTACAGGGAAAAAAAATCCTGGAACTCCTTCCCCAGCAGCATTGTGGGTGCATCTACAGCATGCTAACTATAATGGTTCAAGAAGTTACTTCACCACCATCTTCTCAAAGGCAAATACAAGAGATGCAACAAAATGCTGGCTCAGTCAGCAATGTCCATACCCCATGAATAATAAAGAAAATCACATCCATGGTTATCTAACATTTTAGTCATAACATACACATTATGTTCTACACATTAATATTTTACACAATTCCATCATAATCTCCCTGCTCTTCTTTTCAATGCATTGGTTAGGAAAGGCAAGAATCCCATAGAACTATTGATAACCTTACTCTCCTGTCCTACTGCCTTCAAGGAGCTGTGGGCATGCACACCAATATCCCTTTGGCCCTTTTTATTTCCTTGAGTCCAGTCATGGAGTCCCTTGCCTTGTGAGTCCTTCCAAAATGCACCATCTCACATTTCCTTCTGTTCTACCCCTCTGACCAACCTGTCTATAATTTCCTATATTACAAGGCTTTCCTCCTCACTATGTACTGTGTCACCAATTTTCATGTCATCTGTGAACCTTCTGTTCATAACTCCTGCATTCATATCTAGATCATTAATGTACACAACAAGCACCAAAGGGCCTAGCACCAATCCCCTTGGTATGTGACTGGACAGATGCTTAGAGTCGGAACAACAACTGTGACCTTCAAACTTTTCTTCCAGTTGATCTAGCAAACAGCCAGCTAGCCATTCAATTAGTCAGCCAGTCAATTATGGGTGTAATATAATAAACTGCATATGTAAGTTTGAGATGTATCAGTTTACGTAGTTAGTTGCTAATAAATTTCCAGTCTGAGAGACACAATCAAAAGCATAAATGTCCTCCACATAAGGTGATGGACCTGCCACTTGGGATAGGAGGAATAATGCCCTCTAGGTACAACAGTTATGAGACGAAAGATCTTCGAGCAGAGTAACAGTTTGCTGAACATGCAAGATCAGAATCATGGACAAGATCATAATTGAGTTCCTCAAGTCAAAGACATAACAATCTTCCAAATCAGAAGCGTCCATTCATTCTGAAAGAATTGTGAAAGCTCCAGAATTGTGAAGTCAGAGTTTTTTTTGGGGGTGCAGATAGGGTTCTGACAAATATATTCATATACATAAGTGTACAAATAATGAGCATGGGGAAAAATGCGTGGGGAAGATGTTATATAAGGCAATGGTTCTGAAAGGGTTCAATTCCACCCAATCTGATGTTGTCATGCAATCTTGGGTTCGGAAGTTGAGAGAATAAAAGGGACACATATGTTATCTGTGTCTTCTGATAGTCTTAGCAACAATGTCTAACTAGCTAATGCAACTGGTACCTAACTGCTATCACACAGTAAACAACATCTGGTTCAAAGAAAAACCTCTTTTTTGTTAAGACTCATTAGGGACTGTTCTTCTACCACTGTAAACCAAGTAGATGTTTATACCCAGTCAAGGAAAGTGGAATATTGGCAGCATTTTTCTGCTTACAAATATCACAAAAGTACATGGACTGTAGCAATTCAAAATGAAGCCCAGAAGCAACATATTTTCAAGGCACTTAGATATTGGCAATAACTGTCTGTCTTTCCAGTAATATTCACATCACATGAACAATTTTTTAAAAAATCAAGTATTGGCAGTGAGTGCCTGATTTGCATTCTAAGTGAATTTTACTTATATCACAGCTTTGCAATGTTTCTAATAATTCATCATTAAAGATTGGGGTACCTGCTAAAGGTAAATGAAGTCTAAACAGAGATTTCATTCAGGAGTTAGAGACCATCATAGGACAGATTTGCACGGGGGAAAGAACAAGCCTGGCAGAATGGCCTCTGTTTGCCATTCTCATTCTGCCGTAAAATCAGGAATGAATGATTATAAAGGTGCAACAGTGAGAGTGTGCTTTTTATTCATCCCGATTTTCTCCCAGGAAATTTTCTTCCCACACTTTTTCACATACCAAGACAGTGTGTGCTGTGAAGATCTCACTGAATTATAACATTTGCCCCATGCCTGGCTAGCAGCATGTATTGTTTAATTGGTAATACAAAACATAAGAGGATTATTTCCACTTTCTTTTCTCAATATATATGTGTTTTCCTTCTGATTGTATTGGTTCAATTGAAAACTAATGAAATGCATCTGGCTGTCTAGCAACTTTGAGTGACAGGTAGCTTCAGGACTTGAATTAATGAACTTCTTGTTGGAAGTCAAGTCCTTTATCACATCAACACTGAAATACCTCAGAAAGAACATTTGTAAGGCTTGAATGAAATATTTAATCTGGGTAAGGTAAAATGTAAAGGGAACTGCAGGTGTAGCCTTTGGTGTTTAAACCATCATTGGAAAATATATAAGAAATTGTTTATAGTCATACAATAATTGTAATTTGCTTTCCTAAAATATAACGAAGATTAAACTTTAAAATGAAAAGCATGTGAATGCTCACATTTAAGCGACTGATAAATTCATCACACTCATGTTGCAAGTCCAGTTAACATCTATACCTGGTACATTAAAGTAGCAAAGTTGAAATAAGGACATATGTCCGGTTCAGTTCTTGCCAAATGAAAAGACACTCGATTCACTTCAATTCTGATAGAACTTGTTATGCTGAGTTCAATTTATCCTGATTAGTCTCTGTAAGTCTCTCATGTAGGGAAGAAAATCTAGGTACCCTTTTTCTGTTACTGTTATATCCAGTTATCTGGGATATAAAGGTATTTATATTGGATTACAAAGATGTCAGTAACCGTCTCAGTAAAATTAATTGGGATAGAAAGGGAGAAGTAGGAAGTGTGCAGTTCTTGGAAACCAAAACTGGGGAAAGATTTTGGGCCTTCAAGAAAATAAGCAATTCAACTTTATCTTTCAGATGTAATCATTTCTTCATCTCCGATTGGAAATCTCACATAAAAAAAATGGTTGGAAGTAAGAATAAATCAGTGGCATTTTGAAATTAATTTTTATTTAGGAAGGCTTTCATAATTTAATGATTAAACAGTAAAATTCTTTCATTATGTAAATCACCTAGCAACTGATTTAAAAAAAACTTGTTTTGGTAAATTTTCCATTCATTTTTTACCATAATTTTATACCAAAATCTTTGTTTTTGATGGTTTTATTTTGAATTACCCACTTATTATTTGAGCAAAATTTCTTTCACAAACATACGAACTAACAAGTTTAGGTAATAATTGGTATTCATTCAATCAACTTTTGAGTCAGTGGGTTTATTTCTGCTGTGACTTTAATTTTACCATGTGATTGCGTTTAGACCAACTTAGTCCAAATTTAACAACTGGCAGGACAGCAATTGTCTTTCTTGGTTCTGTATCATTCCTATAGTTCTACAACCAACTAAAGTTTAATCAGCCACTGACACCAGTGAGGTGAATGGTGTAATTTAGGATGAAACTAGCTGTCTGTCACATATCCTGGCTTCAATTAATTTACAGCAATACATTGTTCGTACTCATTAAGCTGGGGTAACCCACTGTGACTGAGACTACTGCTGATTCCTTTAGCTTGTACAGTCTGTGAACACTGGATTTATACTATTATCTTGATGACCATGATTGCTTTAATTGTATGTTAATTAGCTACATATTTTATGGATAGTGTGCTAAGGGAAGGTAGATGAAAGGCAGTTCTGAAATCTTTCTGTGGTACCAATTATATCTCTACATGTGGCAAGACCAGTTTTTTTTGTTCAAAGTGTAAAAATATCCATTGAATTATGAATACAAACTCCAAAACTTTGTACTTGTACCAATATCCCCCTCTTATGAATAAATCTAAAATATTTACCCATTTGGTGAAGGCTCTTTTTAAAAAGAAGACTAGAATAAAGGCAGAACCAAAGTTTATTAAATCCAGCAGAGGAATTGCTTAGATTGTATTGGAGGAAAACAAAATGCAGCAGATATTGAGTGAAAATCCTAGAACTCCCTTCTTAATCATCACAACCTTCTCCAGTTTGGGATCAGCAATGGATACTATGCAAGCTAGCAAACTATGAATGAATAGAAACAAGGCAAGATTCCTTATACTTCACTTGAACACTTCCGTCAAAGAAAAAGATTTTGCCTCAGCCATTAGCCCCCGAAGAATCTAATCATATGTTGGAAAGGAGGAAATTCAACCTTTTATGTCTATACTTTCCCTCTAAGGAGCAACTCAACTAGTACCACTCTCGTGTCTTCTCCCCTTGACCCTGCAACTCTCATCAAGTTATATGCAGCTTCTTATTATTTTGTGCAAACAGATCTTTATTCTCTGTCTGCTGATAGAAATTCTTTACTTTAACTTGTTGATTAGGATGGATGTCTTTATTCACCCTCTGAGATTATTATCCAGGTGCATCAAATATTTCCCATTCTCAGTCATGATCCTGGAGGATTTTTGATTACTTAATGTCACTGCTACTGGCAATTCAACATTGGAAAATGAAGAATATAAATGTTTCATTTGAACTTGTGCCATCTCATCTTCTGACATCAAATTTAAACCTGCCTCAGCAATGTTTTTCCACAGTTTAGTATTGCAATTGACTTCAGCTTTCATTCCCATCTTATTTAAGTTTAAAATACTAGTCTTAGACCCACCTTTGTCCCTTTCAAACTTGATGTAAAATTCAATCATATTATGGTTACTGTTACCTAGAGGAACATTGTCTGAATATACAGATATTAAAGAGAGTTTGTCGGTCCGTTTTGCTGCGAGCTGATATTCATGTATTCTGATGGTTAGTTTCCTTCCTGTCTGTCCGATGTAATGTTTATGGCAGTCATTGTACTGTATTTTGTAAACCACGTTGGTTCTGCATGTTGTGGGAATGGGGTCTTTAACCCTTGTGAGTGTTTGCCGTAGAGCGGCTGTGGGCTTCTGGGCCACCATGATTCCTAGTGGTCTTAGGAGTCTTGCTGTCCATTCTGATATGTTCCTGATGTAGGGCAGTGTGGCCAGTGTGTCAAGGTATACTGTGTCCTCCTGTTGTTGTCTGTTTAGCAGGCATCTGCAGATGAAGTTGCCGGGATATCTGTTTATAGTGAGGATTTTATAGGAGCAAGTTAACATCTTCACCCACAACCTGAGCTACAGATCTTTGCCAAAACTTTAAATCCTGACTTATTACTCCGTTCCCTTCTCTTTTGTAATAACCTTTATACTAGACACAGAATAATAATGACATTCACTATACATTTTTTTCCAAATCCATAAAGACCATGTCAAGCCTTTGAAAGATTTCACCATTTGCAGGGCGTTTCTGGCAGGGACTGCGAATAAAAATGTGCTGCAAATTTATTGAAATGTCATTTGCTACCTGATCATTTTCATTTTTTTTCATTCATTTAGGGGAAGTAGATTTTGCAGCTGGGCCAGCATTTATTTCCCTTCCATAATCACTCTTGAGAATTTGGTAGTGAGCTGCTTTCTTGAACTGCTGCAGTCCATCTGGTTTAGGTACATCCAAATGCTGTTAGGGAGGTAGTTACTGTTCTTTGACCCAGTGACGGAGAAGGAACCGTGATATGTTTTCAAGACAGAATGGTGAGTGACTTGAAACTTGCAGAAGGCATTGTTCCCATGGAACTGCTGCCTCGGACCTTCCAGATGGTAGTGTTTGTGGGGTTGGAAGGTGCTGAAAAAGAAAACTTGGTGAATTTCTGCTGTGCATCTTGTGGGTGATATGCGCTGCTGCTACTGTGCACTACTGGTGAAGGGAGTATGTGAATGTGAATGTGGTTTGTGAATGTGGTGTCAATCAAGTGGACTGTTTTGTCCTGGATTTTGGCAATCTACTGGAATGTTGTTAGAGCTACAATCATCCAGGCAAGTGGGGAATATTCCAACAAGTCCCTGAGTGGTGCCTAGCAGATTCTGGACAGACCTTGGGGTGTCAGGAGATGAGTTACTCACTGTAGGACTCTTAGCCTATGATTTGTAGCCACAGCACTTATATGACTAGTCAAGTTCAGTTTTGGTCAATGGTGACCTCCAGGATGTTGATGGTAGAGGATTCAGTGATGATAAAGCCTTTGAATGTCAAAGGGCAATATCTCTAGACAATAAAATGAAACAACAATGGCTTTCTTGTTGGAGATAGTCATTGCCTGGCACTTGTGTAATGTAAATTTTACCTCCCACTTTTCAGCCCGAGACAAGATACTGTCCATATCTTCCTGCATTTGGACATGGACTACTTCAGGATCTGAGAAGTTGTGTGAATGCCACTAAATATTATACAACCATCTGCAAACATCTCCACTTCTAACCTTATGGTGGAGGGAAGGTCACTGATGAAACAGCTGAAGATGGTGAGGCCTAGGGCACTCCTTGAGGAACTCCAGTGGAGATGTCCTGGAGCTGAGGTGACTGACGTCTAACAACCACAACGATCTTCCTCAGACTCACTAATCGCCCTACCGTACATTAAGGACATTTCAAAGATGGCCACAAAACTACTCAGACCCCTAGGTATCGAAGTAGTTCACAAACCAACAACCACCCTATGACAGCTACTAACAAAGGTAAAGGATCCCATACCCAAAACCAGCAAAACTGGCATAATATACAAAATACCATGCAAGGACTGTGAGAAACACTACATGGGCCAAACCGGAAGAAAATTGACAATACGGATACACAAACATCCACTAGCCACCAAGAGACACAACTAATTCTCACTTGTCTCACTACGCATGGACAACAAGGGACACGAATTCGACTAGGACAACACATCGATACTCGCACAAGCCAAACAGAGTCATGCCAGGGAATTCCTGGAGGCCTGATATTCCAGCCGGAACTCCATCAGCAAACGCATTGAATTAGACCCTGTGTAAAAACCACTGAAAAACAGAACCGGAAGTGATGCCAACCTCCCCAGCAAACAGAGGCATATAAATAACAAGTGGAACAGAACACCAACGCTTCACCAGAGGCGCACTGATGATGTTACTTCACAGGGTGATGAAACATTTGCAAGCAAACCCACTGACTCGGTGAACAAGTCTACAACCTTATCTTCCCTTGTGTTAAATATGATGAAAAGCAGCAGAGGGTATTCTCTTGATTCCCAGTGACTCTAATTTTGCTAGAGTTCTTTGATGTCAAATGCTGCCTGAACATCAAGGGCAATCATTCTCCGCTTCATCTCTTGAGTTCAATTCTTTTGTCCAGTTTTGAACCAAGGCTGTAATGACGTCAGGAGATGAGTATCCTGGTGGAGCTCAAACTGAGCATCAACAGTGGCATATTATTAAGCGAGTGTTGCTTGCTCGTAGGATTAATGTCCCCTTTCATCACTTTATTGATGATCAAGAGTAGACCAACAGAGGAAGTAATTAGCTGCCTTTTTGGTGTATAGGAAGAACCCACGCAATTTTACATATTGCTGGGTAGATGCCTATGTTATTCCCTCCCTTAAGCCTTGATTATCTTAGGAATAGAAGTTAGCAGCTGGGCCTGAGGTCAGTGTAACCTGAACTGACCTGGGCTAGTAAGAGGATCGTTTAAACATTCAGGCTTTGTCTGTTGTTTCCAGGTCAGTTGCTCCCTAAAAAATAGAGGACTGTACCATTTGGCCAATTGGCTGCAAATAGAGAGTTGGGTTGTAAAATGCTGTTGCTAGGGACCACTGAATTGATGCCTGGCACACAGTTAAATTGGAGTAATGTTGTTTTGAGGTTCCTGTATGCACTCAAACTGCCATGAGTAACATAAATCCTAAACTTGCTCATGCACTTCCAGTTTGTGCTCATCCTGACTCTGAAAGTAAAGACAAAACAATGTTGTAATGCTGAGATAACAAGGTGTAGAGCTGGATGAACACAGCAGGCCAAGCAG
>JAHRHZ010000075.1:6132726-6185493 GCA_024137785.1 Ginglymostoma cirratum | reverse complement strand
TCCAGCTCTACACCTTGTTATCTCAGATTCTCCAGCATCTGCAGTTCCTGCTATCTCTGAAACAATGTTGTAATGCTTATCTGTTTGGAACCTTTCTGGTTTTGACTTTTCTTTCAGTTAAGTTTGACCTGTTGGTGAAGCCAGTGATTCCCTGTTCAGGCCATTGGTCAACAAAGCAGTCAATGCCCAATTATGGCAAAATTTTAAAAAGATCAATGCTTATCTCTGATAAACGTTCTTCCCTCTTGCTGAGAACAGGTTGAAGTGAAAGACTGGGAGGATTCTCAAGTGATGTTAACATCCTGTCCAGCTGAAAACAGGATTAAAATCATCACTTTGAATTCCTGCTTGTTGTGTTAACATTAAGGTTTAGGAATTACAGTAGGATTCTAGTTCCCATTTTTGGGTTCTTGATTATTAATTTACTTACTGTTGGTCACACCTCTTCACTCATTATAGACGTTTCTTATGTAAGTATTGTTGTATATTTTCTTCATTTTATGCTTTTCATGTCCCATCTTTCTAGTTTCTGTTTTGAATATTTTTCAGTTCAAATAAATTGAATTTTCTGCTTCTCATGACTAGTTATCTTTAGCTCATTCCATCCACAAACGTAAACTTTAACTATACAATTACATCAACAGATTTTTGCTGATTTCCCCATATCAAGTACTATGTCATGAGCCAATGTTAAATTTCTCCTATCTTGATTTCATCAGAATGCTCAAATTTCCTTATTTCCGTTCAACTTGTGATAAGCATTAAATCTATGCATACAGTTGAAATGTGCAGTGTGATTAAAGTGCTGATCATTACTTGAGTTACAAAGAGGTTTATATTCACTAGTTCATCTTTAATGTCATCACCACCAATCCAGAATACGGGTTTGGGGCTCAGTTTACTTTTGTTTTCCCATTGGAATTTAAATCATTGCAAATTTCTTCAGGTAGTTCAAAAACCAATCCTTGGGTCCAGTTTCATCCGTGTATCTATGTGATATTTGTGCTTACTAGAAATATACAACAAAGATCTTACAAAACTAAAGGCTGGGTTCATTAGTTCAAGTTAATTTGATATATAGAAAATGGTAACTGGTGGGGGGGGGAAGCTAAGTAGACAACTCTGACTTGTAGTTCTGTAATTATGGGTGATTTTAATCTGCATATAAATTGGGTGAATCAAAATTGTCACAATAGCATAGAGGAGGAATTCCTAGCTTGTAAATGGGATGGTACATTGAGGAACCAACTAGAGAACAGGTCATCTTAGACTGGGTATTATGCAATGATGAAGGAATATTTGGCAATGTACTTGTAGGAGACCCCTTGTGGATACCAACTATAATAAAATATTCTTCATCAAGATGGAGAGTGAGACTAGGATCCTGATTCTGAGACTACGGCTCTGAAACTTAATAAGGAAAACTGCAATGGTATGAAGCGTGAGTTAGCTAGGTTGGATTGGAAAGTGTTACTGAAAGAATGAAAGTGGATAGGCAATGACAAACATTCAAAGATTACCCGGGTGAACTGCAAAAATTGTTTATGGCACAAGAGTGCACAGCAATCTGTGGCCGAACCATGGCTTATAAGGGAAGTTTGAGACAGTATAAGCTGCAGAAAAATACTGTATAAGTTGGAAAGCAAAATCAACAGACCTGAGGATTGGGAACTGTTTAGAAGTCAACAAAGAATGACTGATGGATTTATTGAAAAGGGGAAAATAGAGTATGAGTATAAGCCTGTGGGGAATTTAGAACTCACTGTAAAAGTTTTTATGGGTTTGTAACAAGAAAAAAATTCGTGAAAACTAATGCTGGTCTCTTACAGTCAGAAACAGGTAATTTAGAATGGAAATCAAAGAAATGACAGATGAAATAAGTTCGCACTTTATTTCTGTCTTCACAAAGGAGGGCATGGATAATGCACCAGAAATGATGGAGACCACAGGGTTTAATGAGACGGAGGAACTGAAGCAAATCAGTATTAGCAGAAAAATGGTGTTTAAGAAATTGACAACATTGAAGGCTGATAAATCCCAAGGGCCTGATAATCTACATCCCAGAGGAGTTAAAGAAGTGATCTGAGAAACAGTTAATGCATTGGTTGTCATCTTCCAAGATTCTTCAGACTGGAACAGTTCCTGCAGATTATAGGGTAGCTAATGTAATCACATTATTTAAAAAGGAGGCAGAGAAAAAAGTGAATTATAGAGCAGTAAGTCTGACATCAATAGTGGGGAAGATGCTACAGTCCATTTTCAAGGATTTTACAGCACAGCACTTAGAAATCAGGGGTAGAATCAGACACAGTCAGCATGGATTTACAAAAGGAAATGATACTTGACAAATCTACTGGAATTCTTCAAGAATGTAACTAGTCAAGTTGATCAGGGGAAGGCAGCGGACATAGTTGTTTAAACTTTCATAAGGCTTTCGACAAAGTGCCACATAAGACATTACTGTGCAAAATCAAAACACATGGGATTTGGGTAATGTACTGTGATGGATAGAAAGTTGGTGAGCGGACAGGAAGAAAGAATGAGAATAAATGGGTCTTTTGCTGGATGCAGGCAGGGATCAGTACTAAGACACCAGCTATTCACAATATATGTTAATGATCTGGATGAGAGAACCAAATGTAATATCTCAAAATTTGCAAATGACACAAAGTTAGATGGAAGGGTGAACTGCGAGGAAGATGCAGAAATTTTGCAGCATGATTTGGACAAGTGTGGGCAAATGTATGGCAGATGCAGTTTACTATGGATAAATGATAGGTTACACTTTAGGTAGCAAAAATAGGAAGGCAGGTTATTATTTGAATGGCTGTAAGTTGAGAGAGGGCAACGTTCAATGAGACATGGGTATCCTTGTGCAGCAGTCACTGAAAATAAACATGTAGATGCAGCAGGCAGTAAAGAATGCAAACTATATGCTGGTCTTCATAGCAAGAGAATTCAAGTACAGGAACAAGGTCATGTCGCTGCAACTAAACAGGGCACTGGTGAGGCCACACCTGGAATACTGTGTGCAGTTTTGGTCTCCCTATCTGAGGAAGGATGTTCTTGCTGCAGAGGGAGTGCAACAAAGCTTTACCAAGTTTTTGATTCCTAGAATGGCAGGACCACATACGAAGAGAATTTGAGTTGGGTAAGATTGTATTCAGTGGAGTTTAGAAGAATGAGGAGGGATCTCATAGAAACCTATGACATTCTAATAGGACAATACTGATTGGATGCAGGAAGGATGTTCCCGATGGTTGAGAAGTTCAGAACTTGTTAAAGAATTCTTTACTCCAAGAGTGGTGATACCATAGAATTTACTACCACAGAAAGTGTTTGAGACCAAAACATTATGTGTTTTCAAGAGAGAGAAATAAACATTATATCCTATCCCATGGTGGATAATGATGGATGACAGTTTAAGGTACAACCCCTTAAGGACACGTATGCATCTCATCACAAAGACACCTAACTAATCAGATGTAACACTTCACATATTTGTGAAAATTGGTATTTTGTGATAATACCAACATTCCTTTAGTTTTAAATATATGCAATCAATGATCATTCATTGTTCAAAAACAAATTACGGATATTGGACATCTGAATTAGATAAATGTGAGAAACGACCAATGAATTAGGCAGCTGTGGGAACTGAAGTGGGGAAACTAGTGTAATGTTAAAATTGTATTTATTGGAACATTGGACTTAGGAAGTGGACTGAGCTATTCATCCCTTTATGCCCTTTACCATCCATTTACTTTATGGCGATCTAGTGTAGTCTCATGCCAGCTTTCCTGCCTGTCTCTCATTTCTCCTGACCTCCTGTCTAATGAAAGTCAATCTAATTCTCAAAATCAATCACTCAGTCTTCATTTTCTTGATGCAAGGAATTTCATATATCAATGACCCTTTGAGAGAAAAATACAATATCTTGATCTCCGTCACAAAGCTGCGAACTCTTATTATTAAACTGTATCTCACTTCTCCACAAGAAGAATCATCCTTACGTTACCCACCTTATCAAATACCCTCAGGATTTTATATTTTTCATTACATCTCATTCTCCGAATCTCGAAATCTGGTATTTTGCCAGACGACCACTGCAGTTACCTTGTGATATTGGGTAAAGCCTGATTGAGGTAGTTGGTGCCACTAAACTTCTTTTGTCTATGCTTTGTCTTGGATTTAGTGGTAGAGGATATGCTGCCATAGTGTGTCTACAGAAAAGGCAGGAGCAAAAGTTCATTCTTAGCAACAATAATTATGAATATATTTGTTCAGGTGTTAATGTTAGGACCTTAGGAGCTGGTACAGATACAGCTGCTCTCTCTGAAAGCTTCATATCTTCACACAAAGTCTGTGTGGAATATTATTAGAATGGGTGGAGCCAATGTAACATAAACATTAATCCCTTCAGAACTATTACCTTATATAATAGATCAAGGCCAAACTTGTTCAGCTGTTTTGGTAAGATGAGCCTTTCATTCTAGAATGATTCAAGTGAACCTTCGCTGAACTGTTTCTAAGGTTCTAACTGTTAGGTGTTGAAAACTGTGCAGTATTCTAGATGTGGTCTCATGAATGCCCTGTACAACTGCAGTAAAACTTTGCCATTTTCATCTTCCGTCTTCCTCCAATAATGCCAACATTCTTAGCCTTCCTAATCACTGCTGTACCCGAATACAAATTTTCTTGTATTTCGTGTACCAAGATTCCCAGATCCCTCTACATACCTGAGTTCTGCAAAATCTTTCCACTTAAATAACATACTGGTCTTCTTTTCTTACTGCCAAAGGAGACATGTTCACATATTCCAACATTATACCCTATCTGCCAAATTGTAGCCAATCAAACCGATGATATCCATTTGTAGACTTTCTACTTCCTCTTGACAATAACGCTGAGTTCAATCAGTTTCTAATCTACTCATTTGGGTTGGGAAGTGGTGGTGGGAGCAAATGCAGCTAGTGTTTTAAGTTTAACACTGTCCAGCCAAATTTCCTGGGCTTCAGCACAATGAGCAACTATAGGGTTGTAAGGACTGTTGGATCCAGGAGGTTTGTGCCTTTTCTTGCATTCAGAGATGAGGCTGATCAACGCAGTAGAAGAAAGAATGAGAATTTACATGTCACCTCACAACTGCTTGGACCTATTTCAGTTTCTTGATCAAACATTGGTCCATGTTATAGGAGTGGCCTGTGCCAAGTGTGTCCCAGCTGTCAATCATTCAGTTGCTCAGCTGTCAATCATTACGGGACATTTGTATGTTGAGCCAAGTAATTAACCTCAACAGAATGCAGCAAGTAATGGAACCTCTTGTGATACTAGGTCTGTAGTAGGAGTTATCCTCCAGATGTTCTCACCGTGGCTGCTATCTGCTGACTCACTTGATGATATCTGGAGCATTCCTGCTTTTTCTTGGATAGACAATTTCCCTTCTGCAGTGCCTGTCCTTGCTCAGAATTCCAAAGAATTGGTCACAGAATTGAGGCACAATTCCCTCTGAAGCTGTCATTTTCTGCAATATTTGAGAATGGCAATGATAAAGCAGAAGATCAAGTAAAGTTTCTCATTTTACACAACACAAAACATAACCAGCTTCTGTTCACATTCAAGAACCTGATTTTCTACAATAATGCCAAAGTAAAATATTGCAGATGCCAGAAATCTGAAATCCAAAGAAAACATATTGGAAGTATTCAAAAGATTATGCAATTAGTTTGTAGAAGTGGAAGAAATAGCCTATCTTGGGCCTTCCATTGGAGTGTTTCAGGTCAATGAGCTTTCATCAGTACTGATGAAAGGTGATCAGAAAGGTTGTTGAGCTGAAACATTAAGTCTTGGCTCTCTCTGCAAATTCAGCCTGAATTCCTCAGTACATCAAATATCTAATTGTGGGCAGAATGATGTTGCTGAGGGGTGAGCTGGCGTTCTGGAGAGACTGGCAGTTGTTATTTTCCTTCTGATCCAGTAGGTATCTAAATGAATAAACCTCCACTGATGTGATCTTTCTGAGTCTCACTTGCTAGAGATAACAGAGCTTGGGTGCCAGAATCTGTGAGGTGGGTGATGAAATGGTAAATGAAAGGTCAAAGTTGCTGCAGGTAACACCTAAAATTCTGCCTCTGATGTATTATGGGAATCTCCGAAATGATTCTTTGCCTCCAGGGTTTCCAGCAATTACTTATATTCTGTTCCTTACTCAGCCTGGCAACTTCTAAACCCAGAACTGCTCTTCATGGTGAGAGTTTACTGGCTACTCTCCATCGAGCTCGAGCTAGCAGAAAATTCAAGCTCCACATTAAATCATCAAAAATTTGAAGTTTCCAATCTGAGAACAAGATTCCACTTGGATTCTGGAATGGTGAACCACAGACTTTCCTTCTCTAGCTAATCTTTTGCCTGCCTCCTAGAAAAATAGCCCATATTTTAGAAAATAGTAAGGACTGCAGATGCTGGAAGTCAGAGTCAATAAAATGTGGAGCTGGAGAAGTACAGCAGGTCAGATAGCATTGAAAGAGCAGGAGAGTCGTTGTTTCAGATCGGGACCTTTCATCAGTACCGGGGAGGGGGAAGGGAGCTCAGAAATAAATAGAGGGAGGGGGGGGGGCTGGGGAAAAGTAGGTGGGATGGTGATAGGTGGATGCAGGAAGGGGGTTGCAGAGATTGGTCAGTGGGAAGGGTGGAGAGGATAGGTGAGAAGGGAGATGGAGAGGTTGTGTCAGGTCAAGGAGGCGGGGATGAGGGTAAGGAGATTTTGAAGCTGGTGAACACTATATTGAGACCATTGGCTGTAAGCTCCCGAGACGGAATATAAGATGTTTACTTGTGGCATCATTTTGACAGTGAAGGAGGCCCAGGATGGGCATGTCGTCAAGGGAGTGGGAAGGGGAGTTGAAATGGCTGGCAATGTGAAGGTGGTGTTGATTGGGGCATACAGAGTGCAGATGCTCCACGAATCAGTCTCCGAGTCTGTGTTTAGTCTTTCTGATACAGAGGAGACAACATCGGGAGCAATGGATGCAATAGACTGGGTTAGAAGATGTACAGGTGAATCTCTGCTGGATTTGGAATGATTGTTTGGGACCTTGGATGGAGATGAGAGGGGAAGTGTAGGGACACATGTAGCGCTTCCTGCAGTTGCAGGGAAAGATGCTAGGTGTGGTGGAAAGGTTGGTGGGGAGTTTGAAGCTGATGAGGGAGCCGTGGAGTGAGTGGTCCCTATGGAATGCAGATAGAGGTGGAGAAGAAAACATCTTTTTGGTGGTGGGGTCTGATTGCAGGTGGCAAAAATAGCAGAGGATGATGCGTTGGATTTGTAGATTGGTGGGATGGAATGTGAGGACCAGAAAGTCGCTATCCTTATTGTTGTTAGGGGGAAAGGGTTTGAGGGCAGAGGTGCAGGAAATGCAGGAGATGCAGTTGAGGGCATTATGAATCACGGGAGAGCGGAAATTATGGTCCTTGAAGTAGGAACACTTTTAAACTCATTTTTGTAATAGTTTCCTTCAGCACCCTTCCTCATGTCAATGTGAATCACATAGACCTTGTATCCAGATGGAATTGCTGATTTGCATTTTATATGCTTTTAAAATCTGACATTTTTAGCACTTCCTTGGGTCTTGAAAACCCACAGTACCAACAGGCATCAGAGCTACCTTCAATACTTTCTCTAGGTGCGAATACCTTGTATCTTTTCCCTAGTTACACAAACTAGACCTTCCTTTAATCTTTAGCAGCCCATCACCCAGATGTCTTGTTAGGCTTCTTTAGCTCAGGCCACATTACCCTTTCCATTTTACCCTAAATTTAAAGATGCAAAAAACAATAATCTTGCCAATCTCACATACACTAATCGAGCAGCAAAGGGGAAGATGTTCTTCTCGTAGAATTGTAAGAGAGTTTGCAGAAATGACAGAAGCTGATCAATCGTAGTTAATTGCATCATGGATGATGAGCGTTTGCTGTACGCAGAATTTGTTAGCATTAAATCCTCGCTACATTGGATGAAGTCACTGTGAGTTTATCAACATCTATGATACCGATGAATATTTCATACTATGGTTTTACATTTGTTTTCTTATTCTTTAAGCACTGACATCAATCTCTTTCCATTTCCCTTTGACATGGGAGGGGGTTGGATTGAACTTAATTGTCACAAAGTCCTTTCATTGAGGTTGAACTAATGAGAATAATGGATAATCAATAATTTCGCTCACAATTCCCTCAGTGTGTTTTGCATAGTTACACTTATAATATTCCTTTTACAAAATTAATACAAAGAATAATACCCTTCAGATAGAGAAATTGATTCAACAGCGTTGCCTACAATTGTTAAAAAATCTTCCATCTGTCTAGAAAGTGGATTTTATATTGCTAACTACAATCCAATTTTTGGAAAATATTACGTTATCTCGCCTTATTGTGAAACATTTGGACAATGGTCCTGTATGTATTGGTAACAGATAGGTCTTTCTTACAGTCATATAATACTGGTAGCTATTGGGCTGAAAAAAGTGACAAATTGCAATGAGAAATGATCTGTTTAAATTTAACATGAATCATCACTATGGTGGTTGATTTCAATGGAAATTAACATTGGGTAAATTTCTGTGACAGGCAACTAATGTGCAACATCATTTTAGCTTTTAGTACAGTCATTGCACATGTAGTAGGTACAGTCATACCTGAGTAATATCAGAAGTAATTCAACATTAACAAAGTGCAAATTGCTCAGTGGATGTTTGTTCTTCCCAAATTGTCTTGATCTCGACTCACTGTATTTGGTGATTTTGTAATTTATAACAATAAAATTAATTGCTTTATGCTTGTTGTCTGACAATTGCCAAACATGATGGAAGGAATTTGAGTGACTGTATTTTTGTAGATGATTCGGACTGGGGTGTAAGGCATATGATGCCAAACTCTGCCAGTTGCACCTAAGTAGGAAAATAGCTGGGCAAACTGCAGAAGATGTCCGAAGACTTCAGGAAGACATGAATAGCTTGAGTAGATTGTTGGAAGATGTAATTTATTATCCAGAAGTATAAAGTCATAGAATTTCAGAAGAAAAGGA
This sequence comes from Ginglymostoma cirratum, assembly GCA_024137785.1. Taxonomy (NCBI): domain Eukaryota; kingdom Metazoa; phylum Chordata; class Chondrichthyes; order Orectolobiformes; family Ginglymostomatidae; genus Ginglymostoma; species Ginglymostoma cirratum. The sequence continues at coordinate 6,176,411 of JAHRHZ010000075.1, read as the reverse complement.
ATCCGGAGGAACCTATACTGCATGGAAAGTCACTGGAGTATATGTTTCCATAAAGATTTTTGGTAGGCATGTGTCTCATGTTTTACCTGCAAAAATGCCAAGATACCTCTGCTAAATCTTAGAAGCAAGGCCCGCAGGATCTTGCGCCCAGTACAACATATAAGTGGATGCTTTCCTCCTGATTGAGACCACTGGATACTGGGAGCTTCAGGTCATTCAGAGACCAGCAGCTCCACCACTCAGCTACACCTTGGATGGGGCTGTAGTTGCTGGTGTACTCACAGAGTTGTTGTTGGAAGGAAGGTCACATAAAGTGTGACAAAGAGGGACCATTGTGGGGGGATTCAAATGCAAGGGAAGGGGTTTGACTGTCAATGGCAAGCACTTGCTCCATGTCCACGTGCAGAATTTATAACAGGTCATGGGCACCTCCTCTCTAACTGAGAGTCATCCTGCATAGGTTTAACTGTTCAATAGCCCACCTAGTTATTGTTCAACACTGAGCTGAGAAAATTACATTTGAGGCAGAAATAGGCTCATAAGAGGTCATTAAGTGGCCACTTAAAGTGGAGCCAGGACAGGAAGGTCACCCACAGGCCTTCCTACATGGAAAATAGTTGGGTGGAGGGGGTAAGGTGTCATTATCTGTACATACAACAATGCCATCTGTAATGTTCCAGGCTTCCTACTTCCTTCCTCACCTCAGTCAGACCTGGAAGAATCTGCCAAAGAGAGAATAAGAAGGGTCAAATTGATCATTTTCAGAAGGTCTGACGTAGACTGACAAAACCACAACAAAAAGACGATAATATTTTGGATTTTATAAATAGGGACATAGCATGCAATAACAGAAATCTTGATGATAGATTTTGCAAAACTTCACTTGGTCTACAGAAAGTGGTGCGCAATTTTAAATTCCCCATTTTAGGAAAGCCAGGAAATTATCAGAAAACCTACAATTCACCAGGCAAAGATTACCGATATGTCATGAGACTTGAAATACTAAGACTATTTTCATTGGGGCCAATAAGGTTGAGAGGTAGATTTTATTTTAGAAATAAGTTTTTCATAGATAAACAAAAGAATATTGAGGAGTGACCATTGCTGCCTTCCGTTGTGCTGCCCATAACAGGTGTGGAATGGAGGTGAAAGTGGCTGCAACCACACCCAGAGTTAATGAAATGAGTTTGCGACGAGCATTTAAGAAAACCTGCTAGGCTCATGCAGAGAACTCCTCCATGAAACTCAACAGAGATGACTCTTAGCCAAGACACCGGAAGATCAAGCTGCTGGTCATTAGTCATATACGTTTTACCACTTCAGCTGTAAATCTGATTTTCCTTTAAAAGATGCCTTGCTTCACTCACTCCAAGTGCTAACATATTTCAAGTTCAAACAGTTCTGTGCAAAGAAGTTTCCCCTAAGCTCTCTCCTCATCATTTCGAGACAATCTTAAGCTGATGATCCCTCATTACTGCAAATAGAAGACAGAGGGTGGTGGTGGAGGGTCGCTTTTCAGACTGGAGGCCTGTGACCAATGGTGTGTCACAAGGATTGTTGCTGGGTCCACTGCTTTTTGTCATTTATATAAATGATTTGGATGTGAACATAGGAGGTATGGTTTGCAGATGACACAGAAATTGGAGGTTTAATGGACAGCGAAGAAGTTTACCTAAGAGTACAGTGGGATCTTGATCAAATAGGCTAATGGGCTGAAGAGTGGCAGATGGAGCTTAATTTAGATAAATGTGAGGTGCTGCATTTTGGGAAGGCAAATCAGGGCAGGACTTATACATTTAATGGTAAGGTCCTGGGGAGTGTTGCTGAACAAAGTGAACTTGGAGTGCAGTTTCATAGTTGCTTGAAAGTGGAGTTATGAGTAGATAGGATAGTGAAGATGGCATTTGGTATGCTAGCCTTTATTGGTCAGTGCATTGAGTATAGGAGTTGGGAGGCCATGTTGTGGCTGAACAGGCATTGGTTCAGCCACTTTTGGAGTGTTGCATGCAATTCTGATCTCCCTCCTATAGGAAGCTAGAAAGGATTCAGTAAAGATTTGTGAAGATATTGCCAGGGTTAGAACGTTTGAGCCACAGAGAGAGGCCGAATAGGCTGGTGCTATTTTCCCTGGAGCATCGGAGGCTGATGGGTGCCCTTATAGAGGTTTATAAAATCATTAGGGACGTGGATAGCGTAAACAAGCAAGGTCTTTTGCCCAGCGTGGGGGAGTAAAACTAGAGGGCATAAGTTTAAAGTGAGAGGGGAATGATACAAAAGGGACTTAAGAGGCAAATTTTTAATGCGGAGAGTGGTGCGTGTATGGAATGAGCTGCCAGAGGAAGTGGTGGAGGCCAGTACAATTACAACATTTAAAAGGCATCTGGATGGGTATATGAATAGGAAGGGTTTAGAGAGATATGGACTAAATGCTGGTAAAGGGGACTAGATTTGTATACATTATCTGGTCAGCATGGATGAGTTGGACTGAAGGGTATATCTCTATGACTCTATGAATTGATTTGGTTTCCCAAAGTGCAACACCTCACACCTGCCTGGATTAAACTCCATCTGCTATTTCTCTGCCCATATCTGCAACTAATCTACATCCCACTCTATCATTTGACAACGTTCTACCCTATCCACAATTCCCCCAATCTTTGCGCCATCTGCAAACTTACTAACCCACCCATCTATGTTTTCATCCAAATCCTTTACATAAATCACAAACAGCAGAAATCCATTATGGAGCACCACTAGTCACAAACCACCAGCCAGAAAAAACTGCTTCCACCACTATGCTCTGTCTTCTATGGGCAAGCCAATTCTGAATCAAACAACCAAGTCGCCGTGGATCCCATGCATCTGAATCTTCTTAACGAGCCTATAGGAGGGACCTTGTCAAAAGCCTTACTAAAAGTTATGTAAACAACGTCCACTACTCTACCCTCATTGATCACCTTTGTCACCTCCTTAAAAAAAAGTCAATCAAGTTAGTAAGACGAGTCATGTCAGATGCTAGCATCCATGGACATGTATGCATGCAGCCACTGACGATGGAGCATGTTCTGAACTATCCGTGCCAAGATGAAAATTGGGCAAAGTATGCGGAGAGTTAGTGTCGCCATGAACCCCCTCTGACTTTCACAGAAACATAGAAAATAGGAGCACGGCTAGGCCATTTGGCCCATCGAGCTTGCCCTGCCATTCAATATGATCATGGCTGATCATCCATCTCAGTACCCTGTTCCCGTTTTCACCCCATACCCATTGACCCCTTTAGCCTTAAGAAATATATCTATCTCCTTCTTGAAAACATTCAATGCTTTAGTGTCAATAACTTTCTGTGGAAGACAATTCCACAGGCTCTCCCCTCTCTTGATGAAGGAATTTCTCTTCACTTAACTCTAAATGGCCTATCTTGTATCCTTAGACTGTGACTCCTGGTTGTGGACTCCTTAGTCATTGGGCCGATTCTTCCTGCATTGAAGTTATCTAGCGCTGTTGGAATTTTATGTATTGCTAAGAGATCACTTCCCTACTTCCATTCTTTTAAATTCCAGTGAATATAAAATCCTAACTGATCCAGTATCCCTCAAGCATCAGTCCTGCCATCCCAGGAATCAGACTGGCAATTTTTTTTTTTGCTGTCCCTTCTTAGCCAGAACATCCTTCCTTAGATAAGGCAACTAAAACTGCATACAATATTCTGAAGAAGGATCACTGGACTTGAAACATTAATTCTGCTTTCTCTCCACAAATGCTGACAGACCTGCTGAATTTCTCTAGCAATTTCTGCTTTTGTTTCACAATATTCCAACTGTGCTCTCGCTAAGGCCCTGCAGAATTGCAGTAAGACAACCCTACACCTTCACTAGTACTTTCATATCTTAAACTCTTTTTTTCCAGACACCAAGAGTGGGAATGAGAGCCAATGTAATAATAATGTAAAATCAGGTCATTATCAGGGTGATAATGAGCACAATCTTCATTAATAGGCCTTTCACTTGTAATAATTTTGTCTTGATATCCAGCCACTACTTTGGAAAATGTGACTTGTCAGTCTCAAAATTGAGAAAGGTGTCCCTGGACTTCTCATGGGATTCTTCCAAATTTCTTGACATTGCCCATGTCGATCTCATAGAATGCTGACAGTGTGAAAACAGACCATTCAGCCCAACAAGTCCGCACTGCCCTTCTGAACAGCATCCCACCTTGACCCATCCCCTACCCTTTCCCTGTAACCCTTCATTTCCCATGTCTCATCCATCTAACTTACACACCCCTGGACACTACAGGCAATTTAGCATGGCCAATCCATCTAACCCACATATCTTAGGGCTGTGGGAGGAACCTGGAGCGCCCAGAGGAAACCCACGCAGACATGGGGAGAACATGCAAATCCCACACAGACAGTCACCAGAGGGTGGAATCAAGCCTGGGCTCCTGGCACTGTGAGGCAGCAGTGCTAACCACTGGGCCACTGAGGAAAATTTCATCTGAAAGTATAAAATGTGCAATTAGTTTTGGAATTCTTCACCAACATTGACCCAGATTTTCCAATCATGTTCTGAAACCCTCCTTCTTTCTCTAATCTGACAAAAAAAAGTACAAAGTTACCTTTAGAGAAGTTCTCCATGCAAAGTTAAGGGCAAAAAAGCCTTCTCAGCAGAAGTGGTCTAACATGGCCTAGGAACCCAAGAGGCTAGCAGCGATGGACAGGTGTTGAAGTCACCTTTTTTTTAATGACAATTGCTGCTATATTTCAAGATTTAAGCATCCTGAAACCATGATCACAGCCACAGAGGGAAGTGTAAATGTTCTGAAGGGATGGGATATCCAGTGGGTGAGGGCTAAGGTGACACATCATATGAAGGTTTTGGGGTAAGGTAGTGGGGTTGCAAGTAAATGGGATGGAATGGCAAATGGGAGACAGAGTATAGTCTGACAGGTAAGTAGGTGGAAAATTACTGTTGGGTGGTGAGGTCAGGTAAAGGAAAGGGAGTAGGGAACCTATCAATAGCACCCAGTCAAGGGGTTTGTTGCTGGGCATTGAGAGCAGGGATTTCAACCAGGTTGATCAGGGGACTGTCATATCCACAGGGAATCAAAGGGATTGGGGTGAGTTTAGGTTTGGGTGCTGGGTGTCCTTGCAGGTCAAGGAGGGGCCGGGGAAGGGGAGTGACAGTGGTCAGTTCAAGGGTTGGACCCATCGCTGATTCTAACTAGGGACATTTTCCGAAGGTTCCAGTTGCCAGATAATTGCTCATTCAGATGTTTCACCTTACAGGACAACTCTCAGGGTGCAGCTGTGTTAAGGCCTCTGCATGGTCTCAATGTTCTCCTGTTCCATCGACTCCTGTTTATACTGCGGCAAAGATCATGTGCCCAGTCAAAGATTTGACCCACTGACTTGGATGGTCATTTGTTGCTGCATTAGCCGGTGTGATATGGTGGGTCAGTGGTTAGCACTGCTGCTTCGCTACTTGGGGGACCTGGACTCAATTCCACCCTCGGGTGGAGTTTGCACTTTTACTCTGTGTAGGTTTCTGATGGGTGTTCTGGTTTCTTCCCATGGTCCAAAGATGTACAGGTTATGTGGATTGGCCATGTTAAATTGCCCATAGTGTTCAGGGATGTGTAGGTTAGATGTATTAGCTCTGGGAAATATAGGGCTAGGGGTGGGATGGTCTTAGAAGGCCTGTGTGGGTTTATTGGGCTGAATGGCCTGTTTCCACACTGGGGATTCTATGATATTCTCGTATGTTCGAGTTGTGCTCTGAATTAGATTCTTAATATCAATATCTTACGCAGTATTTTCTTTAAAATGGATAAAATAAAATGATGTTTTTCTCTAAATACTTCATTTAAATACTTCAATCCAGCTCATATGTCTCCTGCATGGTTCAATGGGTGATCTTTAAAATAAAATGAACTCTTCTGGCTGCAAATCATCTGGCAAGTCATAAGAACATACAAAAGGAAGAGGACAAGGTATTGCCTTAAGAAATAGGAACAGAATGGGCTGTTTTGCCCCTTGCTCTGTCATTTAATAAGATTGTGGCTGATCCAACATTCTTCATGTGCACTTTCCTGTCTTTTCCCAGTAACTTTTGATTCCTTTACTGATCCACCTGTTTTTCTTGCCAAACAAACAAATCTCAACCTTGAAGGCTTCAATTAACCCACCAATCTCAAACAGCAGGATCAAACAGATTGAACAGAACACAATAAATAAATCTATTGAGAAACGGCAATTTCCAATTTACTGAAATAATACAGGGTTTTTGAAGGAGTGTGTTTCTGGTTTCCATTGCACTCTATGTGAAAGTGTACTTTCAAATTCCACTCCTTAGTGGTTAAGCTTTCATTTTAAGATCAAATCAGGTGGATGCATCCCAACATTTATATTGGGTTATCAGTCCTATTGATTTTTGGCCTCTACATTATTAATTGTGCTGGATCAATCTTGACGCTTCTCATTTGAAAACTTCACTTTTAAGTATAAAAATGTAACCTTATGAATTCTGGCATTTCTGTTCTGAGCACTGCAAGCACTGTTTTCTAATTTATATGCAAATTAATCTTTCAATGCTTCCAAACATTAATATTGCTAGTCATGCTTTGTCAGACTGGCTGCTTTGTTGTTTCAACAACTCATTTCCATCTGAGACCTCATGAGATAATAAAATACCTGCCTGATCTGAAACAGGAATTAGTTATTTTTTCAATTAATTTTAAACAATTATACCACATTTGCAGGTCTCGTTAATCAATGTTATGAATCAAATACATTTGATGTTAGCCTTTTGGATTAATTTTGTGAGCAGAAAATGGTAAGTTCTCACTTCTATTGAAATCAAGTTGTAAAATAGGTCTCATCTATTTCATCAACCCTGCAAGGTAACTGTTCTATAATTTACGTGTACAATGTGAGTTCAGTGATATGCTATATCACAAATGAAACAACACACGGTGCACTGTACACATGACATATTGGGCCACATTTTGCAGCCATTAGTGACGCTTGCTGTTAATTTTGTGAAAAATAGTCCACAAAGTAATTTCAAAGAGAATTTTTATTTGGCAGAATCTGAGGCAACCAACAATGCAGACAACAGCCAGGCTAATGAGCTAATTACATTGAAGAATCCTCACATATCAAAGCAAGATATAAAATGGTCAAAGTTTATTTCATGATTCAATCATGGCTTACAAAAAAATTGGTAATTATTTGATGAAACAATATTGCAACACTACGGGGGAGAGATGAGGGACTAGGAGTTTAGCACAGAGCTTCTTCTCTTGTAATCATCATATAATTCTACAATTCACATTTTAGTGTCGTACAAATGATACCTAGCATACTCTCATGAAATTAAATCCATGGTTGAAATAGAATTAACATTTAAATAAAACTCATGATTAGTATATTAAAAAATTGTGTAATTCTCAAATATTCCTCAACGGGAATGAAACTTGATACTTGTAAAATTAGCTTTTCTGATGCATAGATTTTCAGGCATAATTATGATTTGCTATGCTGTTAAAAATTTAGTTACACCTAATTAAACAATGCTTAACATTTGCCTTAGCTTTAATAGAGACAGTATTGCATAAAACTTCGGCATCACTGATTCTGCGCTGATCGCATCTGTGAACTCTGAAATATTGTGGTGAAGCAAGTATCACTGGCAGCAACTTCTAGACTTTCACATTGAACAGTACATAAATAGTACTTGAATAGATTTTAGCTGTGTCATTTCTGAAACTGTTGCAGAAACTTTGATCAAAATTGTCTGTTATGCTTAACCAATATTTCCATTATAGCTGTATCATGTATCAACACAAAGATGAAGCAAACTAAATGGGCAGTGGTCTTCCATTCGCATGCAAGAAAGAAAGAAAGACTCACACTTATTTAACAATTTTCACAATCACCAGTTGTCCCACAGTTTATACAACTAATGAAGTATCTTGAAGGCAGTTACTGTCGTGCAACAGGAAACTTGGCAGCAAATTAACACACAACAATCCCCTCAAACAACAACGATGTACTAACCATATAGACCGGCTTTGTGATGTTAACTGAGGTACAAGTATTGGCCATAACATTGGTCACAGAAAATGTTTCCCTCACATCTACTACTGAATCCAGGATCTAGTTTCCATTTTAGATGTCCTGCAGAATCTCCATGATACTGTGAAAATCTAGGCCAGAACATCATCCACAGCAAATAGGAATTCATTCAGCCCATTGATCCATTCTGACTCTCCACAGAGCAACAAAATCAGCCCCCATCTCCAGCATGATGTTTAGTTGACATATCCATCCCTTTCTCTTTTCAAATAATTGATTACTTCTGCTTCTGCTATCAGGAGTTCCCTTCAGTTGGTGGTATCAGTCGATCCTGCTGACTACTTCAATTTATTTAAACATTTGTTATCCGGAGATGCTCAAAGTCAAATCTCTTTATTACAAGCAGTCAGGCAAGAGAGTAAATCTCCTCATTCTTTCTCTCAAAGTTGCTCTCTCTTTCTCTCTCTCTCTCCCTTAAAATCAGTTCAGGTAAGATTCTAAGTGGACAAATGATTTCGGTCTCATCATCATCTTCAGAAAAGCTTACACAGTGCAACAGCTTTATTCCCAGTGACTCCCTTAACCTTTCATTCTCCACATTAGATTCTCATGGGCAGTGAGTTTCAATCATTACCCTTCGCTGACTAAAAAAGCTCCCCCTCACTTCCTTCTGCATCACTTGCCCAAACCTTGAACTGTGTTCCCTATTCCTTGCACTATCAGCTAATGGAAACAATGTTTTTCTTGCCTATCAGATTAAAACTGTCAGGGGATATCAGAAGTAATCCTTGAATCCTTGCACAGCTCCATAAAACATCACACATTTGTTTGAATATGCAGGCAGGGCCTTGGCTTCATTCAAAAGACAATATTGTTATGCTGTCATCTGAAATGTCAGCCTGCATTATGTTCTAAGGTTAATTAGCACAGTTGAATCAACAACTATGAGATTCAAAGATATGTAAGCCACTACTGAACTAAAAGTCCCTCTGTTCAAATCTGGTCTCAGGTTTTTATAAATTAAAACAGTTTAATAATGTTCTCCTTTAGGGTTTCAACCACCTTGTCTATTACTTTCTCACTTTCGCATTAGCTCTGTTTATGATCCCCTGACTGTAAAAACCATTTCACCCAGATGTGACTACTTGCTGAGAATGTTGCGTCTTTTAACCCCAGCTCACAGGATCGACTGAAACATTGTTGATTTCTTGCTGGTTTTGCAGAATTAGGTTCTACATTCATGCTTAAATTGGCAAGTTCTCTAACTCTAGATTGGCTAATTGGATTTCCTGCACTTTGATTTAACACTTCTTCCTCACTCAGGCCTGAACATCCTACTACATGTATTCCAACATTTTCACTTTCTAATTGCAGTTTTCCCAGCGTCTTGCAAGGTTAATTTTTGTTATCTCTAACAGTGTGAGTGTGCAGATTAATGGGCAACAATGTCTCAAGAAAAATAAAATTAAACATTAATTGGTATTAAGGTTCATTAAATAAAGTAGATTGGATAAAATGTATCAGAGATAAAAGGTACTGCAGATGCTGGAGAATCCGAGATAACAAGCATGGGGCTGGATGAACACAGCAGGTCAAGCAGCATCATAGGAGCAGGAAAACTTGACGTTTCGGGCCTAAACCCTTCATCAGAAATGATTTCTGATTTCTGATGAAGGGTTTAGGCCCGAAACGTCAAGTTTTCCTGCTCCTATGATGCTGCTTGACCTGCTGTGTTCATCCAGCCCCATGCTTGTTATCTTGGATAAAATGTAGTTGCCATTTAATGTTTACTTGACTTTAGTTAAGGCTTTTCATATCCTACAAATAATCAATCAGCTTCCTGTGTAGTAAAATCTATAATCTGTGTAATATAAAATAATCTGGTATAATCCATGAAACTCAAGTAATACAGCATGCACACATCCTTTATGTTTTCACTGCACAGCAATATTTTCCTCACCATTTTAAAACCTCACAACTGGCTTTACCCTTGGAAAATGCAGCAAGTGGAGCATAAGAGTTACAGGGTATTCTGATTGAAGTGGACATCTTCGCCAGTGATGCTGAGCTTGGGGAACACCACTTGATTGAAGACAATTGTATAGCATCACTCAGGGCATTTCCTGAATAGACAGACCCTAGAACAGCCCATCGCAAAACCCCAAAACAAAGCCAAGACTCAACCAAGTGATTTATATTTTCTTCAGGATCCATGCTGTCCAGCCATTGCAGTTGCTGCCAGTATGTGGGCTCAAAGCAGTAAATAATCCTGCTGGACCTAAATTGAGTAAGATACTGCATAGGCTGGTATTCAGGAGAGTGCACACTCTGGAAAGTTTACCATTAGTGGTTTGGAACAGTTAAATTGCTTATCAACATCCTAATCAGAACCAATCAAAATAAACCGTTTTTGGAGGATCTGGATGTTGTGTATGTAGAGATTGTCATGGTCAGGGCCAAATTGCGATGGCCTGAATGCAGAATCTACAATCAAAATAAACATCTGGTTAAATGGCCACCCAGCTCTCATGGAGGTCAATACTGGTGTGGCCGTTTCAGCGATCGCTCTGGACTCCAACCCTTAATTTGCTTAAGACCCTGGCTAGACTGAGAGCCTTTACAGATTAAGGGTACAACTTCGGTTCCAGTCTTTTATGGGAAGCAGCTGGTTCAGTTACCACTGATTGTGATAAAAGGCTCAGGCCCAAGCCTGATTTGGTGAAATTGGTCAAGAAAGATTCAAGGAATTTTGAGGGGTTCTGAGGAAGGGTCACCAGACCTGAAATGTTAACTCTGACTTCTTTTCTTCATAGATGCTGCCAGACCTGCTGACATTTTCCAGCAACTTCTGTTTTTGTAAAGATTCAACTAGATTGGTTCAACATTTTTCAATGAGAAAATGGCTGCCTGAGTGGAATCTTAATTAAACGCCCAGACATTTTCCAGGAAGGTCTAGGGACTATCAAAGGAGCCAAAGCCACCTTGCATGTTGACCATGAAGCAATTACGTGATTCTGCAAGGCCCAGAGTCATTTGCCCCATAGGCAAAAGTACAGGCAGAAATCAGGGGCTGAAAGGCAATGGAATCATCAAGCCAGTCCAATTTGCTGAATGGACAGTGCTGGTTGTACCAATTGTGAGGTCCAATGTATCAATTCGTCTTTGTGGGGATTGTAAATAAACTGTGAACTGCTTTTCACAGCTGGGTAAATATCCAATCCCTCGCATAGAGGATTTATTCGCAAAGCTGGTAGGGGGGACCGTCCTTTATGAAGCTGGACAAGAGCCATGAGCAATTGTGGTTAGATAAGGATCCCCAGAAGTATGCTACAGTAAATATTCATAAGAGTTTGTATCAATATACGAGACAGCCATTTGGGGTATCGTCAGCCTGTGCAAGTTTTCAGCGAATGGTGGAGAACATTTTACAAGGTCAATCCCAGGTTGCCATATATCTAGATGACATGCTAATAACAGGGAAGACCAATAAGGAACACTTAGAGATCTTGGGCATAGCCCTTAGACATTTCTCTCATGTGGGCATATGCCATAGAAGGGAAAAATCTATTTCCAGGCACCCCAAATGACTCACTTGTGCTGCAGAGTTGGTAAGGCCAGGTTACAACTATTGGAAGATAAAGTGAGGATGATCAAAGGTCCCCTGGCTCTCAGGGCTGTACCAAGAGCTCAGGCCTTTCCTTGGGCTGGTGAACTATTACTGAAAGTTCACATGACCTGTCCTCCATAGCAGCATCTTTCCATCAATTTTCAAAAAAAAGGGTCACCTTTGGAAATGGTCACGTAACCAAGCTATAGCTTTCAGTGAAGAAAAGAAACAGCTATTATCCTCTAAGATGTAAGCACACTTTGATCCCAAGTGAGAACTGGTATTGACATGTAATGTCTCCCCCATAAGGCATTGGGGTGGCATTAGCTCATAGGTGGCCCAATGGTGAGAAACACCCAATAGCATATGTACCCACGATTTTGGCTAATGCAGAGCATAAATACGCCCAGATACAGAAGGAAGGTTTGGCAGTCATATTTGGAGTCATGAAGTTCCACAAATACCTTAACAGATGTAAATTTGTAATAATAATGAACCATAATCCCTTGCTAGGTCTACTTAAAGACAACAAGGCAGTGTCTGCCATAGCTTCAGCCTGAATTCAGCAATAGACTCTAATGTTAAGTGCATAGGATTACAAGTTGGAACACTGTCCAGGAGGCCAAATAGCAAATGTGAATGCATTGAACTGCCTTCCATCAGCAAATACATCACCACTGGAAGAGTCTGTAATGGTTTTAAATTTTCTGGACACACTTCAAGTCACAGCTGACAATATCCGACTTTAGATGCAGAAAGATTTGGTCCTTGTAAAACTGAAACAGCTATGGGGTAGTGGGGGGATCTAAAGGGCTATCACAACCAGAATTGAAAACTGTTTGGATCCAGAGAGACCAGGTCACAGTAGAGGAAGGCATATTATTACGGGGAACAAGAGTGATTGTCCCAGGCAAAGGTCACTGCCAGATATTGCCTGAACTCCAGTCCGGGTCATCCAGGGGTTTCCAAAATGAACATGTTGGTGAGAAGATATGTCTGGTTGCCAGGTTTGGATGCATATTTAGTTGCGTTATTTGAACAGTGTCCAGAGAGCTAACAAGGACACAAATTACCACCAAGAGCTCCCCCACATTCATGGGAAAGACAAGGTAAACCCTGGACTCAGTTACATGGTGACTATGCAGATCCTTTCATGGGCTTGATGTTCTTACTCATTGCAGGCACTCACTCAAAGTGGCTGGATGTGCACAGAGTTCATTCATCAAGCAGGGGACAATAATAGGAAAAACTGTGCTCATCCTTTGCAATGCACAGACTTCCAGAAGTGTTGTTCACAGATAACTGGCTATCATTTACCAGCAGGAATTTGAGTATTTCCTAAACTTAAATGGTATTCGTCATGTAAAGACTACTCCTAACCATGCATCATCCAATGGTCTAGCAGAAAGAGCAGTCCAAACTTTGAACGCAGACTTAAATAAACAGCTTACAGATTGACTGGATGCCAGACTGTCCCAGTTTCTGTTCCATTATAGGACAGCCATTCACACTACTGCAGAGGTAGATCCAGCAGAGCTGCTAATGGGGAGAGGACTCTGCACCAAATTAAATCTGATCTTCCTGGACCTGGAGGTGGGGGCGGAATGGGGAGCTGAGGGGGTAGCGCGGAGGGTGGCTGTGAGTAGTGGGGAGGGTGAAATGGCGTAAGGAATGCCAATGCCAGATATGAGACTCCGCTAAGCGAAGGAGACAGTTTATTTCAGGGGATGAAGCTTAGTGTAGGAACCATGGGAATAGCCGTATATGACCATGGTCAACACAAGGCCAGGCCCTTGGCCCCTCTGTTCCACAACACTTCTCAGGACTTACCTTTTACTATATAAGTCCTACCTTGGTTTGACTACCCAAAGTGTAACACCTCACACTTATCTGTATTGAATTGCATTTGCCAAGCCTCAGCCCACTTCCCCATCTGATCAAGATCGCTCTATAATTTTTGATAACCTTCTTCGCTATCAACAATACCTCCTAATATTGTATTATCCGCAAACTTACTAATCATGCCTTGTACAGTCACATGCAAGTCATTTATGTAAATAACAAATAACAAAGGTCCCAGCACTGACCCCTGTGGCGCACCACTAGTCACAGGCCTCCAGTCTGAGAAACAACCTTCAACCATCACGCTCTGCTTCCTATCATCGAGAGAGTTTTGAATCCCATTCACCAGCTCTCCCTGGATCCCATGCAACCTAACCTTCATGACCAGCCTGCTGTATGGGACATTGTCAAAGGCTTACTTAAGGGCTTGGATGGAGAGGAATTTGTTAAGTGTGTAAAGTGTGTACAAGAAAATTTTCTGATGCAGTATATTGGTGTACCTATTAGAGAAGGTGCAAAACTTGATCTGCTTTTAGGAATAAGGCAGAGTAGATGACTAAAGTATCAGTAGGGGAGCCAGTGATGATAATTCTATTAGTTTTAAAATAGTGATAGAAAAAGATAGACTGGATCTAAAAGTTAAAGTTCTAAATTGAAGGAAGGCCAACTTTGACAGTATTAGGCAAGAGCTTTCAAAAGTTCTTGGGGGTGGATGTTTGCAGGTAAAGGAATGGCTGGAAAATGGGAAGCTGTCAAAAATGAGATAACAAGAGACCAGAAATAGAATGTTCCTATTGGGTAAAGGGCAAGGCTGGTGTTGTAGGGAATGCTGGATGACTAGGGCAATTGAGGTTTTGGTCAAGAAAAAGAAGGAACCATATGTCAGGTATACGCAGCAGGGGTTGAGTGGATCCCGAGAAGAGTATAAAGGCAATATGGGTATACTTAATAGGGAAATCAGGAGGGCAAAAGTGAACATGAGGTAGCTTTGGCAAATAGGGTTAAGAAGAATCCAAAGGCATTCTACAAATATATTAAGGACAAAAGGGTAACTAGGGAGAGAATAGGGCCCTTTAAAGATCAGCAAGGCCACCTATGCGTGGAACCACAGGAGATGGGGGAGATACTAAACATGTATTTTGCATCAGTGTTTACTGTGGAGAAGGATATGGAAGGTATAGAATGTGGGAAATAAATAGCGACTTTTAAAAAAAATTTCCATATTATAGAGGAGGTGGTGCTGGACGGCTTAAAATGTATAAAGGTGGATAAATCCCCAGGACCTGATCAGTTGTACCCTAGAACTCTGTGGGAAGCTAGGGAAGTGATTGCTGGGCCCCTTGCTGACGTATTTGTATCATCGATTGTCACAGGTGAGGTACCAGAAGACTGGAGGGTGGCTAATGTTGTGCCACTGTTTAAGAACGATGGTAAGGAAAAGCTGGGGAGCTATAGACTAATGAGCCTGACATCAGTGGTGGATAAGTTGTTGGACGGAATCCTGAGGGAAAGAATTTACATGTACTTGGAAAGACAAGGACACATTAGAGATAATCAACAAGGCATGGTGTATGCAAAATTGTGTCTTTCTAACTTGTTTGAGTTTTTTGAAGAAGTAACAAAGAGGATTGACAAGGGCAGAGAGGTGGATGTGATCTATATGGATTTCAGTAAGGCGTTCGAGAAGGTTCCTCATGGTAAACTGGTTAGCAAGGTTAGATCACATGGAATACAGGGAGAACTAGCCATTCTGATATAGAACTAGTTCAAAGATAGAAAGCAGAGGGTGGTGGTGAAGAGTTGCTTTTCAGACTGGACATCCACTTCTCTGTCCTTGTCAATCCTCTTTGTCACTTCTGCAAAAAACTCAAACAAGTTAGGGAGACACGATTTCCCATGTACAATACCATGTCGACTATCTCTAATGTGTCCTTGCCTTTCCAAGTACATGTAAATGCTTTCCCTCAGGATTCCCTCTAATAACTCACTCACCACTAATGTCAGGCTCAGATTGGACATCTGTGACCAACAGTGTGGCACAAAGATTGGAGCTGGGCCCACTGCTGTTTTTCATTTATGTAAATGATTTGAATGTGAACATAGGAGGTATGGTTAGTAAGTTTGCAGATGACACCAAAAATTGTAAGTATGGTGAACAGCAAAGAATGTTACCTCAGAGTGCAATGGGATTTTGATCAGATGGGCCAATGGTCCGAGGAGTGGCAGATGGAGTTTAATTTAGATAAATGTGAGCTGCTGCATTTTGGAAAGGCAAACCAGGGAAGGACTTATACACTTAATAGTAAGGTCCTGGGGAGTGTTGCTGAACAAAAAGACCTTGGAGTGCAGGTTCACAGTTCCTTTAAAGTAGTCACAGAAAGACAGGATAGTGAAGGAGGCGTTTGTTATGTTTGCCTTTATTGGGTCAGTGCATTGAGTATAGGAGTTGGGAGGTTACGTTGCAGCTGTACAGAACATTGGTTAGGCCACTTTTGGAATATTGTGCACAGTTCTGGTCTCCGTGCTACAGGAAGGAAATTGTGAAACTTGAAAGGGTTCAGAAAAGATATACAATGATGTTGCCAGGCATGGAGGGTTTGAGCTGTAGGGAGAGGCTGAATAGGCTGAGACTATCTTTCCAGGTGTGTTGGAGACTCCTGGGTGACCTTATAGAGGTTAATAAAATCATGAGGGACATGGTTTAGGGTAGATAGACAAGGTCTTTTCCCTTGGATAGGGGAGTCCCAGCCTAGGAAGCATAGGTTCAAGTTGAAAGGGGAAAGATTTAAAAGGAACCTAAGGAACAACGTTTCACAGTATGTGGTAGGTGCATGGAATGAGCTGCCAGAGGAAGTGTTGGAGGTTGGTAATGTAGTAGTGCCAACTCCTATGTCAACAATTCATGGAGAAGTCTTTCTTGTTAGAGAGTAGATGGAGAAGTATGCTAAACCATTATTTGAATGTGAAGTGAATATTAGCTATTCAGATTACTGAGAACCCATCCTGCTTCTGAAATTCCCCACACAGGTGCTATGAAGACGCAGAGAAATAAAGAACAAACTGATGGCACCAGTAAGCCCAGTACTGGAATCGCACTAATATCACGCAGCTGCCAAACAGCTTCCATATGTAGAAATCACTAATGAAAGTCTTCTCACTATATAGATGAAATGTCGGATGCTTGGAATCGATCGTCCTCAATGCCATTTCCTACAAATGACCATGACATATTGCCATCTCAGACTGAGGATGGCCCCAGTCACCGTCACAGAACTCCACCAACTGCTGGAACCAGACCTGTGACCTGGGAGCTGCCTTGTGTCCTTGAGAAGTCTTACGTTTCTCTTTCATTTAAAGGACTGAATGCCTCACAAGGACAGTCACTGGTAGAAAGGTTCAGCCTATGCAACTATGGCTGATCACTATGTTATATAATATCCCAATGGGGCCGAGTGTGAGTACAAACAGTACCACAGAAATAAGGGCAACACTGTGCTGCACTCAATTGTAAGCAGGCTCAAGAAGCTAACTAACTAAAATAAATTAAATCTCATCTGAATGAACTGGTAGAATATATCTAAATAAAACCGCGTTAGGGAACTGGAGCTGGAGCTGGATGAACTTCGGATCATTCGGGAGGCTCAGGGGGTGATTGAGAGGTGTTACAGGGAGGTAGTCACACCTCAGGTACAGGAAAAAAGTAGATGGGTTACAGTCAGGGGACGGAAAGGGAACAGGCAGACAGTGCGGGGATCCCCTGCGGCCGTTCCCCTCAATAACAGGTATACCGTTTTGGATTCTGTTGAGGGGGACGACTTACCAGGGGTAAGCCATGGGGTACAGGTCTCTGGCGCAGAGTCTGTCCCTGTTGCTCAGAAGGGAAGGGGGAAGAGGAGGAGAGCATTAGTCATTGGGGACTCCATAGTTAGGGGGACAGATAGGAGATTCTGTGGGAACGAGAGAGACTCACGGTTGGTGTGTTGCCTCCCAGGTGCCAGGGTCCGTGATGTCTCAGATCGTGTCTTTGGGGTCCTGAAGGGAGAGGCTGACCAGCCCCAAGTCGTGGTCCACATAGGTACCAATGACATAGGTACCAATGACATAGGTAGAAAGAGGGATAGGGATATAAGGCAGGATTTCAGGGAGCTAGGGTGGAAGCTGAGAGCTAGAACAAACAGAATTGTTATCTCTGGTTTGTTACCCGTGCCACGTGATAGCGAGGCAAAGAACAGGGAGAGGTATCATCTGAACACTTGGCTGCAGGGATGGTGCAGGAGGGAGGGTTTCAAGTATATGGATAAGTGGGGCTCATTCTGGGGAAGGTGGGACCTCTAAAAACAGGACGGTCTTCACTTGAACCAGAGGGGTACTAATATCCTGGGTGGGAAATTTGCTAGTGCTATTCGGGTGGATTTAAACTAGCTCAGCAGGGGCATGGGAACCTGTGGTGTAGTTCCAGTACACAGGAGGGTGAGAGTAGGGAGGACATGGACAGGATTTCACCATCACAGGAGTGTGCTGGCAGACAGCAAGCTGGTTTGAAGTGTGTCTACTTCAACGCCAGGAATATCCGGAATAAGGTAGGTGAGCTTGCAGCATGGATAGGTACCTGGAACTTCGATGTTGTGGCCATTTCGGAGACGTGGATAGAGCAGTGTCAGGAATGGATGTTGCAGGTTCCAGGGTTTAGATCTTTCATAAAGATCAGGGAAGGTGGTAAAAGAGGGGGAGATGTAGCTTTGTTAGTCAAGGACAGTATAACGGTGGCTGAAAGAACTTTTGACGAGGACTCGTCTACTGAGGTGGTATGGGCTGAGGTCAGAAACAGGAGAGGAGAGGTCACACTCCTGGGAGTTTTTTTATAGGCCTCTGCAAAGTTCCAGGGATGTGGAAGAGAGGATCAGCAAAACGATTCTGGGCAGGAGTGAAAGGAACAAGGTGATCATTATGGGAGACTTTAACTTCCCCAACATTGACTGGAAATGCTATAACTCTAGTACGTCGGATGGATCAGTTTTTGTCCAATGTGTGCAGGAGGGTTTCCTGACACAGTATGTCGAAGGGCCGACAAGAGGGGAGGCCACACTGGAACTGGTACTTGGTAATGAACCAGGCCAGCTGTTTGATTTGGTGGTAGGTGAGCACTTTGGAGAGAGTGACCATAATTCAGTTACGTTTAGTTTAGTGATGGAAAGGGATAGGAACATGCCACTGGGCAAGAGTTATAGATGGGGGAAAGGCAATTATAATGCGATTAGGCAAGACTTAGGAGGGATAGAATGGGGTAGCAAAATGCAGGGGATGGGGACAATCGAAATGTGGAGCTGGTTTAAGGAACAGATATTGCGTGTCCTTGATAGGTATGTCCCTGTCAGGCAGGGAGGAAGTGATAAGGTAAGGGAACGTTGGTTTACAAAAGAAATTGTATCTCTTGTTAAGCGGAAGAGGGAGGCTTATGTGACATTGAGACGAGATGGTTCAGATGAGGCGATAGAGGGTTACAGATTAGCTGGGAAGGATTTAAAGAGAGAGTTAAGAAGAGCAAGGAGGGGACATGAGCAGTCATTAGCAAGTAGAATTAAGGAGAACCCTAAAGCTTTCTATAGGTATGTGGGGAATAAAAGGATGACTAGGGTAAGAATAGGGCCAGTCAAAGACAGAAGTGGGAAGTTGTATGTGGACCCTGTGGAGATCAGAGAGGTGCTAAACAAATATTTCTCATCTGTTTTCACTCAGGAAAAGGAGAATATTGTAGAGGAGAAGACTGAGATATGGGCTGTTGGACTTGAAAGGATTGAGGTTAGTAAGGAGGAGGTGTTATCAATCCTAGAAGGTGTGAAGGTAGATAAATCCGCTGGGCCGGATGGGATTTTTCCGAGGATTCTCTGGGAAGCTAGGAAGGAGATGGCGGAGCCTTTGGCCTTGATCTTTGAGTCGTCATTGTCTACAGGTTTAGTACCAGAGGACTGGAGGATTGTAAATGTTGTGCCCTTGTTCAAGAAGGGTAGTAGAGATGACCCAGGTAATTATAGACCAGTGAGCCTTACATCTGTTGTAGGAAAAGTTTTGGAAAGGATTATAAGAGATAGGATTTATAATCATCTAGCAAGCAACAATTTGATTGGAGATAGTCAACATGGATTCGTCAAGGGCAGGTCGTGTCTCACAAACCTCATTGAGTTTTTTGAGAAGGTGACCAAACATGTGGATGAGGGTAGGGCAGTTGACGTGGTGTACATGGACTTCAGTAAAGCCTTTGATAAGGTTCCACATGGTAGGCTATTGGAGAAAATGCTGAGGCATGGGATTGAGGGAGATTTAGCAGTTTGGATTAGAAACTGGCTTTCTGAAAGAAGGCAAAGAGTGGTGGTTGATGGAAAATATTCAGCCTGGAGTCCGGTTACTAGTGGTGTGCCACAAGGATCTGTTTTGGGACCACTGCTGTTTGTCATTTTTATAAATGACTTGGACGCAGACATAGGTGGATGGGTTAGTAAGTTTGCAGATGACACTAAAGTCGGTGGAGTGGTGGACAGTGTGGAAGAATGTTGCAGGTTGCAGGGAAACTTGGATAAACTGCAGAATTGGGCTGAAAGGTGGCAAATGGAGTTCAATGCAGATAAATGTGAGGTGATTCACTTTGGGAAGAATAATAGGAAGGCAGAATACTGGGTCAATGGAAAGATTCTTGGTAGTGTGGATGTGCAGAGGGATCTTGGTGTCCAGGTACATAGATCCCTGAAAATTGCCACCCAGGTTGATAGTGCTGTTAAGAAGGCATACGGTGTGTTAGGTTTCATTGGTAGACGGATTGAGTTCTGGAGCCGTGATGTCATGCTGCAACTGTACAAAACGCTAGTGCGGCCTCACTTGGAATATTGCGTACAGTTCTGGTCGCCCCATTACAGGAAGGATGTGGAAGCATTGGAAAAGGTGCAGAGGAGATTTACCAGGATGTTGCCTGGTCTGGAGCGAAGGTCTTATGAGGAAAGGCTGAGGGTCTTGGGTCTGTTCTCATTGGAGAGAAGAAGGCTAAGAGGGGATTTAATAGAGACCTACAAAATGCTCAGAGGATTAGATAGGGTGGACAGTGAGAGTCTTTTTCCTAGGATGATGGGCTAGTACGACGGGGCATAGCTGCAAATTGAGGGGTGATAGATTTAAGACAGATGTCAGAGGCAGGTTCTTTACTCAGAGAGTGGTAAGGGCGTGGAATGCCCTGCCTGCCAATGTAGTTAACTCAGCCACATTAGGGGCGTTTAAACAGTCCTTGGATAAGCATATGGATGATGATGGGATAGTGTAGGGGGATGGGCTTAGCTTAGGTCACAGGTCGGCGCAACATTGAGGGCCAAAGGGCCTGTTCTGTGCTGTATTGTTCTATGTTCTATGTTCTATAAAACATTTCTTGTTCAGGAGAACATTGGCCAGATATTTTCGCCATAGAATCTCTGCTTTATATAATTAACTTTAATGAAGCCGAAAATAAAGGAATCTTTTATTGAATATGTAGAATTCAAAACTGTCTGAACAAATACTAAGGATTAAAGCCTTGAACTTCGAATAAACAAATTAACAGATTTGTAAATGCTCGAATTAAGTTGAGACGATTGTTGCTTTTTCTTAGTATTTCCCATTCTGCAGGGACCTAGTATGTGCCCAGTTGTTTGCACAAGGTTTTATTTCATGTATATTAAACCTAGAGATAGCTGAGATAATTGGGATTCAAAGACGCAAAAGACATTCAAAATGTTGTTGTAAGTATCCCTGAGGCATTTTTTAAAAATTCATAAGCAACATGAATTAGTTAATCTATGTGCTTCTCTGGCATAAAGACCCTACTGATTATATTCTTGCTGTTCACCTAAGAATGTTATATTATTCTGAGATTCTCATTTAAAAGCACAGCTTCAGCCTTTGAACTCCAGTGAAAACTAATTACCAGAAATAGGGTGCACGATGAAAATTTGGTGCTCGGTTTATTTTTAGTTTAGATTGGTATGATGAAACAAGCATTTTTTTTCTGTTTACCATAAGTATCCTATTTAAAATTACTTTGGACATTCTGAAGTTAGTTTCTGGTAGGTTCGGCATTTCACAGTATTAATCTGGTCACCAATTGCCAGCAATTTACAATCATGCCTGATGTTGCCTCAGAAACAGAAACAAATACTTCATGAACAGGAAATCAGAGGTTGTTCTGAGACCAAGACAGAGTAGATGGACTTACATTCTATGGTGTTAGGCAATCTATATTTCATATTACTGGCAATGATTACTTCTGAGATTAGGTGTTCAAATTAGAGCTTTCACAAACATAGGTCAATTTGAAGAGTATTAAAATCTAGCTGTTAAAGTAAATTTAGATTATTTCTAACACTTTGCTGTTGTCTTTGGATAAACAATTAGATCCATTTCAGAATACTGTGCATAATGATGGTTTCCATGTTATAAAAAGGATCAATGTGTTGTTACAAGTTCTATAAAGTAGCTAAGATTAAAACTTTCTCTATTAATTCAAGGTAAAATAGAGCATGCGGCCTCATACTCATTCTACTCAATGATAAGCTGAAGTGATCTATTTGTCTTCAGGATGAGTGAGGTTGTGGGAGCAGGTCAAGTCATACTGAAATGTTGTTTTCATTTATTTGTTACAGAAAATGTCTTACAGCTTGAAATCTCGTTACACACTTCCTATAAGCTGGTCATTGGAAATCCAAATTTCTTTTAAAAAATCATTGACATCAAAAGGGGTGGTAGCAGTTATTAGACAATTATAAAAATCATTACAAAAACGTGTCACAAAGATGACAGCAGATTTGAAAAGATTAATTTATCAAGAAAGTCTTGAATTTTTTTTCTAGAAAGGGAAAGACTAGCCTTTTAGAGATATTTAAAGCTTAAAGGATTTTAAATTTCCTACAGCAAGGGAGACTAAAAAGGGAAGCCAAAATTATAAAAAGACCAATAAATCTAAAGTGACATTCAGAAGAAACTCCTATACCTGAAGAGTGATTAGAATGTGGAACTCACTATGACAAAACATAGTCGTAATGACTAATGTAGAAGCATTTAAGGGGAAACTGAATAAACCCATGAATGCAGCCATGTCTCAGTAATAGCCATTAGATCATATTTATTTATCTCGATTTATACTACTAACGTTGCAAATAGGGGTGGGCAATAAATATTGGTCCAGTCAGCAACACATGCATTCATAGAACAGAGGGATCTAGTGTTCGTCTACATGAAATGCAAATGTTAGCACACAGGTACAGCAAGCAATTAAGAAGACAAATTAAATTTTGGCCTGCTTGCTAAGGGGTTGATGATTAAAAATAGGTCATCAAAATAATTTAAAGAGGATTCAGATAGATTTTTGAAATATTGAGGAGTTGAGGTCTATGGCGAGCTGGCACAAAAGCAGTGTTGAGGCCTGGGGAAGATCAGCCATGATTTTATAGAATGGCAGGACAGGCTTGAGAAGTTGAATGGCTTACTCCTGCTTCTATTTCTTATGTTTGCATGTTTTTTGTGTACACAAAGGTGCACCACACTGCAAGGCCAACTGACAATCCTAAATTAGTTGTCATTGTAATTCCTCACACATTCAGGATTATCCAGCAAGCATTGTCCAGTCACAGAATCACATCTAACATGGGGCAGCACAGTGGCTCAGTGATAGCACAGCTCCAGGGACCTGTATTCAATTCCAGCCTTGGGTGAATGTCTGTGTGGGCTTGGTACGTTCTCCCCGCATCTGCGTGGGTTACCTGCAGGTGCTCCAGTTTCCTCCCACAGTCCAAAGATGTGCAAGTTAGATGGATTGGCCATGCTAAATTACCCAGTAGTATCCAGGCTAGGTAGAGTAGCCATGGTAAATGCAGGGTTACATGGGATAATGTGAGGGGGCTGGGTCAGGGTGGGGTGCTGTTCAGAGGGTCTGTGTGGGCATGATGAGACAAATGGTCTCTTTCTGCACTGTAGGGACTCAATGATGAGACATTGTGTTATGAGCTTTCAAATGGTTGTGTACAGCCAGTACTTTGCTTGTTGTTAACAGCTGAAGGAACATGCTGTTTTATATAATCTATCAGTTTTATTTTACAATTTACAGTCTACATACCTGGAATCACACCAGTACTGAAATTTATATGTCACATTACTCACATGTCATAGGCAGAAAGTCTTATTGGCTTGATGGCAACATCTGTTTTTTTTATAGAATCCCTACAGTGCGGAAATAGGTCCTTTGGCCCAACAAGTCCACACCGACACTCAGAGCTTCCTACCCGGACCCATCCCCCTATAACCCACCTAACCTACACATCCTTGAAAACTATGGGCAATTTAGCACGGCCAATCCACCTAGCCTGCACATCTTTGGACTGTGGGAGGAAACCGGAGTACGCGGAGGAAACACACGCAGACACGGGGAGAATGTGCAAACTCCACACAGACAGTCGCGCGAGGCTGGAATCAAACGCGGGTCCCTGGCGCTGTGAGGCAGCAATGCTAACCACTGAGCCACCGTGAAGCCCCTTCTGTTGTTACTGTTCAGTAGTGGCATGGAGCTACTACTCAGTCATGTGATTTTCAGTCATTGCACAAACTTTTGAAATCCCTTACCCTTACGCTATGATATCATAGAGTTCATCCTTCCAGCTCACTATGTCTATGCATGTGCAGGCTGCCCAAGGTACACAAAAGTGATTTCCCTTTCTGTGCCACCTTACCTATGACATGTTCTACACAGCCTGAACTGAACAAATGGTTGGGTGAATTGCGGCAAAGAATTTTGAAAAAGTGATCCACTTACACAACGAAGGATTCCTGCAGATTTGTGACAAAACTTCAACAAACTGTATCTTTTTTAATGGTCATTACATCATAAGGTTTGTATTAGTAATGAAGAACAACAAATAATTTAAAATTAATTCAAAATAAAAATCAAATTAAAAATTATTTAAGGTGTTAATTAGCAAGAAAACTTGTAGGCATTTCCCATGATTACCATTTATCGCCTACATCTTATTGCTGTTGTGAAGCTGATGTACCTTCTCTACAACTGAATGGCCCACTGATGCATTTCAGTCTGTGAAGAATGAGCCACATTGCAGTAATATATGGTAGGGATAGTTGTTTTTATTGACCAGACAGCTTATAATAGAAATTTAGGTGAATTTAATTTTGTAATTCAAGGTACTGTATCTACCCCTGAGCCAGGAGTCCTGAATTCAATTCCCATCTGCTCCAGGTGTGTGTCATAACATCTTGGAACAACCTGATTAAAAATATCTAAACAAAGCACCCATTCAGTTGCTCAAAACCCTTTGACTTTTGACCTCTGCAGTTAAAATACCTTACTACCAAATCACAGCACATTAAAAGACACATTAAATGACAACGTTACTCCAAGAAACCCATTTTACATTCTTATATTTGTTATCATGTTTTATAATTCAATTCAGCTTTTTCCAAGCACTTTATTACTATTGTTATGACCAGGTTGGATGGGTCATGTGACTGCTTTCTCCTTCCTCTCCTCACTTGACCAAAACAGACAGTTTCTTTAAAATTTTGGACAAAGAATATACTTGGCAAATTTTTGTGTATGTGCTGTGATCATGAAAGAATTAATTGGACAGGTTTTCTTAAATTTAACAAAAAAGGTTTGATTCATAATCCTTAAACTAATTTAAGTAAAATGATAAAACATATGTTCACTTTTTCTCTTACATACATATAGAATACAGAGTGGCAAAATTAGAGTCCACATAAAATTTAAAAATGATTATACTGTCTGTAATTGATTACTTAATTGGTTTCAGGCTAAATTTGATCATCTCATTGCCTTCGCTAGCGGTCTTCTGCATTCAGAGCAATGCAGTTTAAACTGTAAATGAATCGTCCATTTGTACTTTTGGAGGCACAGCTGTGGAGTTGTGTTCTTCTTTCAAAATCTGTGGCTGCACGTGGAGAGAGAGAAAGAGAGAGAGCAGCAAGGTGGCTCAGTGGTTAACACTGCTGCCTCACAGGGTCAGCGACATTGGTTTGATTCCTCTCTTGCGTGACTGTCTCTGTGGAGTCTGCACATTCAACCTGTGCCTACTTGGGTTCCGCCGGGTGCTCCGGTTTCCTCTCACAGTCAAGAGATGAGCAAGTTAGGTATATTGGCCATGTTAAATTCCCCATATTGTTCAGGGATGTGTATGCTAAGTACTTTAGCCGTGGGAAATGCAGGGTTACAGCAATAGGTGAAGGGATGGTTCTGGATGGGATGCTGTTCAGAGAGTGTGGACATGTTGAGCCAAATGGCCTGCTTCCATAGAGTAGGGATGGTATTAAATGAGAAAGAGTCAAAAATTAGTTAACACGCCCACAGCATGGTGAGAGTGTGGGATGACAGGGAGAGGGAGTGGGAGCATCAAGGGAGGCGGTAAAGGACATCTTCCCTGAGCAACCCTGAGATAATTTCAGTTTCTCAGCTGGTTGTCTTCAGTTCTGCTGAGAAAACGTATGCCGAGATACAAAGAGTTGGTTTGTTATGTGACCATCTTTTCCAATTGACCACGAATTCAAACATGATTGTGTATTCAAATTGTAAATTCATTGTATCAGATTTGGGAACTCTTTTTGTCAGGACCAGGTTGTTCAAGTGATTAAGAGGTAGTAAGAACTGCTGATGCTGGAGAATCTGAGATAACAAGGTGTAGAGCTGGATGAACACAGCTGGCCAAGCAGCATCAGAGGAGCAGGAAAGCTGACGTTTTGGGTCTGGACCCTTCTTCAGAAAAAAAACTGAAATTTTTTTTCTAAAGAAGGGTCCAGACCCGAAACATCAGCTTTCCTGCTCTTCTGATACTTCTTGACCTGCTGTGTTCATTCAGCTCTACACCTTGTTCAAGCGATTAGTTTTGATGGTTTATCTCTACGTAATTGAATATTAGGATGCTGTGGTAATGGTAAAGGAAATATGGATCACTCACATTCTCTGAGGTCATTGCACTTGATA
Organism: Ginglymostoma cirratum; assembly: GCA_024137785.1. Taxonomy (NCBI): domain Eukaryota; kingdom Metazoa; phylum Chordata; class Chondrichthyes; order Orectolobiformes; family Ginglymostomatidae; genus Ginglymostoma; species Ginglymostoma cirratum. Next base: position 6,149,870 of record JAHRHZ010000075.1, on the reverse strand, counting down.
AGAATATCAACAGACATGTTGTCTCAATTTCAACGGAATTGGAAAATGGAATGCACAGTAATATGAATTAGCCAGCCACCTTGGCTGTAATTTGATGTTACTTTAGTCGGCATATTTTTTACAAAAAATGTTTTCAAAAGTTCAGTTGAGGTTTTCAGCTGGGGGATCAAAAATATATTATTCAGCTCAAAGCACATTTTGAAGGCCCTTGCCTTTGGCCTGCTTAGCAAAGCACTATTTTTCATCAAAAAAAACTCAATTTAGCTCATTATGTGTTGATCCCACAGAGAGGTAAAGGTACTGTGGGAGAATTCATGTTCTCCAGCAGACCTTTGGATTACTAGTCCAGCAATATATTAGCTATTCTACTATTACCATGAGGGTGGGAAATCAGAGGGGTTTTTTTACATAGAATGATCTGACTATTGTTCTGTTCTGACTAAAAATGAGGTGGTAGAGAAACCATGACCAGTGTCTCTATAGAGAATTATTTTGTAGAAAGGCCTATGTTATATGGGTCTTAATGTCGTCTTTAGAAACGCCATGAAGAATGAGCGACAAAAAACAAAATCTAATTATTGGGTTATGCTTTATTTAAAATTCATCATGTTTAAAATTCAAACATTAAAATTAATCAATCTGAGCGACTAGCTGTGAATGATTATGCAGTCAAATGCATTGCAATCAGATATTTCCCCTTTAACTCCGAGGGCACTGTTTTGCTAATAAGTTACTTTTTTGACTGAGTGGAGCTGCAGAGGTCTATACAAAAATAGTGTTGATCATCAAGCATTGAAAAATTAAATTACCAAGTCAGTGCTTAAACTGCTCTAAATTAATTGACTGAACAATAGAAACCTTTGGAATTAACTTTTATTCAATCAATAGTTATATTTTTAACAAAATGCTCCTGGCAGGAATAAAAGTTGAATTCATGGCAGCACTGGATGGAGGTGAAAACATATTTTTACTATTTTAAGATAAGGCTGTAACTTTGTACGCTGTTCTTTAGTTGGTCTGGCAGCATCTGTGGAGAAAGAACAGAATAATTTTTCAACTTCAGTATGACTTTCTCAGAACTAAAGAGTCTCCAGAGGAGATTTGTTGAACTTGAAACATTGTGTGGAATCAGCTGAGCCCCTGAATGATAAAGGGACTGGTGAGGTAGTTGGGAAAATAGGATGAGATCAGCAGGAATGAAATTCTTAACATCAGGAAGAAAATGTCTGATTCTCCAACCTGAGTAGTGAACAGCAAGGCAAGAAACTTGCTAGTGAGCAGCATGTTTGCATGAATTAGCATACCAATATTACCTAATTTCATGTCATTAATGTGCAGTTTCTTATTCCCCAACACACTGGGTGGAAACCGGACGTTAAACATTCCTGACATGAATGTCAGAGGGGCACATGGTGAGTACAGCTCTCTGCTTGTTCCTCCATGGCATAGCAATCGCCAACATATCACTGCACACTCTACGGAGCAGCAATTGCCCCCATCCTCCATCCATGACAATTAGCATTGGACATGTACGAGTTTCACTCCACTCCCATCTCTGATCCACAGGCAACATAGTTCTTCATTCTAATGCTACACTAAGTTTAATGCTAATGCCAGGACACTTTGCTTGCAAGACCAGGCATCCACCTCATGGACTAGACCACAACGCGTATTATGGCTGCTTGCTTGCTCTCTTAGCACTTTTCACATGTTTGCATGCTCACAGCATCTTTGCCTTGCCTTTTTACACTAGTCTTGTTTGCCCAGAATATGAAAGCTCTCAGTACTTCTATCTTGCTTTACTGTCCAGGCATAGACAGTAAGCCAGGCAGCTTGTCTTGGTTGTCAGCAGTCATCAATGAAGGGGCAGGATATCTTTTTGGACATTATCATGCTGCATCAGTAAATCAAGGGCAGCATTCACTATCAGTCATAGGACTTGGACATGGTCAGATGGCTACTTCAAGTGCAGATCTGAGGTTTACATCACCCTATGGATAGGGCCAGGGTCGGTCCTGCAAGCCCAACATAACAAGTTTGGGGATTCGTGGTAAGTCAGTCAGGGAGCTGCACAAAGATCACTCAGGGGTCCAGTCACTCATCAGTTAGGGCTGTCACTCCAAGTGAGTGAAGGGGATAGGCCATAGCCAGTCATGGAGGTCTGTTCTCCGAATATAAAAGGGATGCTGTCATGGTCCATGGTTACAGTAGAAAAGCTGACACCTCAGTTGTGGGGATTGGAGGCATCAGGTTGGCATGCAGTGAAGGCAATGATTGTGAAGGAGGGGGTAAAGTAAAAATAAAAATGGGGGAGGCATTTCAGAATGGGGGGATAAGGAGTAATGCGTGAGGGGGAGGCTCATTGACAGTCAGCAACATCCTGGTTTTGATGGGGAATATAAAGCAGTGCCATGCCTGGCATGACGGCCCAAGCTATGCCTGCCTCTTTGTAGGTTACGTGGAACAATCCCTCTTCTGTGCCTACACTGGCCCTAAACCCCACCTCTTCCTCCGTTACATTGATAAATGCATCGGCGCCGCCTCGTGCTCCCACGAGGAGCTCGAACAGTTCATCCACTTCACCAACACCTTCCACCCCAACCTGAAGTTCACCTGGACTATCTCCAACACTTCTCTCTCCTTCCTGGACCTCTCTGTCTCCATCTCGGGTAACCACCTATAAACCGATGTCCATTTCAAGCCCACTGACTCCCTCAGCTACCTGGAATACACCTCCTCCCACCCACCTTCCTGCAAAAATGCCATCCACTATTCCCAATTCCTTCACCTCCGCCGCATCTGCTCCCAGGATGAGACATTCCACTCCCGTACATCTCAAATGTCCTCATTCTTCAAGGACCGCAACTTCCCCCCCACAGTGGTCGAGAACGCCCTCGACTGTGTCTCCCGCATTTCCCGTAACACATCCCTCATGCCCCGTCCCCGCAATAACAACCAAAAAAGAATACCCCTCGTCCTCACATACCACACCACCAACCTCCAGATCCAATGCATCATCCTCCGACACTTCCACCATCTGCAATCAGACCCCACCACCAAAGACATTTTTCCCTCCCCACCCTTATCTGCCTTCCGGAGGGACGACTCCCTCCGCGACTCCCTTGTCCGCTCCACATTCCCCTCCAGCCCCACCACACCCGGCACTTTTCCCTGCAACCGCAGGAAATGCTACACCTGCCCCCACACCTCCTCCCTCACCCCAATCCCGGGCCCCAAGAAGACTTTCCACATCAGGCAGATGTTCACTTGCACATCTGCCAATGTGGTATACTGCATCCGCTGTACCCGTTGTGGCTTCCTCTACATCGGGGAAACCAAGCGGAGGCTTGGGGACCGCTTTGCAGAACACCTGTGCTCAGTTTGCAACAAGCAACTGCACCTCCCAGTCCCGAACCATTTCAACTTCCCCTCCCATTCCTCAGATGACATGTCCATCCTGGGCCTCCTGCAATGCCACAGTGATGCCACCTGAAGGCTGCAGGAACAGCAAATCATATTCAGCCTGGGAACCCTGCAGCCCAATGGCATCAACGTGGATTTCACAAGCTTCAAAATCTCCCCTCCCCCAACTGCATCCCAAAACCAGCCCAGCTCATCTCCACCTCCCTAACCTGTTTTTCCTTTCACCTATCCCCTCCTCCCACCTCAAGCCACACCCCCATCTCCTATCTACTAACATCATCCCACCCCCTTGACCTGTCCGTCCTCCCTGGACTGACCTATCTCCTCCCTACCCCCCTATCTGCACTCACCTTTACTGGCTCCATCCCCGCCTCTTTGACTTGTCTGCCTCCTCGCCACCTATCCTCTCCTCTATCCATCCTCTATCCGCCTCCCCCTCTCTCCCTATTTATTTCAGAACCCTCTTCCCCTCCCCCATTTCTGATGAAGGGTCTGGGCCCGAAACGTCAAGTTTTCTTGCTCCTATGATGCTGCTTGACCTGCTGTGTTCATCCAGCCCCACGCTTGTTATCTCGGATTCTCCAGCATCTGCAGTACCTTTTATCTCTGGCACAGTGTAGCTGTTTCTCAGGGGTTAAATACTGAGCCAAACAGTTAGGAAAATGGGTTGAGAAGAAACATGAGAAAGGTCAAAGCTAATGGGATGGATAGGGATTTGCTAAAAAGGTAATATGAAGATTTTGGTTCCACTTGGATTGAGAGGTCAAAACTGTGACTCACTGCATGAAGTACGGCCACTGGTTTCTTCCAGCATAATGCAAAAAGTAAGTGTGCAATGGGGATTAAAATGGCTGCCACAATTATCTGTGTGGGGAGAGTAAGTGTTTCCTTTTCTAAGAGAAGGAGGTCCACATTTATATGATTTGAGGATCTTCGAGGGTGACAGGGGTAGACAGGTGTCCACACAGTACAGGTGAAAAGTACCCATGATCACAAAATGCTGTATGTGAACATTACAAATTAACCTACTGTGTGGAGTTCAAATCCTGGCCCCAAACACTCTTGACCATATAGATTCTTAGTCATAAATTCTTACAGCACAAAATAGACTCTTCAGTCCAACAGCCTCCATGCCAAATATAATCCCAAACTAAGCTAGCCTCACATGCCTGCTCCTGGTTCAAATCCCTCTAAACCTTTCCTTTTCATGTACTTATCCAAATATCTTCTAAATGTTGTAATTGTACCCATATCCACCACTTCCTAAGAAAGTTCATTCCACCCACAAACCACCCGCTGTGTAAAAAAAATTGCCCCTCATGTCTTATTAAATCTCTCTCCCCGAGCTTAAAAATGCTCCCCCTAGTCTTGAAACCCTCCCATCCCAGGGAAAAGACAACTACTATTAACTCTATCTATACCCTCATTATTTTATAAACTTCCGTAAGGCCACCTCTCAACTTCCTATGCTCCATGGAAAAAATTCCCAGCCTATTCAGCCTTTTTTTATAACTCAAACCTTCCACACCTGGCAACATCCTGGTAAATCTCTTCTGCACCCACTCCAGCTTAATAATATCCTTCTTATAACTGGATGACCAGAACTGGACATAGTATTCTAGAAAAGGCCTCACCAATGTCCTGCACAACCTCAACATGACTTCCCAACTCCTTTACTCAAAGGACTGAGCAATAGAGGCAAATGTGCCAAATATCTTTTTAACCACCCTGCCTATATGTGATGCAAACTTCAAAGAATTATGTACCTGAACCCCCATGTTGTCTGCTCTATATCCCAAGGCCCTACCAATAATTGTATATGCATTACCCCTGTTTGTTGACTGAAATGTTGTGCCTTGTATTTATCATGCAACCTGACAAATTAATCCTACTAATGGCTGGAACACAAAAAAAATTTATGGAGGCCTGGAAAGATTAACGCTAGTCATCAAATGTTGCTTTCCGCCTTGAACTGTAAAATATGGTTCTGCAACATACCTTTATTCTTGTAGTTGTAGTTAAAATGACATTCACATGAATTAATAAATATACCTCGATAAATGTGGAAACCTTTTGCAATGAGGTGACACCCATGCCATCTAAGTGCCCTCAGAAGGTCTGGACAAGAACAACTACCTTGCTATTCTAATCTTGTTTTCCAGCACTTGGACTCGTTCTTCTTCCTTTCCCTCCGATTAGCTCTGGGGGTGCAGTCTTGGGCTTACCAGCTGGGTTGGAGTGAACCTGCCTGATAGTTGAGCCTGTTGACCTCGGCATTCTGGTTGGGTGACCCCAGGGGCATGTGTGGCTAGAGGACACAGAAATGCTGATTTAGTCCTGTCCAGATGCAAGTTCATCTTTCTGAACTTTAATTCCCAAAAGGTTGAGGGTGGCAGGCAGGGTAGAAGTGGAAGGCCTGGTCTCCTCTGGAATGTCCTAGAAACTGACTTCTAAGGGGCCAGCGTGTGGCTCCCCCATTGGAATCATACTTTGTTCTTGTGAGAAATGGGCACCAGGAGTGAGGTCACCATCCTTTGTCTCTCTATCTTCCTGCCATTGGTGCTGAGCAGATCCATGCTTATCTCCAGCAGACACTGATGGTACTGGACCTGGCTGTCTGTGGGAGCCACCAACCTTTCCATAGAGGAAACTAAATGCTTGCTTGTTAGAGGCAGCACAGTACAAACAGCATTGCTGGACACCTCCAACCTTCAAGTCAGTTTGTCCAGTGTCTTGGCAAATGCCTGCTCCTCCTGTGCCTGCTGGGTATATATATGAAGTTGTCTTCTGCTACCTGGGGCTGAACAGGTGCCTGGTCTACAGGAGTCCTCTTAGTGTGAGTGACTTAGGGCATTTCTTTCTTGACTAGCTGCAGAGACATGGCATTGAACCAGCAAGTGCTCCTGGCTCTAAACTGGAAAGAAATACCTATCAAGTGGACAGTATCTGAGCTAGCGCAGAAGGCAGCCTTGCTCATGCATTCACTGACAGATCTGTGGCTTCTTCCCCCAGGGTGGTAGAGGAGATACAGAGAAGTGCAGATTCCACAGGTACCTGCAGGAGACAAAGGAGAGAATGAGTTATGAAATTGGGGTAGATATTCTGGCACATTAAGAGTATATCCCATGATGGTAATGTAAGAGGAGCACAACAATGGACAATGATGCTTACTTGGTTGCCAGGGCAGTAACATTTCAGCTTCACCACAGGAAAAATAATGGTCCCTTCATACTTGGAGCAGGATCCTCTCTGAATAGCGGGTGAGAAAATGAATGCTGACACATCAAAACCCATCTTGTCTCTCTGTGCCATATTGTGTGAGAGGAAGGGAGAGATTGAGTGAGATAGACGTGAATGGCAGATCTGCTAGTGTTGGTGCACATGGGGGAAGGGTGGTGAGGTGTCCTGAGTAATAAGTAGGCAGCACAGAGGCCTTGCGGGGTCAGTAATGTGGGACAGAATTGGACAGTAGGAAAGATACTGTACGCAATAAGGAAAGTTGTAGATCATGAACCACTGACGAGAAGTGGGTGCAGTAGTAAGGATGGAATGAATGTGAGGTAGCAGAGAGACAATGGTGAAACTTATTTTCCTGCCATGCCACCCATTTCTCTGACGGATACTCTGACCTGACTGACAACCTCAGAACAGGCAGGTGGCATGATCTCCTCTGCCAGTTCTGAGGGTACAGGATAGTCCTCCTTTGCATTTCCGCACCCACTAGAACCTCCAGGCCACTGTTAGCTAATCGAGGTAATGCTGCTGTCTGCCATTTCCAGGGTAAATCTTCAGATTCAGGAATTGACGTGAATTTGGGAAAATTTTGTGAGAAATCTCATAAATCATGGAGTTCACAAACAATTTAAATTGACGCTTAGCTAATTTCTGGCAAAGTTTAGCCAATTTACTGTGCTCAGCTCTTCGTCGAAACTGCTGGACCTGCTGTGTCTTTTGAGCACTTTCTTTTTTCATCACAGCTTCCAGCACCTGAGTGTTTCGTAATTATTTTCATGTACACTCCAGTAGCCTGCTTTCGTCACGCTAATCTAACTGTGGGGAAAGTCTTCTGTAGCTGCTGGATCAATAAATAAGCCAAAATTTGGATTGCTTGTAAGATAATAATACAGATTTTTGAGCACTGCTGGTTACATGCCCTATTTAAGTAATTACACAGATAAACAATATTAAAGGGACAAAACAAATAATTGCAAGGCTTTTTCAACATAGCATATACGACACTGAAACAGACCATTTGGCCAAGTGAGTCCATGCCTGTAGCTCTGCTCCATATGATCCCACTCTCACCCCTTTTATCTAACCCTATCAACGTTGCTTTCTTTTTATCCCTTCTCTTGTTTCTCTTATTAAATGTAACTATGCTTTATTGATTTGATTTCTCCTTGTGGCAGAGACTTCCAAATTCCAACCACTCCCTGGATAGTTTCCCTTGACTTCCTTATTGTATTTCTTAGTAATTACCTTATATTCTTAGCACCTATTTCCAAATCAACATTAGATTATTAACCAATGACTGCACAGGATGAACTTGGAATTGGTGACCAATCAATCTGAAGCAGTATGGCCTGTATTTCACTGGTGAAGTGCCAATTGCATTGAGCTTTTTTGGAGGAATTGTTTTGTCGCAAGACCTAATGTGTTTTCTCACTGCATCTGACCAAAATCATCTTATTAACTACCTGCACAAAAATAGAAATTTCTGTAAAAGTTCAGCAGATCTGGCAGCATCTGTGGAGAGAAATCAGAGTTAATGTTTCAGGTCAAGTGACCCTTCCTCAGAACTGAGGAATTATATACATCATCAAAATGGCGGCTGAGTAGGGCTCCTGAGCCATGGCTGGTCTGCTTGGATTGCTTTTATTTTCTTTCTTTTCTTCTTCACTGTATTTTACTGTTATTCTCACTGCAACACACATGTGACAATAAAATTATTCATTCATTCACATCCGGCATAGAAATTTCTCCCACCATAAATTCAAACAATATAAGCATTTGATTACCAGCGTGTAAAGACCTAATTGGGAGATCGCTTCCCTTTCACTCTGTTTCTGTGTGGTTGCACAGAATGATTATGACATCCTAATCAAAATGATACAGCTTTGATTTTACAATTTGATACAAACATCCCATGCTTTGCATATATACAAGTTCAAATCTTCTGGTCAGTAGTGATGCGATCCATGATAATTTTTCCAACTGGTGCTACTGTCCAGTTCTTTTGAGATCTTCTGATTTTGGCTGATGCAGAAATGGTCAGCACAACATCTTCCACTATCTCCAGCAAGCAGAACAGAGTTGGAGGAATGAGAGGATCCAACTTTTCTTTTTACAGCAGTAGCTTCCATATTATAAGTGATCAGAGCTCAGTCTTTTAATGCAAGACTGCCGGTTAGTGATTGAGGGAGTGAAAGGGTGAATGAATGGTGGGTGAAGTAGGTAAGTTGGTGAAGTGGGTAGATGGACAAGTGGATAGTCAGGGCTGGGGGGCTTAGTTGGATAGTCAGGCAGTAGTTGGGTGTTTGGCGGTTGGAACTGTGAGATGGTCAGAAATTATTGAGTACAATCATGGGGCAGACGAGACACATATGGTCAGATAACATAGAATGCAAAGCACAAAGCCTTGTTTGCACCTTATTTAAACTTGACCCACATTCATTCACTGATAGGCATTTCAACAAACAGCAGGGGTGCACACACCAACCGTATAAACCAGCAACAAATAAATATGAACTGATCTGAGCAGATAGTCAGAGATCACTTTCTTGGTTGGAGTCTTAGTGCCACCTCAGCATCAAATTAAATTTGTAACTTAAAACAAAAACTAAGAGTAAGGTCAGCAGCTCCTTTATGCAAAGAGCTCTTGAAATACTTTACCACCTGAAGTGTTGAACTAAGACCAATGCAAGTGTGTGTTATACTTCATAAGAGTTTCCTCCCACTCCTCTCCTTCTAGCCCTTTCAGCCTAAGAATCTATTTGCTTGCACCTCGTATGCTTATCTAATGCCCCTTGAGTTATAACATTCATTTGGGAATTACTCTGATCAAGAACTTCCCCCACCCCTGAGCACATACTGAGATAGTGTTTGTACTTATGGGGATTCCAGAGCTGGGAGACAGAATATAAAAATAAAGGGTTTCTTCACATGAGGAACAAGTTCTCCTCTCAAACAGTCGTCAGACTTTGGAATTCTCTTACACAGAGAGCTGGGGAGGTTGGGTCATTGAATATTTTCAAGGCCTATTTAGACAGACTTTTGATCTACAAGCAAGTCAAGGGTTTTGCAGGCAGGCAGGAAAATGGAATTAAGGCCACAGTTAGATCAGCCAATTCAATAGGCCGACAGACCTGTTCCTTATTATTTTTGATCTTAAGAATTACACAGATGTTGCCCAAGGAGGGGAAGAAACCTACCACAAAACAAAACTGATATTGCTAAAGAGGCAAGTGGAAGGAGTGTGGCATTAGCAGCTTAATGACATAATCAGGACTGGACAGGCCGGAATAATGGCTATTTCAGCTTTATCCTGCTGTATCCATCAAGCCAGTTGGAATGCCCTCCCAGCATTCCCCAATCTCTCCACTTCATCTTTCTAAACCTGTTCCTACACAGCATTCCTTATACTGACTTACTTTGCAGGTTCACCGTCCCATTCTTCCCTACCTGTGCACCTCTTCACAACTAAGCTTGTCTAATCACCATTGTACACAACTTCTTATTCATGCCATGTTACATCTCAGTGTTGGTCACCCTCAAGAGATGTTGGTCATTAATTTTATTTTCTTTCATCCTTACAGGAGACAATTATCTGAATCTCAGGAGAGGCAGAGAACTAAAGGTGACTGAATCATGTTGAAAGCAGTAGGGATGGATGTACTGGAGATGAGCTAAGTCTCAGCACTTGACCATCAGAGCTGGAGAAATGGGTTTGTACTATCTACCTCATGACAAAATCATATATCTGCCAACCACAGGGCATAAGATACTGAAGTTGACTTGATGTTAGCTATTCGTGAAATACGATCACATACACAATGTTAATGTCAAACATTCATACTGTGGCAGCTCTGGCTCATGTCTTCCACCTACCACAGGCTTAACAAGCATCTCAAAGTGGTCCCGGAGGATGAGCCATCAGAGGATTCATCCAGATTTTGCAGCATTTCAGTTATTCACACTTCAAAGGTAATGGTAACTCAAACAACTGGGCTTTTACTTGGCATCTTACTGGTGAGCAAGAGCAGATGGTAGACAGGAGCAGCAGCAGAGAATCTGCCTCAGAGGGAATAGTACTGTTGGAGAAATTCCAAGAAACGTGCAATGCCTTGACAGTCTTTCCAGCTATACCTTGGATGTTTGTAGAGCATTTGGAGAAGTCCATCTCAAACCTGAGTCAAAATTAATAGACGTTTGCAATGATGTCTTAGAATTAATGACCATCATTGAGCATCAAATGTAAAATTTAAATGTGCATGTGCAGACTAATAGCTTATATGCTCTGCATATCACCTTACATATGATTGATCAAACCTGATTCTTGGTTGCTCAAACCTTCATTGAAATGCTTCCTAACCCATTGTTACCAGGACAGTGTAGTGGGCTATGAGAGAGATTATGGTAACAGGAGATATGGAAGTATGAATCCTGTTGAAAACAATTGCATTACCCTCCCGTTGTCACTTTACATCCCATCTGTTCACCCAAAGCCCTGTTCAGTCAGTGACCTACATGTTGCCTCATGTTCTGATGGTTGATTCTGCTTCTCCACGTGTTCAGGTGGACCGGTCTTGGGGAGGGCCCCTACACATAACAAAACCAAAAGGACATCAGCAAACAACATCTCAGGAGTCAGACTGGGGCTCTGAGCAGCCTGTATCTAGATCTGCTAAAGTCACAGTGTTTGCAACCCATAGAAGTCGTTGGTTTATGATAGGCAGGCTTGTACGTTTAAAATAGTTCCCACCACACATGGCACCATAATATGTGATAGCCTAGTATCGACTATCTACCTTGCCTGTAATTACAGCCTCTGTGTCATGGAGTCAGCATCGTGTGTTCAGCCAGTCAGCCATGTGTGCTTTTTTTATTCACTCATGGGATGTGGGCAAACATTCATTGCTTCTTGAGAAGGTGAAAGTGAGTTGCCTTCATGAACCACTACAATCCATTTGATATAGGTGCATCCATAATATTGTTAGGGAGGGAATTTCAGCATTTTGACCCAGTGCTACTGAAAGAAGGACAATATATTTTCTAGTCTGGCTGCTGAGTGGCTATGAAGGGAAGTTGCATTTGGTGGTATTCCCACGTATGTCCTTGTGGATAGTAGTGATCGTGGGTTTGGAAGGAACATTGATGAATATAGAGTACCATCGGTAATTACAGAACACAAGCTATGTGTGTAAGTCTGCAATAGTGTAGCCATATGAACTGTTAATACTGTCAATAACCTTCAAGACGCCTTCAACAAGGACCCAGTCCTCTGGGGTATATGTTAAAAGATGTATGTATAGAAAATCACAAATCATATTGAAAGTAGCAGAAAGGTGAAGAATTAAAGTTTATAGTTACATAGGAATGTTACATCTTCTTTTAGTTTTTGAGCAACACAAACGCCAACTGTTTCCTGCATTTTCTGACATTATCAATTTTGACTGCCATCCTGCAAATGACCTTCCCACTTGCAATTAATGATAAATCTTATCAGAATTTAGGCTGGGTTTTAGGTGGTGCAGATTCCTTTAGCACCTGAACGTCTGCTCTCAATCTTGTAGACTGATATTCAGAACAAACATAGCCTGTTGGTTAGCATAGAGTTGGAAAGCATAAAATTAAATTCAAACAATGCGAGTTTATGAAAGTGATACTTTGTTGATCATTGGGGAAATGGAAAGGGGCCAAGTGGTTTAGCTTTGGTGCACCAGTGAGAGGTAGTTTTGTCATTATCAAGAGACCTTGGACATCCTGAGCAGTAAGCTGGGACATTTTCCTGCTCCTGTGACGCTGCTTGACCTGCTGTGTTCATCCAGCTCCATGCTTGTTATCTCTTAAGCACCATATCCAATTGTTCCACCTCCATCATCTCTCATTGCAATTCCCTTTCCTCTAAAGAACCTCCGTGCTCCAATACACGTCCCTGAGGGCCCAATCATCACTCTAAGCTGTGTTGCAGTGAGGGGATGACACCTTGATCTCAAGATCCGTTGATGCATCTAATTAGCATCTTCAGCATGTCAATTCCTTCTTCAAAGAAACATATTGTAACATGAGAATGGTGATAACTCTCTTGAATTCATTGTTTTTGTCCTTATGAGGAATTATAAGCCACATTTTAAGCAGCTAACTGTTAATCTCTAGCAACCAGCAGTAATTCTGTTCTGAGGTACAGAGTTCGGGAATGATGGTCTGGAGCATGATAAATGCACTACAATATGTCCCTGAGAATCTTGCATGGAACTACATAGATTTTTGCAATTCTTGGCAAATGATGGGAGCCCTGACAGTTCACAAACATCCCTAGCTGATCTAGGGAGATTCCTTGATTGTCGCATGTATGCAGCCGATGATGCAATCTGTGCTCAGTCTGACCGGCAACATCAGTGGGAAAATGTAGAATTCTTGACACTTCTGTCATATATTTGTTGGTAGCTGTCAGTGAAATCCTACAAGTGGTATTTTCACATCACTAGAAGATGCCTCACACAAAGAAGGTGAGCTACGTGGTCCCTTTGACATCGGGACCTGCTTTACTGCCATTGCCACTTGACGCTCTTCTTGACATTGTTGTCACTGTTGTTGCTGCTGCTCGTCTACGTCCTCATCTAAGGTCCAAACTAAAATCCCCTTAACAGCACCCCATCAACAATGGTGTGAGGAGATTAGACACAGTGTCTTATGACGGTCTCTTGAAAAGTACTAGAAATCCCTTGTAAAGTCATGAGAGGAAAATCTCAGAACAAATTATGCAAGTAAAAATCTTTCACGCAATTAGACAATGAAAATGGCATGAGTTCTCAGAATTAATGGGAACTTCTGCGTGTTCTTCATTTGTGACTTTACTTTTACTGGTGAGTTCCAGTGAGCTCAGGAATCTGTGCACTCACAATTAGAATTTAAAATCCTTGTTGGAAAAGCTTTTAAACATCCTACTGACTTATTTAAATTGACGACCCATCTCTCTCTCAAGGGGATTTCTTAAATGTAGCTTAGCGTGAGGCAGATGAAGCTGTTGGCTTGAAACTGGATTTCCAAGGCACTATCAATTTCAAAATGTTGAATCCCACACTTGATTACACAACTACTCCTTTTTGATGTTAAAATTTCATGTTTAATCTTGATTGAATTCAATAGAATGTTAAACTGGGCACTACTTAAACCACGAGGCCTAGGTTACAGTGACTACCATCTCTTTTCATGATGTAAAGGGTTATTGTAGCATGAATATTTTTCCACAGGAAATAGCTGAGACAGAGATCATCTCAACTTTCATGAGAACAATAGATAAAATATTTGCAAAATAGAGCAATACACATATGCTGATGTTCGCAGAAAAGTGAAATAAGCATAAGATCTAGATAATCGCCAGTACAGACATGATGAACCGAATGGCTTTGATCTGTAGATTTAGATTTGGATTTTATTGTCATGTGTACTCAAGTACAGGAGTACAGTGAAAAGTGTGTAATGTCACCACACATGGGGCCATCCTTCACAGATGGCTACAAAAACTTAGGTACAAACTCGTAAAAGAAACAAGGTTAAAAAGTCAAGCATTACCTTCATCGATTAAGTAGAAAAATAAAGAAACAAGATAAAATCATAGAATCCCTACAGTGTGGAAACAGGCCCTTCAGCCCAACAAATCCACACTAACCCATCCCCTTATAACCCACCTAATTTCCTCATCCCTAGACATTATGGGCAATTTAGCATGGCCAATCCACCTAGCCTGTACATTTTTGGACAGTGGGAGGAAACTAGAGAAAACCCACACAGACACAGGGAGAACATGCAAACTCCACACAGACAGTCGCCCGGCAGTGGAATAGAACCCAGGTCCCTGGTGCTGTGAGGCAGCAATGCTAATCACTGAACCACCATGCCACTTCATTAAAGCCCTTCTTATTATAAACTAGAAAAATAAAAGAACAAAAGTAAAAGATCAACAGTCTTTGATGAGTCACCTGCTTAGCTTGCCTCAGCAGCCTGTTCTTGTTGTTGCTGCCGATACCAGGGGACCTCTCTCACCACTCGCTCTTCCCACGTTGGACTGTGATGCTATCGTTGCTGCTGCTGCTAAAGCAACCATCTCCCTGATCTCCTCCTGCTGTCTCCAGAACATGCCCACGCAGGACCCGAGCCATGATACTGCCATGCCGAGCAGAGAGAAACTGCCGATTGCCACTGAGAGACCGGGCCAAGACACTGCCACACTGGACCAAGACACTGCCACAAGCCACTGAGAGACTGAGCTGACACATCATCATGCCAGGCCGAGAGACCGTCAAGCTGGGCTGAGAGACTGTGCTGAGATACTGACATGTGGGCTGAGAGACTGCCACAGGCTCAGCCAGGCTGAGAGGACACCTCGCTGGGAGCGTAAAGAGAGGAACAAAAGAGAAAGAAACAAGAAAGAAGTGGACAGGACAGACGATCTCCGGCTGAAGAGTTCAGCCACCTTGGTCTTTGTACAGCTGATTTTTAAAGTTTTATGGTTCTTATTCTTTTCAAAGATGATGATCAAAATACAAAAAAGGTTTCTGACATACAGTTTTTACTTGAATGAGGAAAGATTTGTAACAATCATGATTTTGAGAGATGCTTCCAGCAGAATTTTCGACGTTAACTTTCTCGCATGTCCGCTAGGATTGTGACTTATGTGAGTGCTGTGTAAAATTGCAGTAATCTGCCAGAGTGCATGAAAATAAAACCTTTTAAAAGTTGTTTCTGTCTGAAGCCAGCAACATCTGACTGGGAAGCTGTGAGGAACAATGTTCAGGGAATTGATTGTCAGCCAGCTTGAACGTATGTCTCATGATCCTTTTGGTGCTAAAGAAGTCTACTAGTAGCAGATTTGCTGCAGAAGCTGGCAAATAAGGCGCACGAACAGAAAAGAAACATTATACCATTTCTCAGAATCTTAACTGTAAATCTTCCTTTAAAAAAATTAGATTAGAAGTTATTTTGGTCAAAAAGAAAAAGTAAGCATATACAGGATTGAGAAAACTGAAATCAGACAAGGGCCCTGAAGAACATAAGGCGAGCAGAAAAGAACTTAAACAAGGAATTAGGAGGGCCACAAGCAGCCCTGAAGTATTCTTAGCAAGTAGGATTAAAGAAAATCCCAAGGCATTTTATACATATATTGGAAGCAAGAGGGTATCTAAGGAAAGAGCAGGTTCACTCAAGTACAAAGGAAGGAATTTGTGCGTGGAGCCAGAGGAAGTGGATGAGGTCCTTCACATCAGTATTCACCAAGGAGAAAGAGTAGATGATGGTAAATTTAGAGAGGGATTTGTTGATGTTCTGGGGCATGTTCAATATATAAAAGGAGGAGGTATTGGATGTTTGAAAAACATTAAGCTCGATAAGTTCCCAGGCCTGATGTGATCTATCCCAGAATGCTGAAGGAAGCAAGGAAGGAGTTTCCTGGAACCTTGACAGAGTTCTTTCGATCTTCTCTAGCTGCAGGCAAGGTCCCAGAAGACTGGAGAACAGCCAATGTTGTTTCTTTGTTCAAGAAGCACAATTGGGATGATCCAAGAAATTATAGGCCAGTGAGCTTTCCATCAGTGGGAGGGAAATAATTGGAGAAGATGCTTAGGGCCAGGATTTACTCACATTTGGAAAGTAATGGACTTTTTAGCAATAGCATAGGTTTATTTGGGAGAGGTCTTGTCCCACAAATTTGATTGAGTTTTTTGAGGAAGTGGCAATGATGATTGATGATGGTAGGGCAATGGACATTATCTACATGGACTTTACTAAAGCACTTCACAAGATTCCTCATGAAAGGCTGGTCCAGAAGATTAACTCCACGGTGACTTGGTAAGTTGGATACAAAATTGTTTTGGTCATAGAAGTCAGCTTTTTCTGACTGGAGGTCTGTGATCAGTGGTGTTCTGCAAGGATCAGAGCTGAGACCTCTATTGTTTGTAAGAAAATATAAAAGATTTGGATGGAAGTGTATGTGGTCTGATTACTAAATTTGCAGACAACACAAAAATGGATGGAGTTGTAGATAATGAAGAAGATTGTCAAAGGATACAGCAGGATATGGATCAGTTGGAAAGTTAGATGGAGAAATAATGAATGGAGTTTAATCTGGACAAGTGTGAGGTGATGCAAATTGGAAGGTCAAATGCAGGAGGAAAGTACACCATAAATGGCAGGACCCTTATTATAGATATACAGAGGGATCTTGGGATGCAAATATAGAAATTGGCAAGTTATGTTGCAGCTATATAAGACTTTAGTCTGGTCACATTTGGAGTATTTTGCACAGTTTTGGTTCCCACACTATAGAAAAGATGTGGTAGCTTTGGAGAGGAGTCAAACAAGGTTTGCCAGAATGTTGAGCTAATAGAGTGTGGAGCTGGAGGAACACAGCAGGCCAGGCAGCGTCAGAGGAACGGGAAAGCTGATGTCAACTTTCCTGTTCATCTGATGGTGCCTGGCCTGCTGTGTGATCCCACTAGATTTTT
>JAHRHZ010000075.1:6109706-6132326 GCA_024137785.1 Ginglymostoma cirratum | reverse complement strand
TGTGTTCCTCCAGCTCCACACTTTGTTATCTCTGATTCCAGCATCTGCAGTTTTTGCTATCTCTTTACCAGAATGTTTCCTGGATTGGATTGCATTAGTTATAACAACAGGTTGGATCATTTTCCCTAGAGTATTGGAGCTGGGGTGGGTGGGGGGTGGGGGTGTGCGTGGTGCGGGGGAGCGACCTGATAGAAGAATATGAAATAATGAGAGGCATGGATAGAGTGGAATGGTAAACTCTTTCCCAAGGTGGAAATTTCAAATACTAGATGGCATAGGTTTAGGGTGAGAGGGGAAAAATTTAAAGGAGATATGTGAGGAAAGTTTTTTTTGCACAGAGGCTGGTAGGTGCTTGGAATGCGCTGCCAGGTGAGATGGTAGTAGCAGAAATGTAGCAATGTTTAAGAGGTATTTAGACAGACATGTGAACAGGCAGGGAATTAAGGGATATGGACCATAAGCAGAGAAATGAGATTAGTTTAGAATGGCATTAGGGTTGGCACAGACATGTTGAGCTGAAAGTTCTGTTCCTGTGCTGTATTGTTCTCTTTTCTATATTATATATAACACACAGGCTGCTGGGTGCCCCTAAGACCAAACCTTCCAGGAATGTTAGGAATCTTACTCAGTGGATGATGGCATTGGCCATCCTCAGTACTGTAGACAAATACCATGAAATATAAAATAACTTAGATAGGACTGATAAAGTGACACATTAGTGACGCTTCAAGATTGAGGAGAATGCTGTTCCACTCTGGGTTGCTGGATCCCTAGTATGATGATATATCCGAAGCACAATCTGTAGATTCTGCCACATGTGGTGTAAATGGGGCTTGGAAGGTCAGGAGGTGAGTTGTTGGGTAGTTTGGATGGATCAATTTCACCTCTGCATATTCTCAAAGAAGTCTCCTGATATGCTTGGTGCCTTCCCAATGAGATCCTCAGTTTTTATGACTCATGAGTCAGGACTTCCGTGAATCAGCAGGGATGTTTGACCTCTTCAGAGATGCCTTGAAGATATCTCTAAAACTTTTCCATCGTCCGTATGTCAGACTGCTGCTGTGATTGAGTTCCAAGTGCAGTAGTTCCTTTGTGAGTCTGATGGCAGTATATGTTGAGTGTCCTGCCCAGAAGAATTGGGTTTGATCAGTTAGCAAATTGCGCATGTTGGCTTGGGACAGGATGCTGCTGTTCAACTGCCTTTCGAACTTCTCCATTGCTTTTGGTGCTTGTCTATAAAAGTCTCTGAAAAATACAGAATCACAAGGTTAACTGCCAGCTGGTTCAAAGTAATTTTGTGGCCTGCCTCTCAGCCATTTCTTTCCATCAGGAACAGGTTGTCATGAAAGCAGGGATACTTCAGACATCTCTCATGGTACTGTCGTTTGGAAGAAGTACTAAAATAGATGGAAGAAAAGCAATTGAAGCCATTCTGGGACATCATAGTTTATTTGTCATTTTGTTGCAAGTAATGTCAATTTGTTAGCCAATCTATCCAAATATTCTGTCAAACTGGATTCCATCTATAATCTGAATGGTTGTCAAGCATTATCCTGTCCATCAAAAGGAGGACAAATTTAATCAGGTCAATTAATACCCAATCAGCTTCTGTCCATAAAAACAAAATACTGAAATAAAAACAGATAATGCTGAAGAAACTCAACAGGTCTGGCAGCATCTTTGGAGAGAGAAATAAAGTTAATGTTTTGAGTCCAAAGGCACTGTAACTTTTCACTTAGAAATGTGCATGCTCATGGTTCTATACCCTTTATGTCATTGCTTCATGCGCAAAGTCTGCACTGCGCATATGCAGTGAAAAGGAGTTTGGCTGGGGCAGGGGGAATGGGGTTGGAATCGGACAGGACTGGAAGGAGAGAGAGATAAAGTTGTGGGGATGGGTGGGAACACAGAGATCGGACTGGACAGGGGAGAGAGAGATCAGGTTTGCATGGAAATCAGGAGTTCTCTCATTCTCTCCTCACCCCTATCCAATCTCTCACCCGCTGCACCTCTTCCACTCCCCTCCTCGCTACTGTGTGGTTAGATAATGGAGGTGTATGTGCAGGGGAGGGTAAGCCATGAGCCATGGGTAATATGGCCTTTTGGCTGCTGTGTTATTACATTGCTGGTGGGGCCAATGCCAGATTGGCAATGCTTGCCCTGGGTGCACAGCAGCCTTCCAAACATCATACAGGTGCAATAGATACTGATCGTTCAGTAGGTGTCTGCTGACTGATTAGTTCCAGGAACGGCATGTGTAGGATGGAATTAGAATCGGAAAAGGAGGACAGCATAAGGGTGGGGTACGTAGTTAATGAACCAAATTTGGAAAGGTACTGCAAAATATCTCACTAGGCCTTATGCAGAAAACTCTCCAAATTAACGAATGAAGCTTACACTTAGCCAGAAATAAACAGCCCACTGTGTTTGCCACGTGCGTGCTTGAAGGGCTTTACCTGTCTGACGCTTGGAAATTTGTAGCTATTGTCAGTCACTAAGATAGCATCATCTCCACTCACAGTAAAGAGATCTGTGGTGATTTTGGACCAGGGAATGACAACATCTCATGAGGGTTTTGAGGTTCTCTACACTGCTGTGACTGGTGGTTCAGACATGACTCACATATCGTCGCTAACATTTTGATGTCACTATTAATAAGCTGGCCAGTAAGCCATATTACATGCCAATTATCCTGTACATTCTATGCCTATATGCCCTTGATATAGTCAACAGAATCCCTACAGTGCAGAAAGCGACCACTCTATCCATCGAGTCGGCACTCCCAAGAGAATCCCACCCAGAACCCACCTTTCCCTGTAACCCCGCATTTACCACAGCTAATCCAAGTGGCTTGCACATCCATGGACACTACAAGGCAATTTAGTATGGCCAGTTCACCTAACCTGCATATGTTTGGGCTGGGGGAGGAAACTGGGCCACCTGGAGAAAACCCATGCATACAAGGGGAGAACCTGCAAACTCCACAGAGACAGTCACCCAACGCTGGAATCAAAAAATTGCCCCTGTCACTGTGAGGCAGCATTGCTAATGACTGAGCCACTATGACACCCAGCTGCAACAATATATCCTGGCAAAGAGCTTTGGGAACAAGTACATGCATTCCTTTGAAGGTAAGATCGTTCAAGAAACTCTTTCAGACCAAAAACATGTGAGTGTCTGGCACCACTTCTACCATGATCATTCATGGGATGAGGGTGTCATTTATTGTCCATCCCTAATTGCTCAGAGGGCAGTTCAGAGTCAATCACATTGTTGTAGGTCTGCAGTCACATGTCGGCCAGCCAGGTAAGGATGGCAGTTTCTTTCCCTAAAGGACATTAATGAACCAGTTCGGCTTTTCTGACAATCCACGGCATTTCATGGTCATCATTAGACTGTTAATTCCAGATTTATATTGAATTCAAATTCCAACATTAGCCATGGTGTGATTCGAACCCAGGTTCCCAGAACATTAGCTTGGTCTCTGGAATAACAGTTGGCTGAAGTAGTGAAGGTTTGTTCTATAACGCAAAACAAATAATTATTCTCTTCATTGAACATAAAGCAATAGTTCATCATTAGTTAGTTAATATTCATACAGAATTGGTGTGCTGCAAGACTGCTTCGAAAGACTTACCGTAAACTTAGCTTTAATTCATGGTACAGTTCAGATTTTGAAGTTGCTAGCATATTATGTTTAAGATGTAAATAAGTAATATTATTGGATTCATACAAACGTAAACCATTCTGTCACATTGTTATGAAGAGAAGTGGCATACCGTAGGACTAAAATCTCAGTCTTGTTCTGAAGTCATTTCATTTGTTGTCAGGTTGGTTGGGCAGGACACATTCCTCTACATTCATTAATTATTCAGTCAATGGTATCTTTAGGGAATAGGTTATTAGCCTCTGACAAGTGAGAATTTTGCTGTGAGACAGATAGGCAGACAGTGCACCAGTTATCCTTGAAAAATTATGTCAATAACTAACTTGATGTCTGCCACTGAGGTAAATAAGATTAATAATATATAGATTGAAAGACTAAAAAAAAAGTTCTCTAATTATGACATTTTTATCGAATTTTTATCAATGAGCTTCTATAAAATTATCATATGATTTAAAATATTGATGGTTTATCATTTCTGTAAATTGTGGGCAGGACATGGTCACTGAAAGAACTTGGAAAAAAGCCTCTATCAGGCAGTGTTTTGAAGTGATAAATAACACGATTTTCTGTCACCACTGCAAATAAATACATTTGTTTCCTTCATGGTTACATTAATAGAAAAATCTGTGTTGTATTGTTGCAAATTTTTTTTATTGTTTTATTTTTCACAATGAAGTTTTTTTTATTACTTGTTAAGGTGAGTGGCTTACAAACTTGTTATTGCCTGATCTTGGGATCAATAACAGAAGCGTTCTCTGCCTCGCTCCAAAGTTTGTTTATGGTCTTTGAACAAAAGATTGAAGGTAACATCACCATGCGTAGGATATTTTTCCCGCAGAATCCTTTTTCATAGACATATTGCAACTCAATTAGAAATTCTCTACACAGACTTTCTACATGCAGCCAACATTACTTGTATTCTGGAAATGCTTTTGGAGACATTTTAATTAATTTCTAGTAAATCTTGGAAATGTGCATGTCTTCACAACTGATCTCCAAAGGTGTGTATATAAAATTATTTGATTAAATGTAGTTTTGCAAGAAAAGTGAAAGGAAGAGTCGATGCTCCTACAACGTGGAAATTCAGATAAAGGTAAGAAACTATGACATAAGAGCTGACATAGGCCATTCAGCGCATTAAGTCTGTTCCACCATTCAATGAGATTGTGACTGATCTGATAGTGATTAACTCCACTTTTTTGCCTTTTCACCATAACCCATAATTCACGTACTGATTAAAAATCTATCTCAGCTTTGAATATTCTTATTGTACCACCTTCTACAGCTCACTGAGGCTCCTATGGCCTTCTCCAAAGAGATGGTGGAATTATGACAGGACATTTTAAATGAGATTGCCCTCAACAAACAAAGCCAACACTGCTGTCAGACACAGGGACCCCATCCAGCACCATCTCCATCTTCCCTTCTCACCACACTTTAAACTCATTCAGCTTCCCACTGGGAGCTAAGCTGAGACCGACTTTCCTTCAAGACAAGGCCTAAGGCTAATGTACAATGATAGGGACCAGCCCAAAAACAAATATAAAGTTTACCAGGTGGAAGTGGCCCCCTCATTAGTACAGAAACAGTGTTAGTCATTAATTAGCAGTTTTTCCGAGAGCTCAAGGCTGTGAACTGATTGGCATCTTCTCTCACATTCACTCTGCAGGGGTTGGACATCCCTTACTTGCACTAGAATGAGCTCTCCCTATATCTGTCTTGAATCGTACTTTGCATAGCCTGTGGCTTAAGGCATTTTGCGTCCCAGTTGATACTCCAGTGGATGTAAGGGAGTTAGCCAATGTGTTGGGGTTGAATGTTTTTTAAAAAATCCAGACATCCTTGGAAATCATGTATAGTGACCAATACAAGCAACACATCAGAATATCAGCAGATGAGGCTCAGGGCTCTTTGACCTTCTTCTGTGTACTGAAGATATATCTGACTGTATGAGACCCTGATGCCATGAGATTTCTCAGAGTTTGGAATCAATCTTGTGGACTCCTAAGGCAATTCCCTCCCAACTGTATATCACTGCCCACTACCTCTCCTGGGTCAATTCTGCCAGCGGGACAAAAGATACCCGGGGGATGGTGACAGGATTGTCTGGAATACTATCTGTGTGTCAGGTTGTCACTTGACTAGATTGTGAGCCAGCTGTCTCCATTTGGCTCCAGCTCTCAGCTGTTAGTAAAGGAAGACTTTGCAGGGTTGACAGGGCTGACTTTGTTGTTGTCAATTCTTCTGTCTCAGTCAATGCTAACCATCCCTTTTCTGAGATTTTTAGCAGTAGGTTTGACTATATCGGATGGCAAGTAAGAATCACTGTTTTGTTGAGGGTCTGCAGAATGTTAGTGACCGAGATGTCATTTTAAGAGCAAATTTTATTGAAGTCGAATCCCACTATCTGCCAAGGTGGGATTAAAACCTGGGTCTCAGGATTACTAGTGCCACAACAATACCACTGCACCATCATCAAGAATTGAATGGGCTAACCTACTCCTTACAATTGGCAGAACAGAGGATAGGGCAATTGCCCAGTACAAATGTTTCCGTGGGGTAGTGTTTGTAAAGTCTTTGTTCTTGATTTGCTGAATTTCTTTTAACTTACGTCCTTATTTTGGTTTATGAAGCTCAAGCACTGTGAATGACCATGCATTGTTATCAACAATTTTGAAGTATTACTGGGTGAACACTGGGTTGAATTTAAGGAACCCGTTAATAAATACTGGTGTGACAGTATTGTCATAATATTTAGGTAACAGACGTGTATTTGAAATGGAGACTTGGATCTCTGTGATATTTAACTGTACGCTCTTGACTTATAGTTACTACATACAGCTAGATCGTTGCATCCCAGAAATTATTGTTTAAAAAGCTTAATTTGCTCATCTGCTGATCCTCTGTCACTTTTTATTAAAAAACAAAAGTATTAACCTATTTAAAATACACTAAGAAGTTCCACTTTAAGAGAGATTTACCACAAAGTATTCTGGTTACTAAACAGCCCTGGGAGCATTAAATGATAAAGGGGCATATAACTTCCAGAAAACAACAATCCAGAGAAACTAAAGAATTTCAATCACTGAGCAGTCTTGTCAAATTCTAATGGAAATTGCAATTGTGGGAGTGTAATTGGGGATATATCCCTCCTTTGTTGATAAACTAAGTCTGACCAAACCCAGAAAAGAGTGTTTTGAAAGCAGGCTCATACACAACAGGGTGACATTGTGGCTCAGTGATTAGCGCTGCTACCTCACAGTGCCAGGGTCCTGGGTTTGATTCCAACCTTGAGCAACTATCTGTGTGAAGTTCATACACTCTCCCTGTGTTTGTGTGAGTTTTTGCCATAGTCCAAAGATGTGGTGGTTAGGTTGATTGGCCGTGTTAAATTGCCCATTGAGTCCAGGGATGTGCATGCTAGGTGTCCATGGGAAATGCTGTGTTATGGGATGGGGTGGGTCTGAGTGGGATGCTCTTCAGAGAGTTGGTGTAGATGCAGTGGGCTAAATGACCTGCTTCCGCACTGTAGGGATTCAATGATTAATGGATTCTATGATTAAGAATAGAATGCAATTGTTATTTTTTTCTTTAAATCAACACCTAATGTAAATATTAGAGTAGAAAGCTAACTTATTTATTTAGACTTTGCCACAATTGAAAATTAATTGTTTTTGGAATGATTCTGAAAATCAGGAAAATCTCTATTGCCTGAATAGTCATAAAGTCAAGTTTGAAGGTTGGAAAAATGTGCGACATTAAACATTGGGGAGTTTTAAGAATAGGGGGCAATTTGGGGCAGATTTTATACACACAGTGTGGTGCGCATGTGAAATGATTTTTTCAAGGTAGTTCTAAGGGTGTGGGTACATTAAAACCTTTAAAAGACATTTGGATAGGCACATGAATAGGAAAGGTTTGGAGGGATATGGGCCAGGTGCAGGCAGGTGGGTCTAGTTTATTTTGGGATCATATTCAGCATGAACTGGTTGAACCGAAGGGTCTGTTTCCATGCTGTATGACTCTGTGACTGTGTGACTCTATAAAAGTGGCCTGAACATTTCAAGGAAATGGCAATCAAGGTCAGATTGCAACTCAGCTCCCACCTTTTACCGTTAACGTTGAGCTTTATATTTCGGGTCAGGAATTGCAATTCTGGATCTTCAGAATTACACAATGTACCTGAAATCAAACAATTGTCCTTTACTGTGGATAGTCAGAGGGAAGGCAAACTTTGCCCCTTTTTGCAAAAGTCAGTGTGCTATGTTCTGTGATTTCAATGTTCAGCAGCACAGCCAGACATTTTGACAGCAAATGTGAAATAATAAGTGCGTTCATAACAGTAGGGTTAATGTGACAGTTGATTAAAAGGTTAAAATGCCAGGTGGGTAAGATGCCAGGGCAACAGGTAAGTGGTGGAATGTTTACATGAAGAGTAGTTGGAGTTATAGGCCCACTGTGAGAGAGAAAGGCATTGGGGCCAGAAAAAGAGAAATGGCAGATCTAGTGATAGCAGAAGAGGGCTTTTAGGTCTGAAAGCTGGGTTTGAGAGTGTCAGATCCAACACTGAAAAGGTGGGGTGCAGGGAGCAGTGCTGGGGGTAGAGGGTAGTGTCAATTTGGGGTTCAGGGAATGAGTTGTTGTGTTCAGCCAAGAGGAGACGGGTATGCAGTCTGGTCAGCGGTGGATGGTGATGTGGGATGTGATGTTGTTGCCAGCAGTGGGTATGTTGATCTGGCAGAGAAAGAGTGATGTCAGTGTCAGCAGGGAAGGAGCTTGTTAAGGATGGCAGATGGTAAAGGCTCTGGGGCCAGCAGTAAGGGGTATGTCAGTATTGGAAAGGGAGGAGGGGGTTTTGGGGCTGACACTCAGGAGGGAATGTCAGAGCGAGTGAGAAGAGAGGTGGGTGTGGCAGGGATTCAGGTTGGCAGCAATGGTGAGGTTGATATGGCGATGAGCAGAGATATTGTTTTGGGTTCATGGTTCCTAGGAGGGCATGGATGGGGTCTGGTTGTCAGGGATCCACTAGATTTAACACGTTGGGCAAGGTGTTCTTGGGAGTGTCTCTAGTGAGTTGTGCGGTCAACCTAAAAGTTATCCAGGAATTAAGCTAGCTTTTCAGTCATCTAGTTATTCCTGGCTAACTAAAGTGGAATCATCCAACCTATCTGGCTTTAATGGATGCTGTTGAAGGTTTCAAGACACAAAGAAATTGTTCATTTGAATCTTTATTTCTTGGAAAATCCCATGGAGTCTGCTGCATCTGGGTGCCACAAAGTTCTGACTCGCTATTCCAATCTATGCTGCTCTAACAACTATCTGACCATCAGAATAGCCAGGCTATTATTTCTCTTTCTATTGTGCATTGCTTACTATTTCCAACAAGGTGTTATGCTAGTGACTTTCAATCTTGTTGAAAGCATGAGCAATGCTGATAGTCATGTTTGAAACAGCAGACTGTTTGGCGAGTTTGTCCAAGCTGTAAACTACTTCAATGCCTTTTGTGGATCCTTTCATAATGAAAGGGTCCAAGTGGGACAGACATGGATGTTGTCAGATTTGATGGTTCATGCTGTTTTCTGTTTATTTTAGAGGGAATTTCTGAAGCTGCGTCACTTGTTATCTTTCTCAGAGTGAGTTGAATGTGATGATTTTGGCAACAATGTCCTTGAAACATACTGAACCCACTTTCAGTACCTGCCTCCACATGGGCCAATGGGCTGCAGACATTTTTTTCCCAAAAGATCTGGGATTCTCTTCCTGGTCTAGAATTTCATGTAAGACAATCTGTTTTACTGAGTCTACCTTTGCCGAGGGTGTGTTTATGGGATCTTAGTACATTGGAACAGTTAATTAGTAGTAGTTAATATATCTATTATTTTGTTAGAGATTTAATTAGAGCTACAATTAAGCCAATTCTTTTTTTTAATGTTTATTTTTATACCAACAGTGGTGTAAATAAAAGGGTGTTTTTCTCAATGTTGAGTAGATTGTCTGATCGAATTGCATCTGGAACACAATGCCTTGCACTTTAAAATAAGAAAATGTTAGGGTCTGGGGTATCTTCTTAATATATTTTGTGGGGATTTGGTCTGGTCCGTAACACTATTCGGTTGCAGAAGTGATTGAGCAAGCTACAAAAGGTACTGAGTGCAGTTGGCAATGAAGTAATACACACGGTTAATACCTTGTGCCTATCTGAGGAGTTCCAGGAAGATCCCATACAGTTTTGGAAGGTGTTGAAGATCAGCTGCATGTAAAAACCAATGTTAGAATTCATCACTTAGAATTGACGTCTTACAGGCAAAAGCTACAGAAATCAATAGGTTAGTTTGTCAGTAGTTGCCATGATTTTTCAGCCATTGAATTATTGAGAAAATCATACAGTGGACGATTGTCTCCACGTTCAATGAAGCAATCTAAAAAGACCTTTTCGAAAATAAGGAAGCTCACAGCATATATTTATTGTCAATAGATGGCAAAAAATTCAAAGCCTCCGTAGCCAGACAACAGCACCAGAAAGCACAAGGTGCAGCAAACAGTATTGACGCAATAGGCTTGACACAGAAAGCAAACAAGCTTTGTGGCAAGTGTGCACTCACCATGAAGCTGTTCATCTAAACAAGGTGTGCAGTACAAATGGATGCTTGGTCTATGTATGCAAGAAATCCGACTCTATAGATTCAGCCAGAGGCCATGAAAGGACCCGCCTGAACAGAGGACAGGAGTAGTAGTACGAACACAGCAGCAAGGAATGCATCACAGGCCTGTGTAAACAAAAGCCAGTATTTAAAGGTCACAGGAAAATGGATCTGAATCAAGCTCCAGATTAGAATAGTTTCTATGCAGAGGATGTATGCCATTTCTTCATTATAAATGTAACATATTGTGTGGATGAAGTCAACCAATAAAAATGTTTTTGCCACAAACATTTGGCCAAAAAAACTGGCAAGAACACCTGCAAAACCAAAAACACAGGAGCTAGTGTAATTATCCTAACAGTCTGAATTCGGAAGGATGTACCAGGATTGTTCAGATGTTATGGCACAACTGACAAAAGCCAAATTAACTGTGTACAATGAGTTGCCACTGCCTGTCATTAATATATTCACCATGCAAAGTAACTATGCTGATTTAGCATGGAAGACACAAGTATTTTACTTGTAGACAATATTTCACCAGCAATAGCAGGGCAATCAGCATGTATGTGATTCAATATTGTCATTATTCATTGTGATGCTCAGGGCGGCAGCAGAAATCAAGAATACCCATATTGAGTCAGTCCAGGACATACAATAATTGTACTCAGACATGTTTGAAGTCATAGGCAATGCCATTAATTGATCCTTCCAAAATGTGCTGTGTTCATAATAAAGAAAAGCTTAACAGTGGTTACATGGAATATATTGGCATCACTTATTGTTTGGATCACCTGGATCACACTCAACTGGTGCAGTTGAAATATGTGCGTACTAAAGAAGGATGGCGCAATCAGGATAAATCTAGATCCAAGACATTTAAATTGCTTCTTCAGGAGAATGCCCACACAAGATTGTAACACTAGAGGAATTGAATCTCAGGTTCACAGGTGCTAAATTCTTCTCTAAGCTAGATGGTAAACATGAAGATTAGTCAAGCACTTAGCTGAGGAATCCCAAGCAAGTCACTACTTCAGAACACAATTTGGAAGAAATAACTTCCAGATTTTTCGAGTTTCTAGAACGACATTTTGATCTATCTGTCAGTCAAGATCTGTCACAGTGACAAATTGACAGAATTACACAAACTGTTCCTTTGTGCATCTGCACTGTGGTATAATATTTGGTAATGGGCAAACAAGAAAAGAGCACAATGGGAGCTTTGATGGAAAAGCATACAGATTTTACATAAAACTGCATTCTACTGTGCTATAATGCAAGACTCACACAATTCTGGCAGTGAACGTCCACAGGAAGAGCTAGAAATGTGCATCATATATGACCAGTTTAGATCGGAAATAGCTAACGGTCCATAACCATTATTAGTAGTATTATCGCTGAAGATCCAGAGATACAGAGACCTGGATTAGAATCCCACCACGGAAGATGGTGGAAGTTGATTTCAATAAAATTCTGGAAATAAGAATCCACTAATGACCATGAAACCATTGCTGGTGTCGGGAAAAAAACATCTGGTTGACTAAATATCCTTTAGGGAAGGAAACTGCCATCCTTACTTGGTCTGGCCTACAAGTGACTCCAGATCCACAGCAATCTGGTTGACTCTTGCCCTCTGGACAGTTAAGGATGGGCAATAAATGCTGGCCTAGCCAGAAATGGCCTTGTCTCATGAATGAACGGTAAAAACAAAGGCACAATGAAAAGTTACTACAGGGCCATGTTAAAAGTGGTGCCAGACATTCAGGTGTTTTCGGCTTTAATAAGTCTCTCAGTTTCGTGAGAGGCCTTACCTTTCAAGGATTACATGTACTTGTTTCCAATGCTTTACCAGGACATATTGTTGCAACTGGGCAGCATACTGGCTCAGTGGTTAGCACTGCTAACTCATAGTACCAGGGACAAGTGTTCAATTCCAGCCTTGGGCAACTGTCCTCTCTGGAGTTTTCAGGTTTTCCTTGTATCTGTGTGGTTTCCCCTGGGTGCTCCAGTTTCCTCCTATAGTCCAAAGGTATGCAGCTAAAGTGAATTGGCCATGCTAAATTGCCCTATGGTGTCCAGGGATGTGCAGGCCAGGCGGATTAGCCATGGCAAATATGGGGTTATAGGGGTGGGTTGGGTATGTGTGGGATGCTCTTCGGACTGTCAGTGCAACTTGATGGGCAGAGTGTCCTCTTTCTGCACTGTAGGGATTCTATGAACTACATCAAGGGCAGATAGACATGGAATGCACAGGATAATTGATATGTCTTATGGTTATTGGTCAGTTTATTAACAGTGACATCAAAATGTTAGTGAGGATATGTGAGTCATGCCTGAATATGTGAGTCACAGCAATATAGAGAACCTTGAAACCCTCATGAGATGCTGTCATTCCCTGGTCCAAAATCAACATGGATCTATTTACTGTGAGTGGAGATGATGCTATCTTAAGCAGGGATTATTGCTACAAATTTCCAAGTAACAGACAGGTAAACTCTTTAAATACACAGGTGGCAGATGCAGTATGCTGTTTTTTTCTGGCTAAGTGTGAATCCTGTCAGTTGTTTTGGAGAGTTTTCTGCATGAGAGAGCAGGATCTTTCTAAACTTGGCTCATTAATTACATTCCCCACTCTTATAACATCCTCCTTTTACAATTCTATCCCTATCTAACACGTGGTCTTCCTGAAACAATGAATCAGTCAGTGGATATCTGCTGAAAGACCTGTATCTATTGTACGTGTATGATGTTTGGATGGCCGTCATGCACTAGGACACTGGCAATCTGGCATTGGCCCCCACCAGCAACGTAATAGCTCAGCAGCCAAAAGGCCATATTACCCGCTGCACATACAGTAGGACTCACGGCTAACCCTCCACTATGCATAAAACTCCATTCTCTAACCACACAGTAGCGAGGAGGGGAGATGAAGGACTGAGTAGGCATACAGGGGAGAGAGATCATGTTGAAGCAAGGAAAGAATGGGAGAATTCCCCATTTCCACGCAAATCCTGACCTCTCTCTCCTCTGCTCAGTCTGATACCTGTTCTCCCCATCCCATCTGATCTCACGCACTCCCTCCAGTCTTGTCCAATCCGAACACACAACCAAACCCCTCCCCCCACCCAGCCAAGCCCCTTTTCAATGCCTGTTCTGTGCACAAGCACAGTGCAGACTTTACACATGACACAATGACATAGAGAATCCGGAACCATGCACATGCATATTTCCAAACAAGCGTGTGCATTAGCAGTTGTCTCAAAGTTGCAGCATCAGCAGACGCTGTTGTTCTGAAAGGACTGCATGCTCATTTGTAAAATAAAAGTACGCAACACCCATATGTCATCAAACTCTAAAAATAATGTTAACATTTAGAAATTATATAACTTTCATCAAAATAAAGATAACCCTGCTAGAGACTTTCAATGAAGCAGACATTCACATTTAGATATACAAAAATGTTATTACACAGATTTCCTTCAAAGCTCAACCGTCTCACCGCTGGGAGGTTTGAAAGAATTTTTTGTAAATTTAGTTTTGGCTATGTCCCTTCTAGAAATATCAATTGTGTCAGCAGGATATTTTCCTTTGGGAGTGTCATTGTTTTTCTCCTCTGAAGGTAGAAGAGCAGGCTGGATGAAGATTATCCTTTATCACACATATACTTGTTGCATCATCAAGTGCACTTAAATCATGTATCTTTATGTATTTGAGGCAAAACTACCTCGATATATCTGAGGGATGCTGTCTCAAAAAGCTACACTTCAGTAAAAGAAATTGTAACAGATCTCTGGCAGTTTCAAGCAAATTTGCAGTTATGTTTCACTGTACACACAGTGCTGCCATGACAACAAGGGGAAATATTGCCTCGGTTACCATGTATCAGAATTCTTTGAGGCACTCACAGAGATGTCTCTTGCACTCCTTTTGACAGATGAAGCAGATCAGAGAAGTAACTCCCTCAGTGTGCAACCTGTTTATCACATGAACACAAAGTCATGCATGTTAATACTTGAACACTTAGCAACAGTAAAATTGTTTCATTCTTTGTTTAGTGGTTGCACTCTCACCACTCAGTCAGAACACTGTCCGTTCAAATCCATATCTGGAAATTTGAATGGAAATTCTGACACTATCTTTTAGATGGGATATTTTTCTGAGGACCTGGCTTTTTTCTCAGTAACTATTCTGCTAAAGAATAAGGTAGTTTTCTCCTATATATTGGCCAATATATTCCACTCAAGTGTTAGGAAGGGGAGGTCGAACCTCTCCGATGATTAAAATCAAAACCCAAGCTCCCAGTCTGCTATGGCCGGAGTAGGAGTCTGAAACACCCAGAGAAGCTCGCCTCACTTCTCCTAATCTGTTAAACTGTTATGGAGAAGGGGAGGTTGAATGAAAGGAAAGCTCTGATATTCTCATTACAAGTAACAAATTACAATGTATTTATTTAATCCTAACAGCGAACAAATTAACAGAATTACTAACAAACCAAACAATTCCCCCTTAACTACTAACTATTCCCTAACTGAACTGAATTCTACTGGTATACTGTCAAAATAAGCATAAGTCTCCCTTATATAAACCCAAGTAATGATAAAGTAAATTAAAGCATAGTCTCTCAAATTCTTCACACCTTTCTTCTGCTGCTTTCAAGTCATAAACACTTTTCTTCTGCTGATCCAGCTGTCAGGGATGTTTGTTCTGTGAAGTCTTCTGTGAGGACTCTTAAAAGTGCTGTGGTACCTTTTATGGATAGATTATGCCTTCTTAGAGAGCTTGACAATTTCTTGTGAGAGGTAAATGCTTATTTCTCAGATGACGTTTTACCCTCACGTCGATTTTCAAAAACACTCTCCTTGTATACCTTGGATGGCATATGAATTTTCTTATAGTAACATTGTTCCGAAGTTGTCAAAACCATCAAATTTAAATTTGGTTTCAATCACTGAGTGTTTGGTTTAAATTAATCGGCTGATTCCAGCTGGTTTAAGGTTTACAATCACATAGACAATTGATACATGTTTCCATTTTAGAACTGGCTGTACCCCTTCAGCTGCTTAGAAACATTTCCTGTACAAATGTCTCAGCTTAGAAAAGTATTTTACCTCTTAAAGGAGCCACACACTCTTCTCTCTTATCATTTTTATTTTACAAACAAATTCTAGCTTCCTGCCTTCCAATTCACGATTACTCTAACCAACATTGTAACACAAGTGACACAACACAAATATGCTCATTATCTTGCAACAAGATAATTCAATAATGAGAAGACTGAAACAGTTGTTTTGGTCCCCACCAAAATGCCTTTGCTTACCTGCCACTCGTCTCTCTGGCAATATTCTGTGATTAAGCCAGTCATTTACTAACCTTAATGTCACAATTGATCCTGAGGTAGGTTGCTGACTTCAAACTGTACAGACTTGAGAAAAGATGCAGAAAAAATTCATGAGCTTGATTCCAAGGAAACTTCAGTGTTTACATATATTGGATGATTTGAGACTGTTCAACTTGGAGGCAAGAAGGTTGAAAAAGGTTTGAATGTGATACTGGCAGGGTAGGTAGAGAGAGATTGTTCCCATTAGTTCTGCTCAGTGAATGCTTTTTTGCATCTATTTCACACAGGTGTAATGTAAAATCTTTAATAGCCTCGATCACCAACCATTATAGCCCAGTTGAAATTAATTAACATTTCTTTTTCAAATGTACATTTATTCAACTCTGGGAAACCGAGAACCATGGGCTTGAGTTTATATCATTTCTGTGTTGTTCCCAAAGAAGAATCTCTGTGGACTTTCTATGCTACACTCTGAAGTACAGTTCAGATCAAAGTGAAATAGAACATCATGGAGCATCAGGAGTCTTAATGGACTTATGAAAATTGAACCAGCTTCATAGTGCTGTCAGCTCAGCGTAGGAAAGTGGTCTCCAAATTAATTAAGGGTAGATACAGATAATGAAAATAGTTGTTCTGTTTTCAGGCCAAAAACCTCTTTTTGTTAGACCTCACCAAATCGTTCACGTTAACTGTTCTGCTTTTAATGAGATGGTATTTGGAAGAATGCACGCAGCATGGTAGGAATTATAATACAAACTAATGTTTCAGAAAAAAATGGGAGCTGACCCAAGCCCAGCTGCATCTGTGGGCTGAGGAAACTAATACAATGCCTGTAAAATTATTACTGCAATCAAAGTCAAAATTGAGGTTGTGAGTTTTGTGAATTGTGAGTACATTTTTCATTGAGAGCACTGTCTTAAATAAGCAATAATCATGTAGTCCTACATCTTTCCTAACTTAGTATCACTAAACAAAAATACTGTGAAACATAGTTCGGAATTTCTAACTCCTTATAACTAATAAAGTTCTGAAGAAGAGTCACACTGGACTCTAAATATTAACTGTTTCTCTCTCCACAAATGCAGACAGACCTGCTGCCTTTCTCCAGCATTCACTGTATTTGTTTCAGACTTCTAGCATCCACAATGTTTTGCTTTTATTCAAGTGTTTAATTGTTTGCGATTTCTCTTCCAGGTATGCTCATCCGGAAGAAGTTCCATTTAAACCTTCTGATTGGTTCACCTTCATTGCTCCCTATCACCCTCCTAGTGTTGGATAATGCGCTTGCTACAACTCAGTTTCACAGCTACTGGGTGTTTCACAGTGGTAGGAAGGATGTTGTTAAACTTGGGAGGATGCAGAAAAGGATGTTGCTGGGATTGGAGGGTTTGAGCTGTAGGGAGAGGCTGAATAGACTGGGGCTTTTTTCTCTGGTCCATCAGAGACTGAGGGGTGACCTTACAGAGGGTTATAAAATGATGGATAGGGTCAATAGCCAAGGTCTTTTTCTTCGAGTTTTTGAGTTCTAATCTTCCAAAATTTCCAAGATTCTGGAAAGGTTCCAGCCGATTCAGAAGTTGCAAATGCAACACCATGAATCATGAAAAGGTAGTGTGAAGCTGCAGTAAACAATTACAATGGCAAACGATATGTTGGATTCATCATAAGAGGATGGGGTACTGACTAAAAGCTAATTTGCTGCAACTGTTTTAAGCCTTGGTGAGACTGCACCTGGAGTATTATGCACAGTTTTAACTGAGGAAGCACTACCAGCAAAGGAATTTAATTGAAGTTCACCATCCTGGAATGGCAGCATTGTCTTATGAGGAGAAAATGGAGAAACTGTATTCTCCAAAGTCTTGAAGAATGAAAGGTGTTTTAAGTGTAACTTACAAAATTGTCATAAGTCATGACAAGGTGGATGTGGATCTGATGGTTCCCTTGGCTGTTAAGTTTAGATGTCGGGGAATAACCTCAGGATAAGTGTACACCAATTAAGACTGAGTTGAGGGAGAATTTCTTCATTCAAATGTGGATAACTGTTTGAATTTGTTAACCCAGAAAACTGTGAAAGCTCAATCACTGAGCATGATCAAGTAGGAAAAAAAATCAATACTGATGACGTCAAGGAATTTGAATAAAATGTGCGAAATAGAGGGAGCAGCCATGATTTAATTGAATGGCAGGGCAGGCTTGCAAGTCCGAATAGACCACCCTTACTATCTTCCTGTCACTATTCAAGAAAAGAGGAAGACGTTAAGCAAGAAGCTATAGGTCAGATGACTTAATATCTGCCATTGGGGAAATGGCGGAATCCATTGTTAAGAAAGTTCTGACAGCACAATTTGTATATCCTGTGCTTCTACCAGCTCTCGCACAGCTGCAGAGGAGCCAGCACAGGGTGGCCTAGGGATAGCAAAACAACTGCCAGAACTGTAACAAGGTGCAGTGGCAGCGGCTCAGGCTGCTGAAGACACAAGCAACTGTGATGTTGAGCAATGGCACACTGTGAAATTTACCACAGATCGTAGAATCCCTACCATCTGGAAGGAGCTTTTCGGCCCATTCAGTCCACATGATCCACCAAAGAGCATCCCACCCAGACCCACTCCTGTAACCCTACATTTCCCCATGGCTAACTCATCTAGCTTGCACATCCCTGGACCCTAACAGCAATTAGACTTGGCCAATCCACCCAACCTGCAGATTTTTGGACTGTGAGAGAAAACCCACACAGATAATGTGCAAACTCCTCACAGACAGGGTGGAATCAAACCTGGGTCCCTGGCTCTGTAAGGCATCAATGTTAACCACTGAGCCACCATGCCTTCCTGATGGTGAAACTACTTACAAATTTCAAACAGGCAATGTTGGAGGTGCTGAGGAAATCACAAGCTTCTCCCATTCACCTATATCAGCTCCTTCAAGAAGACCTAAGTTCTTGTGGATTGGCAGACAATTCAATGCCAGTAACTGAAAAGGCCACAACAGTATTGAATGTCAACATCTGTGGACCTCGCCGCAGCCCCACTGAGGCCATGAGTGACATATCACAGTCAGCCACCCGAATGCATCAAGGACATTGCCAAAATCCTGCACAGAGGAGCCAATGCATTTGTTTGTAAAATTCATTCACAGACCATAACAGCCAGGCATCCTGAGCTGTGGGATTTGCTGTCATTACTGAGTTGCCATGGGTACAACGGATAAACAATTATCACATAGATGTGATGCTGAAAGCTGCCTGGATGGGTTCAGCCAATGGAATTCAAAAATCAAAAAGATTTTCACTGTCTCAATGTGCTGCTGATTTATGATCTCTACAAACAAACCCTTTGTTTGCATGCTCACTCTTCAGGTAGCTCTTACATCTCTATACTCTTGCCTAACTCTCAGGTACCTCAACTGTTTGCTCCCCTTAGCAATTGCAGTGTGGCTTCTGGGTGATGGCGGTTATTCAAAGCCGATTTGGTTCATGCCACCTATACTTAACCTACAAAGACCAGCAGAGAAGGTTTAATGTTGTCCATGCCTCAACAAGACCATCACTAAGACAGACCAAATGGTGAAGATGAATTTCTGTTACTTTTGCCATTGAGTGCTGCAGAAGAGTCTCTAGGATAACTGTGGTCTGCTGTACCCTGCACAACCTTATGCAGCAAGTGTTGAACAATTGACAGAAAGGGAGATAAAGAATAAAATAAAAAACAGAAGTTGCTGGAAAAGCACAGCAGGTCTGGCAGCGTCTGTAAAGAAGAAAAAATCAGAGTTCACAAAGTCCTGAGGAAGGATCACTGGACCCGAAACGTTAACTCTGATTTTTTTCTTCACAGATGCTGCCAGACCTGCTGAGCTTTTCTAGCAACTTCTGTTTTTGTTCCTGTTTTACAGCATCTGCAGTTCATTCAGTTTTGAAAGAATATGAGACCTCCTGTAAAGCAGACAGAGAGAGAAAAAGCTGATGCTCCTGAACGAGTGGTAACAGTTGCAGTAACCTGATCAATGAAGCATAAACAGCAGACAGGCCAATGACCCTCATTCCAGCCAGAGACCCTGACGTATCTTTAAACCTTCTCTTCCATTGAAATCACGGCACTAGTGCCAGCAGGACTGGAACAATACTTCAAAACCACACTATATTTCTGCAACCTTCTCACCCAGAATGAGAAATGCTGAAGGCCCTTAGTTTGAGTGTAAGATACACATGCAATCTTGGAAGCAGTATACATTTGTCATTTTCAACAAAATTCCACATGTCTCACTGACATACTTAGCGAATGATGTCAATGCCTTGGAATGAATCTATCATGTGTGTACATCTGAAAGAAATGCTTAGAAAACAACCTCAGAGGGATGACAAGTGGGTTAACAGTACCTGAAGGTTGCCAGCTGGGGTCCAACTGTCATGTTTATAGATGTTGCCCAAAGAAAAATCTTACATCAGGATATTCAGAACTTATCAGGCCGCACAATAAATGGCCCCTTTGACAATATCATCTATCACTGATTGTCTACAAAGCGTAACAACCTTAGGTGCATACAACTGATGGAGCTACTCACATAATGGCCATTTAACATACATAGAAAGTGGGCTCAAAATCAAACATTTGAACATGGATTGCTAGCCTCTAAAGAAGAGACACAATGCCACCTTTGTGTCGTTACAAATATTTTTCAATTTCTGTGTCATACCATGACTCCAGGTGTGCCCAGAATCCACAGCTGAGGTGGAGCTAGGCTGCTGAAATCCATGCCATCTTGCATCAGATGACATTGGTGGCTATTCTCTGGCAAACTGGGGCATGGACGGCTATGTCCTGTCAAGAGTTTCTGACCTGCCGAAGGTGACGGAATCACTGCTTGATGGGAAGAGGAATGACACATAACACAGCTGGGATACACCAAGATGGTGACCCAGGGATGCCACGCTGCCATGCCCTTTCTCACTGCCCTTGTATGAAGTCACTACCCTGTCTGTATGAGGAGAAGGGGCACCTGCAAGGAGATTGTGATGCCTCATGAAACTCTCACCTAGTCAATGCTGCACTGTGTCCATTGCCAGAGTGACAGGAAGCAACTCTGAGTTCACTTCTGCCATCCACAACTGTTCTGCTGGACCTGGCTCCACACGTTAGTCACCAGAATCTCTAGGGAGAAAGGCTTACATGGCTGAGATGTGACTGCAGTCAGAACTTGGACAGATTCAGCCACTTCTCCCTCAGATCTTCACATGTTCACATATTCTTACCAGAAGTTCTGTCTGTCTGTCTTTGTATCGCCATCAGGCATCTTATGACTAGTTCCAGACACACAGCATCGACATGAAGCTTAGCGTGAGTCTGACCTTCAGCTGTTCTCCACCTGTCAGGAAGCTCAACTCTTACACCCTCCATCATCTGTGGGTATGTGTCTGTAAGGTGCTGACCAGATTATCAGCCCAAACCTAATCTAAAACCTTGGTGACTGTCTGTGCACTGCTGAAGAGCGTAGGGGAATAACTTAAAGGTGTTTCAGTTCTGAGTCTGTGGTACCATCATCCTTAGTAGTGGAGGTGGAGCTGGGGGAAAGCTGCCTCTTTCTTTTGCTGTTTCTTGCTCTTCCAATGAGGACCCACAGTGGAGAACACAAGGAGCTACATGCAGTCACTTGCCCCAACTATGTTATACGTGTTACACCTTTATGTCCATTTGTTAACACAAGACTGGCGGCTTCCTCGTTCGCCTACGTGGACTGTCCAGCCTCTACCTATTCATAAGGGTGTCCCGGCACTCCTAGCTAAGATTCCTGACAGAAGAATTCACATACAAAGCATTCCTGACAGAAGGATCAGCAGAGAAGACAAAGGACATTCTGGAAGACTTAACCTGGCAGTACTTTTGAGAGCCTAAGTTTTAATTTATTTTTATTATAACTTGGGTTTATATAAATGGGACCTGTATTTATTGGAACAGCATACTATTAGAATTTTGTTCTGTGTGGGAATTGTTAGTAGTTAAGGTGGAATTGTTTGATTTGTCAGCAGTTCTGTTAATTTGTTCACCATTAGTGTTAAATAAATAAATTGCTACTTGTTGCACATGAAGTGAATATCAGAGATTTTTTTTTCATTTCACCATTCCTTTTTAACAGATGAGGCGAGGTGAGGCAAGTTTGTCTGGTGATTCGTGTTTAATTATCAGAAGGGGATCTCTACTCCTGCTGTAACAGATTGGGGGCTTGTGTTTTCATTTTAATTATCAGAGGAGTTCAACCTTCCCTTCCTAACAGATTGTGAGCTCGAGTCAGGGATCTAGCCAGTTCGTGTACAGGATCCGAACAGATTTAAACAGATTTGGGGTTTAGTTTCCTAGATCTTTAAATAAAACTTAGGGGAGAAGTGGAAGATCTGTTTGGTTTTGATGACTTGTGGTTGGTCGAATCTAAAGTGAGGAAATGGCCCTTACCATTGCTAAAGAGGTTCTGGGGTTTGAGGATGCTTCCGAAATTTGCCAAGAAAGTTTAGAAGGCCAGAGCAAGGATGTATTTTAAGATTTATCAAACAGGCTAAATTTGGGTTTAACTGGGGGCAAATAAAAAGCTGAATTTGTAAAGGAGTTAGTCAAGCATTTAGATATACCAGTGAAGCTGACAAGTACAGTGGAGTTAAATAAATTAAATTGAAAATTAGACAAATGGAGTTAGAAGATAAAGAAAGAGAGAGAAGGCTCTTTGCAATAAGAAAAAAGAGAGTGTGTGAAATTTGAAATTTGCAAATTAAACAAGAAAGTCAATTTAAAAGGATGGAAATGAACGTAGAAGATAGGAACAAAAACAAAGTTGCTGGAAAAGCTCAGCAGGTCTGGCAACATGTGTGGAGGAGAAAACAGAGTTAACGTTTCGGGTCCGGTGACCCTTCCTCAGAACGGAGGAAGGGTCACTGGTCCCGAAACCTTAACTCTGATTGTTATTCACAGATGCTGCCAGACCTCCTGAACTTT
>JAHRHZ010000075.1:6076786-6109306 GCA_024137785.1 Ginglymostoma cirratum | reverse complement strand
GAGGAAGGGTCACCGGATCTGAAACGTTAACTCTGTTTTCTCCTCCACAGATGCTGCCAGACCTGCTGAGCTTTTCCAGCAACTTTGTTTTTGCTCCAGGTTTACAGCATCCGCAGTTCTTTTGGTTTTTATTAAGGTAGAAGATAGGTTTAGTGAGGAGGAGAGTGATGATGAGCAAACCCATCGTAGCCAAAGACATGATAGGGATATGTCAAAACATGACCAAAATTCAATGAAAAAATATAGGAGCCTTATTCATTTCCTTTGAGAAACTGGCTAGGCAGATGAATTAGCTAGAGACTGTGTGGGTAATGTTAATTCAGACCACTTTGGCACGCAGGGCTAGAGAGCTATTTGCAGCACTGTCAGATGAGGTATCAAGAGATTATGAAGATGTCAAACAGGCTGTTTGAATGCCCACAAATTGGTACCAGAAGCATTTAGACAGTAGTTCAGAAATATAAGGAAGGAACCAGGTCAGATTATGTCGAGTTTGAAAGAATTAAACACAGCAATTTTGATAGATGGGTGAGAGCATTAAAAATTGAAAAGACACATGAGGATCTTGAGAAGGATTATCCTGTTGGTAGAGTTTAAAAACTCACTTCTAGAGGTGATAAGAAGTCATATTGTAGAACAGAAAGTTCAAACAGCGTGAAGAGCTGCTGAGATGGCAGGTGAACGTGCATTCGTGCATAAATCAAAATCTAACTACCAACAGCAATTTCATTCTATGAGGGAGATCCTTCAATGACAAACAAAAAATAGATCATCCTGGGAACAGTTTACCACATATGAAAAAAGAAACCCAAGAGGGTGATAAAGAGGTGAAAGGCATTTCCACTGTAATAGAGGGGGACACAAAGTTACAGTTCTGGTTGTTAAAGAATGGGAAAAGGATGTGGTAGAAGAGGCTAAACCAGTGGGATTAGTTGAGATGGTGAAGGAAATCCCAAAAGAAGTCAAGGAGCTGTAGGAGAGTGCACTCCCTAGTCATGAGCTGGATAGTGATGTGGTGCCCGATCTCTGCAAAGACTTCACCTCTGTGTGTAAGGTTTACTCAGGAAGAACGGGGGGAGATGGTAAAGTTAAAATATTGAGAGATACAGGAGCTGGTCAATCTCTAATGGTAAGAGATTAAAGTATTTGTATTCCTTCTGAAATGTTACCTGAGAGAGTGATAATCTGTGAAATAAATGGAGAGAGATTTAACGTTCCCCTGTGTAAAATAATACTGGAAAGTCCAATCAAGACTGTGTGGTGACAAGATCCCACAGTTGTAAGTTAAAGCAAGAAGGAAAAATTAAAGGGAAAACAAAGGAGTTGAGGTCCAGTTAGATAACATGCTGTTTGATGAAATGGTAAAGGAAAAACCTGAACAGGTAGAGGATCAGGCAGAGGTGTTTAGTTCTGAACGTTTAATGGAGTTACAACAAAAATATGAGACAGTAAAAGATTTCTATCATAAATCCTACTCAGAAAAGGAATCAGAATATATTCCTGGGTGTTTTTATTATTAAGGAGGGAATCCTAAGGTGGAAATGTAGACCTCAGCAGGTTACTGCAGTGGAGAAATGGGCAGATGTTCACCAGACTGTGTTCCAGGTAACATATAGATAGGAAATATTGCGGGTAGCACACCAATTACCTGTAGGAGGTCATCTAGGATTGAGGAAGGCTCAGGTTAAGATACAAAAGTATTTCTCTTGACCTGGGTAACATAAGGATGTGGCTGAATTTTGCCGTACCTGTCATACTTGTCAAATGGTAGGAAAGCTATTGACAGTAATGAAACCAGCACCTTTGATGCCAATTACTGCATTTGAAGAACCTTTCACATGGGTTATGATTGATTTGTTAGGTCCCCTCCCTAAAACCAAAAGTGGGAACCAGTATTTGCTAACCCTAATGGATGTGTCTACCAGATTTCTGGAGGCAATTCCATTACGGAAGGTGAAGGCAAAAAATGTTGCGGTAGATTTCGACTTGCTTGCTTTCTTTACCTGTTATGGCCTACCCTGGGAGATTCAGTCAGACCAAGGATCCAATTTTATTGCCAAACTATTTAAGGAGGTCATGGATAGTTGAGGCATTCCTAACACTTTAGATCAAGTGTGTACCTTCCTGAATCCCAGGGAGCATTGGAATGTGACCATGTAGGCCCTAAAGATCATGCTGAGGGCTTATTGCTCGGATTGGCCAAACGATTGGGATAAGGGTATCCAATTTATATTTCCTGTCGTTAGAGAAGCTACAAATGAGTCAACTCAGTTTACTACATTTCAATTGATTTTCAGACACGAAGTAAGAAGGATATTCAAATTATGTAAGGGAAAGTTGATCTGTCTGAAGTCAGAGATATCACAGCTGGATTATGTATCTGAGGTGAGAGAAGGATTAAACAGAGTAAGAGAATTAGCTAGACAAGGTCATAAATTTAGAAAAAAACTGAATCCACGAAGGCAGAAGTGATGTTCTTGGGACATAACATCGGACATGGAAGGATGACATTGAGCAATGTGATGACAGGGATCATAGAGGAATTTCCAAGACCATCCTGGAAGAAAGAGGTGCTACAATTTTTGAGACTGAGCAGATTCCACCAGAAGTTTGTAACGCGGTGGAAGCGCAGATGGATTTGCTAAAGAAAAACACAAAATTTCAGTGGGCAGAACAATGCCAGAGGAGGCATTTGAGAAATTAAAACCTGTGTTAAACACTGCACCAGTTTTAGCCACACCTCACCCTTTAAAGTTGTTAACGACACAAGCAATGTAACGGCTGGAGCTATGTTGATGCAGGAGGATGATTGTAGAATTGAAAGGCCAATCAGTTATTTTTCAGAGAATCTCAATGTCCACCAGAGAAAATATTTCACCGTTGAAAAAGAGCTATTAAGTTTGGCACTGGCCTTGCAACATTTTAAAGTTCATGATACAAATGATGTATTGGAGACAATTGTGTATACTGACCACAGCCCTCTCACCTTTTTAGAAAGATTTAAAGACAAGAATACAAAACTATTTTGTTGGAGTCTTATGTTACAAGCATATAATTTACAGATTGTACATGTTGTGGGTCATAAAAATGTTATTGCGCATGACTTATTACTGTTTTAAAAGAAAATGTGTGTATAACATTGAACACTACCAGTCCAAAGT
This sequence comes from Ginglymostoma cirratum, assembly GCA_024137785.1. Classification (NCBI taxonomy): domain Eukaryota; kingdom Metazoa; phylum Chordata; class Chondrichthyes; order Orectolobiformes; family Ginglymostomatidae; genus Ginglymostoma; species Ginglymostoma cirratum. The sequence goes on along the minus strand of JAHRHZ010000075.1, from coordinate 6,106,145 downwards.
TATACATATATGCAGAATTAGTATGAAATGTATAACTTTAGACCTATGTATTTTGTGATAATGGTGTTAAGATTTATAAAAGAAAGCCATCTTTTGATAATGATTGTTCATTTTATTCTTAAGAGGGGACATGTTACAAAATTGTGTAGAGTACCTATGGATTGGAAGTCAGGAAGTTAGAATTTCTTTGTAAAAATGATGGGGGGTGGGGAAGAGTGTGTACAGACCCTTTAAGAGGTGGTGTGCTTCTCTAAGCTTGGAGATTTAAATGAAAACATGTCTGTAAGCAGCTGAAGATGTACAGATGGTTCTGAAATTGAAACATGTATCAATTGGCTGTGTGATTGGAAACCTTAGGATTGTTCTGATGTTTTGACAACAAGCTTGAAGACCAGCCAATTAATTTAAACCAAGCATTTAGGGATTGAAAACCAACAAATTTATATCTGATGGTTTTGACAACTTCAGACCAATCCTATCATAAGAAAATTGAAAAGGTCATCCGGGGTGTATAAGAAGAGGGCTTTTGAAAATCAGTGTGAGAGTGAATTGCCATCTGAAGAGTAAATATCTGGCTCTCACAGAAATCTCTAAGCTCTCTGAGAAAGTATCATCTATTCGTAAAGGTATCCCGGCACTCCTAGCTAAGATTCCTGACAGAAGAATTCACAGAGAAAACATTCCCGACAGAAGGATCAGCAGTGAAGACAAAGAACATTCTGGAAGACTTAACCTGGCAGTACTTTTGAAAGTCTAAGTTTTAATTTATTTTTATTATAGCTTGTGTTTTAGTAAGTGGGACTTGTTTGGAACAGCATACTATTAGAGTTTTGTTCAGTTAGGTAATAGTTAATAGTTAAAGTGGAATTGTTCAATTTGTTAGTAGTTCTGTTAATTTGTTCACTGTTAGGGTTAAATAAATAAATTGTAACTTGTTGTTTATAAAGTGAATATCAGGAATTTTCTTTTATTTAAGCATTCCTTTTTAACGGTTTAAGTGAGGTGAGGTGAGCTTCTCTGGGTGTTTCGGGTTTAATTATTAGAAGGGGACATCTATTCCCATTGTAACAGAGTGGGGGCTAGTGTTTCAATTTTAATTATCAGGGGGGTGCGGCTTCCCTTTCCTAACAATAGCCAGACAGTCATTATTGCAGAGCAGTTGGAATTGCACACAGGATCTTGTGGAATCTGACACGTTTCGAAGGAATTGCCCCAAAATTGAAGATTCCCCTGGAAAGTTCCCCAAAGCTTGGAATCTTCCAGAAGCCTCTATTTGAATCAGAAAATTTGGAGACTTCTGATGAAATTTAGGAAAAGATTTTCTCTGGCAAGGTCAGGCAATGAAATAAATAATGTAACAGCTGAGTAAGTATTTAACGAATCCCATACTTATCTCACACCTGCCCCAACTACACTTCCACTTTGACCACTTAAAGCTTCCAGCCCCTCTCCTGACATTCCCCCCTCTCCTTTCAGGACCCGACACCCAGGACTCACGATGAGACCACTACATCCACTTCCCTCATTCAACTTTTCCTCTTTGAAGGACCCCACACACCTTTCCCCAATTCTAGACATACTGTGCTTTCTTTCCTACATTCTGGAAGTGACTTGCCTATCCTTACAGGAACCAACACACACCTTCCCCTACTCCAGAACTGAACTGTTTCTTCCTACCTGGACCCACCCAACTCCTGGTTCTTGACCCCTGTTACCACTAACCCCCTTCACCTGTTCCTCTTTTCCCAGAATAAAGTTCATGCCACACTTCACTCTGGACCAGGTCTGTTTACCCCCCTCCCCCAACTCACTGCGGTGCCACGTCCCATCCTCCATCAATGCCAACAGTTCCCATCCACACCAACCAATGCTAAAAACTGCACCACTTACCTATCCCCTGGTCACCCTGCATTGTGGGTCTCTACCCCTGGTACCAAACCACTGCCCATTTCGAATCCTACCTACTTGGCATCCTCCCACATCTACCTGGCACCATACCAACCTGACAATCTACTTGCTTGGCACCCTTATCCTGTGCCAATATGGCAACATACCCTTCCAACACCTTAACCTCACACTTATCCTATGTACTTACTGTTTGAAGGCAGCTGCCAAAGTGGCGTTCTGTGATTCTGGGCTTTTACATTTCAGAAATCGGCAACTGATAGCTGTGAAAAGGGGTCATAGTTTACCTTTCCCCCCAACAGTTCTACAATATAAGAGAATTGCAAGAGTGTAAGTATGGTTATCCATTCCCCGATTGCAATCTCCTATCAGAATTGGGGAGCTCTTTCCTTTAGTAAAACAGGGTTTGATTGGCAATCTGCGTGAGATTGCTCTTCAGAAAATCTGGCCCAGCATTTACAATGCTTTAAAATATGCATTCCACGCTTGCAGCCCCTTGCTTCAAGCAGCTTCTAAAGTTGGCTTACTTCTCTCTTAGCCCATATTCAGGCTTCACCAATCTAGCAGTCAATAGCAAATAGTTCACTTCATTAAACACAGAAAGTTGAGCTCTGTAATGAGTACCACAATGAGTACCAGCAGGTTAACAAGGCACTCCTTCGGCACCTCCAGTATAATCTGATTCCTGTGCGCATCTTCCAGAATAGCAATTTATTGTCACATGTACTTATGAAAATACAGTGAGATATGTAGAAGTTGCCACAATTATAATTGTAGAAAGTATAAAAAAATTGGAATAAAGTTAGGACAAAGTTCATCTTTTGTTCCCTCCTCAGATCCTGGATTTATGGAGTGGCTATGGAATGCTGCCGCCAAAGCAAAGATTTCCAGACTGGATCCACCACGCTGCCACTGCCAAAGCTGACACCGAAGCCACTACATGGCTGAATTAGCAAAGAGGGACAGACTGGACCCACCAAGTTGCCGATGCTGAGGCCATCACCATTTCAGTTGCCGCTTTAAGCAACCCCATTGTTGCCATAGCCATTAGGAACAAACCGGAACCGCCGTGCCACCGCCGCTATAGCCATCATGAAACCGCCGCACCGCCACCGGGCCCACCGACAATGAAGCCTTCGATAAAGCCACAGCTACTATGACCATGAGGAATGGACATTCAGGTCCACCCCACTGTCACAGTAGGCCCTCGCAACTGCCTTCCTCCACTGTAGCCACAGAAAAGAAGAAAAGGTGAACTTCGTTTCAAAACAGAGATGAAGAAATGAAGAAACAAAACAACAACAAAAAAAGAACAGAGAAGAATGGAGCCAGCCAGGTGAGCAGGAGTGTGTAGGCACAGAGCCTGAACACATCCTACCCTGCCACTGCGGCCATCTTTCAATAGGTTGTATTACACTAAAGGTAAAGTCACCACAGATCCAGAGGACCACAGGGCTACTCTCTCATTAGAGATTGACAAGTCGTGGTGGATTAACCTGAAGGTCACCACGCTTCAGTATAGGGACAAGGTTAAGAATGCGGGACCTTGATTGTAAGCTCAGTTGGCACTGTCATGAAGGGCGGTATAACAGCACCTCCAAATGATGTGCTCCCCAGCAGCTAGATAAAAAGAGCAGGTGAATGAAGAGACAATCACTTCAGAGTACTCTAACCATCCAGAGTACAAAAATGCCTGTGTCTTCATCATTGCTGGAATACCCTGCTGAAACCGCATTGTGGGTAAATCCCCACTAAGACAGCTGCAGAGATTAAATAAAAATGATCTACAATCACCATTCAAGATCCACTAGGTCTGGGGAATATGGGTTAGTCTTGCACTAACCCACATTTTCCAATATTTCTTTTCCCAACATGCTACATTTCCAAATTATTAATTACTGGCTTTTCATAAAATACTCTGACAACGAATATACAAGGATCCTGTGTATTAATGTTAATGGTTGCATTATGCACTACCATATTTTTTCTCCTGGTAATAGATAAATTATTCTCCAAAAATTCCTGTGTGTGCTTTTGTTTTTAATACTGTTGTGAAGCCATTTAAGTGGCTCAGCAATTATGTTAAAATAATTTAATGTATCGAAGATACACATTAATTAAATCTCTTTTTCTGGGGAGATTCAACTTTGGCATGTAGGAAATAAGCAAAATAGCATTTTTACCCGCTGCAATATATGTTGTTATTTGTGTAACTTCAATAATGAATCATTTGTGTTTATATTGTTTGCATTTTTCTCCTATGTATGTATAGGATCATTGCATACGGCTGTTTGTGAACCTGATGAATGCACTAATTATTGCTCAACATCCCTAATGTAATTTTGTTTTGTCACTGATTTTATGGGCAAATTGTGCCAGTAATGAAGCTTGACTGAACCAAAAAATTAAGTGCTTGTAAAGCTTCAGAAACATTCACAGCATCGCTCTATCACTGTGTAACATGAAATGTTGGGAGATGGTGACTGTTCCTTTGTCAGATCCAATTACAGATGAGGGAGGTGAAGATAAAAATGGATGTATAGCCATACTGCAGAATTAATGGAAGAACGTGTCCCATTGGCCATTTGCGGTACCAATTTTGCGAGGTTGTATTGTACAACTCTTGTCCAAATTAGATTGAAACAAACAGAAAGTTCTGGAGAAACTCAGCATATCTGTGGAAAAACAAAGTTAACACTTCAAGCCCAATATGACACTCCTCAGGGCTTTGATGGTAGTTGGCAATCTGTTCCCCGATAATTCAAATTCGCTGCAGAAAAGGGGCAACTGCTTTTCGTTTCGGATTCATTCATTTGAAAGTGTTAATGCTGAGGGTTGTCTTAAGCACCACCTACTATAGGGATGTCATATAGGCTCAATTGAAACATGGGGATCTCGATCTATTAGCCTCACACTTAACAAGATGCTGTCATCAAAATAAAAATACATTTTGCCTACCGTGCCATTAATAACATGATATATGAGTTTCAGTGCCATTATGATACTAAGTATATGTCATTCATCCCAGTGACTGGTGGACCATATTGAACAACGTATCTCATTGACCATTTGCAACTAGCAACAGCATGCACATCTTCAAACAGCCCATGCTTACAAGCCTCAGAAAAGTATATCCACCAATAGATGTGATTCTACTCTTGGAAATAATTTGTTAAATAAACCAGACTGTGCAAAGGGTTACACTATGAGTTGCTAAAGATACAGCTGAAGCATTCACAACAATCTTTAGCCAGGAGGGCTGAGTGGATGATCCATCTTAGCCTCTACCAGAAGTTCCCACCATCACAGGTGCCAGTTTATTAAATCGATTCACTCCACGTGATTAAAAAAAAAACTGTCGGATGCATCGGATACTCCAAAGATCATGGGCCCTGACAACATTCTGGTAATAGTCCTGCAGTCTCCAGAACTTGCCTCAACTCTTGCCAAACTCTTCCATACAGTTACAACACTTACAGCAACCTGGTAATGAGAAAGGTTGCCCAGGCATAGTCTGTACACAAAAAGCATTGTGAATCTAATCTGGACAATTATCACAATCAATCTACTCTCAATCATCAGTAAAATGATGGAATATGTTATCATCTATATGGTGGTGCAGCAATTGTTTAGCAATAACCTTCTCACTGCTGTTCATTTTGGGGTCTGACAGGGCCACTCAGCTCCTGATCTCATTTTTGCAATTGTTCAAACATGGACAAAACAGCTGAGTTCCGGAGGCGAGGTGAGAGTGACAACCCTTTACCTGAAGGCTGTGTTTGACAGTGTGGCATGAAAAAGCCCTAGCAAAACTGGAATCAATGGCTATCAGGGGACAAACTGTCCTTTGGTTAGAATCACACCTGGCTAAAGGATGATGATAGTGGTTGTTGGAGGTCAGTTACTTCATCTCCAAGGCATCACTGCAGGAGTTTCTCCCAGTTGTGCCCTAGGCCAAACCATCTTGAGTTAATCCATCAATGGACTTCCCTCCATCATAAAATCAGAAGTCGGATGTTCATTACTGGCTGCACAATGTTTTGGGCCATTCACAACTCCTCAAGTACTGAAGTAGTCCATGTCCAAATGCAGAAAGGTCTGAACAGTAGGTTGAAGTGACGAGTAACATTTGTGCCATACAAATGTCAGACAGTAACCATCTCCAACCCTTACCCTTCACATGCTATCGCCCTTCGCCCCTCCCCTCCTTTAGTCTCCTCGAGATCCCCCCAAACCCCACCCCGAACCTTGCCGCATATTAACCATCCCCCCCTCCGACTTCGAACTCTCTGAGGCCGAATGGTCTGTCCTCAGTAAAGGGATCACTTTCATGCCCCACCTCAATGAGTTCCATGGCCACCAAGACGTGGAACTCTTCTTCTGCTGCCTCAGCCTCCATGTCTTCTTCTTCGATAAAGACTCCCATCCACCATCTCGGGACCCTGCCCACCTTCTTCCCCATCTTGGACAGCACCCCCCATCCCCAGCCCACAGCCTCTTACCCTCCTCGAACTTCTTCATGGCTAACTGCCAATGCGACGTCGACTGTATCGATTTCTCCACTCCCCTCGACCACTCCAACCCCTCCCCGTCTGAACATGCAGCGCTCCACTCTCTCCGCACCAATCCCCATTTCACTATCAAATCCTGACAAAATCCTATCAAAAGCTGACAAAGATGGAGTGGTGGTAGTCTGGAGGCCAGACCTCTATATCGCAGAGGCCAAATGCCAACTCTCCAACATCACATCTTACTTCCCCTTGACCATGACCCCACCATGGCCAATCAAGCTACAGTCTCCCACACTGTCCATGATCTGGTGATCTCCCTTCCACCGCCTCCAGCCTTATAGTTCCTCAGCCCTACACTGCCCAGTTTTACCTGCTACTCACATCCACAAGTCCAACTACCCCAGCTGACCCATTATCTCCGCATGCTCCTGCCTCCACCGAATTCATCTCTTCCTACCTCAACATTCTCTTGCCTTTGGTCCAGGCACATCCCACCTACATCCGGGACACAAACCACATCCTCCACCTTTTTGAAGCTTCCAGTTCCCTGGCCCCCAGTGCTTCACCTTTACTATGGACGTGCAATCGCTATACACATCCATACCCCACAAGGATGACCTACAGGCACTCAGACTTTTCCTCTCCAACAGGCCCATCCAGTCCCCTCCCACAAATACCTCCCTCCACCTTGCCAAACTAGTCCCCCCCCCTCAATAACTTTTCCTTCAATTTTTCCTATTTTCTCCAAATCCAGAAGGTTGCCACAGGCACTCACGTGGGCCCCAACTATGCCTGTTTGTCGGTTATGCTGGAACATCTTCCCCTCTCTGCTTTCCGCAAGGACCATTCCCTTTGCCATTCCTTAGTTTGTGCCACACTCCAACCCACTTGGTATCTTCCCTTGGAACCATGAAAGATACAACACCTGCCTACATCTCACCTCCTTCACCTCCCTCCAAGACCCTAAACAATCTTTCCAAGTGAGATAGAGCTTCACCTGCGTCTCTTCCAACAGTCTATTGAATCCAATGCTCCTCATTCAATAGTAACACCATCACTGAATCCCCTCCTGTCAACATCCTGGGAGTTACAGTTGAACAGAAACTGAACTGGACTAGCCATGTAAATACTGTGGCTACAAGAGCGGTTCAGAGTCTAGGAATCTTGCTGTGAATAACTCACCACCTGACTCCCTAAAGCCTGTCCACCATCTACAAGGCACAAGTCAAGAGTGTGACTGAATACTTGCCTGGATAGGTGCAGCTCCAACAACACTCAAGAAGTTTGACACCATCTGAGGCAAAGCAGCCCACTTGATTGGCATTATATCAACAAACACCCACTCCATCCACCACCAAGACCAGTAAGAGCAGTGTGCGCTACCTGCAAAATGCACTGCCCAAATTCACCTAGGCTCCTTAGACAGAATCTTCCAAATCTATGAACACCACCATCTAGCAAGACAAAGACAGCAGATATATGGGAATACTACCACCTGCAAGTTCCCCACTAAGCTGCTCCCTGCTCTGAAATATATTGCTGCTCCATCAGTGTCACCATGTCAAAATACGGGAATTATCTCCCTAATTGCATTAAAGATCAACCTACAACACATGGACTGCAGTCGTTCAAGCGGGCAGCTCACCACCAACTTCTCAAGGACAACAAAGGATGAAGAATGAATGGTGGCTCAGCCAGCAAAGCCCACTCTCATAAGTAAATTAAAAAGAAATAATGCTCCTGCACAGATAGTAGTAAGAAGGTATTGCAATACATGAAATTCCTATGTAACACGTGAAATTATGCAGGAATATGGAAACTTTAGCATCCAGACACAGCCATTTTACATGGTCAAGCCTTCATGAGGACATGGTGCAATTCTGTAAAACATTATACATGTCAGATGGTGCGAAACCTCAAGTAAAATCAGTCCAGCACCATTAACATCCATACCAGTTTCTGAAGAACCACTCAGTCAAGTGTTAATAGATTCTAGAGAGCCATTACTGAAAACTAAAATATGAAATCCATATATCCTTACAGATATGGGTATGAAAACCAGATTTCTGGAAGCCAATCATTTAAGGACAATTAGAGTAAATTAAATTATGGAAAAACTAATAATTTTTTTATTCATCATGAACTAACAATTAAAATAAAATCAGATCAAGATTCTAAATCAATGTCTAAAGTTTCTCAGGGCATAATAAGCGATTTGAGTATAAATTAATCGATGCCCACGATCTATCATCTGTAAACCAGGGAGCTTTGGAAAGATACAATCAGACTCCTAAAAAAATGATTGACATGTATTGTCACAGATAACCATAGGATCAGGACAAAGGATTAGATTTCTTACTATTTGCTACCATTAACATCCAAAGCTAAAGAGATATGAGCCTCTGTTACACCAAATGGCTTTTATTAATGTTGAGTGATGCTATTTGATTTTTAAAATTCCCGTGCTACATTCCAAAGACTAATGAATTAAGTTGTAGCTAAGTGCCTAGCTGTGTTTATTTAGATGATGTCACAATATAGACTGTAGCTGACAAAAATGTGTAAAGCAATTAAGGACCTCTTCAACCAATTATAGTTAGTTGTCTTAGTAATAAATCTGAGAAGAATGAAAAGTGATGGTAAATTTTGCTATGAATAATGAAAATGAAAACTCTGATTGAATTCCCTATTCCTGAGCCTTACAGAAAATCTTTCAACTTCTGTAACTGTGGGTTTATTGTAAATCTTTGCATAACTTCAACACTATGTTTTTACCTCTAACAGATTTGTTACAAAAAAGACAAATGTGGAATAGTCAGCAGAGTGTCAAGCAACCTAGAGAAGTTGATGTCAATTCTAATAAATGAATTGGTGTTGTTCACCCCTGACTTTATGAAACCTTCAAAAAGGCAATTGTTGTAAGTGACTTGGGTTAGGTGCAATCTTATTGCAAGATGATGAATTGGGAAAAGTGAAGCCTGTGAGGTTCTTTTCTAAGGAAGTAAACCAATATCAGAAGGAGCAATTTTCTATAGGAAAGGAAACTTTGAGATTATTATTGGCTCTTCAACATTTTGAAGTTTATGTCTGTCACAGTTGCAAAGAAACATTAATATACGCTAGCCATTATCCCGTAGTTTTCATAGAGAAATTTCAGTCTAAACTGTGCGATTGTTCAATTAGAGCTGAGACCTTGAACAATTTAATGTATAAATTGTTCACAGTTTAACTTCTGCATAAGGAATGATTGATAGTGGATGCATATAGACTTATTTTGTTCTTTTGTATATGTGTTATGTTCACCTGGGGATGAAATACATTTGAAAATTGTGGTGGTTCATCACTTTAAGGGTGAATGTTTGTAAGGGACCAGATATTTTTACTTTTTGGACGATAAACTGGAAAGGAAGTCAAGCACTGCTGAAATACATCTAGGAAAAATCAACTGATAGAAATTTTTAGACGTAGAAGACTATGTTGCCTTCGGAGCAGAGAGAATGTTACAATATTGACTTAGAGCAGCACCAAGAGATTTTGATCTGAGGAAACATTGCCTGACAACAGCCTTCAGGTTGATCAAACTGTAGTTTGATACAGATTGTGGGGAACAGTGCATTCAGAATCATCTGGACCTAGCAAGTAAAAAATATATTTCTCTTTCCTGTCTGAATGAAAAGACAAAAGAAAACAATAACCTTAGAAGAATGAATTCTAAAGCAAGAGAAGATTGAGGTCCACCTGATAACTATCAAAGTGATAAAAGCAACCACAGCTCTGCAGACAGCAATGTGTTATCGTTGCTAAAATCAAAAGAACTGTGAGTGGCAGCTTACCACCAATACTTGTAGTCTGGTTTTCAGGATTTTGTTTCACAGTGCATATTTTTCCACCCATAATATTTTTGTCAAACTGCTGGTCTCTTGTCTGTTTTATTCATTAACAAGGGTGTGTATATTCGGGGGTTTTAAAGTATACTTTAAGCTGTATGGTAGTAGATAAATAATCCTTTCTTTGTGTCTGCCATTTGTTAAATTGAAAGAGTGTTTACCAAAATTGTTATTTTCCTCTTAATGATGAGACCCAGTGTGAATTCCTTTTGTTCTGAATAGCAGTTAGTCAGGCAAATTGGTCATTTTGGTTGTTGAATTGGTTATTTATACATTTGTACATTATACATTATACATTGGAACAATGGGAGCTGATTACTGGTGCATTCTCAATGGCATTGCAACAAAATCTACTAATTGTACGCAAAATACTGGCATTATCTATCCAAATTTAAGACCAAGTAACTTAGTACTCTATGGATACTATTTTAATTAGTTTCAACTAAATTATGTTAAATACATTAAATTGCACTTTTGGTAGTGCAGTTCAGAAAAGGCCTTCAGCCCATTGAGTCTATACTGCAAATGATTCACTCCTACTGACACCAGTCCCACTTTTTGACACTAGGCCCATAGACTTGAATCTTATGACATCTCAAGTGCTGATCCAAGTACTTTTTTAAAGGTTGTAAGGTTTCCAGCTTCAACTAGCCTTCCAGGCAATGTATTTCAGACACTCACCACCCTCAGGGTGAATAAGGTTTTCCTCAAATCCCCTCTAAGCTTCCTCTACACTTTAATATTATGCCCCCTTCATTTCACCCAGTTCCTTGTTAGTACATTTGTTTCTAACACCTTATTTTCTTGTGGAAAATAGAATTTCAGAAAAATAGAATCCAAATAAAATTAACTATAGTGGAACTGGCAGAAAGGGCAAAGGAATGGAGGCTTGCACTGGATTATTAATGAATTAAAGGTAGATAAAAGAAATGGAACAGGTGCTATTTGAATAGAAGATGAATGTTGCCAAATTGTAGATAATAAATACTATTCATATTTAGACATTATGCAAACATGGATTTACTGATCCAAAATTCATATCTGACAGTCATCAAATTGAGATGGATTGGGATTTTCACAAATGAATTTCTACCAGGCAACAAATAATATGCAAATAGCTAAACACAACATTTGCAGCACTCTGAAAAGGTAGAATCTACTTTGCAAAAACATACAATGACAATATAATTTCAAAGTAAATTTTGATCTGGTTCTGGAATGAGTGAAGGCAAACCCAAACTGCATTACCAGAATGCCGCATGGAATATATCAACAACTTATATTCATTGGCACCGTTCATGTTTGTTGTACTTTTATTGTCTTAATGGAACCAGATAAGTTATCTGATGTGAGTATCTTCAATCACAAAAATATGTGGTGCAAATTAATTACCATGCCTTTCATAATCAGCAAAGTGGGAACCCCACTTATATAAGTTAGGGATTACAGTCTAAGAAGTACAGATGAAACTCTGGGTGGGATGCTGAGAGTAGTGCTAAGGACCAGGGGAGGAGCCATGGCCTGGAATATCCAGTTAGAAGACACAACGTATACACCTAATAGAAGCAACGCTGGAATCCATTATGCTTCTGCAGGCTTGAGGACAGAAATGTCCATTATTTGTCGGGGGTTCTCAAGATCATGTTACAAGAGTCAGGGCTGTGAGGTAGTCAATGGGCAGCTTACATTTCAACTTACTGTCCTTGTGGAGTGTAAACAGAGGGAACAGTTTGCAACCCATAGTAATGGAAAGGTTGTTGGTGAGGATAGAGCAATTATAAAATGCAGGTTGGTTGCATTCTGAAGCAATGCAGGGAGAGTGAGGGCTAAAGGTGCATAAGCAGAAATCTCAGAAACCTCAAGAAGCAAACATTCAGGAGTGGGAGGTCATGGGCGTGCTAACTACATCCCAGCTGCTTTAGCATTAATGTTAGTCCAGGTGGAGGCATGGATGTCAGAGTCACAGTTGAAAGGACAAGCCAATAATTTGTTGCGTAGATGAATCCAGCTGAAAAACAGGCCAATCCTTGAGGAAAGTGGCCTGTAGAAAGCAGGGGGCTGACAGTTATTGAAAAGAAATAATAACAGGAACAAAGAATCTCAGTCATCCTGGAAGTAGATGGCTCCACAGTTCTGTCTAGCCTCTCTGGCTTGGTGGATCATTGACCTACCTTCCCCTCACTGATTGTCATCCTGGTCTATCTCAGTCTTCTGATCCTCATCCTTCTTTTCATAGCTTCCTTCTCACTCCCATATCTCCTCCTTATTCAACACATCCGTCCTTTGGTGACTGAGATTGTTGAAGGCACAACTCATCACTATGATGTGGCATATCTTTACCATGGCATATTGTGTAGTTCTGCCTGATCAGTCTAGACATTGGAACCTCACATCCAGGAGGCTTGTGGTCTGTTTGATTAAGGCCCTGCATGGCTATGTATCTCTCTTTGGCATAAATCTGAGGATTTCTTAGAGGTGTCTTCAGCTAGGTGTGGAGCAGATACACCTTGTCACTCAGTAATTGTCCTTGTTTGAGCTGAGAGCCTTGTGTCTGTGAGTCGTCTAGGATGTTTGGGTCACGGCAGTTACTTGGATAACCAGCACAAAGCTGCAATATCTGGCTATTGTGGTCACAAATGATCTGAAAACTAAGGGAGTGGAATCCTTTTCTGTTGGTTGACAATAGAGCAATCTGATAGCGTGGAAAGAATCAAAATGGGGCCAGAAAAGTAGGACAGCTAAGCACGTTCACAAGCTAATGCTAACCACACCTGGTTCCAGCTAACTGATGTTGTAAGAGCTTAATGCAGATGATCTCCTGATAAAATATTATGTTACTAAGTCAGAATATGATTGGTCTGTTGTGTTGCTAAGGCATGAAATTAAAATGTAATTGATCAATAAAGGGGACTTATGTATGAAAGTACGACTGCAACCACCTGTTTCAGACTCGCCGGATTTTCCACAACTTAGTGGTAGACTCTACTTGCATGCAAGTAATAAAAAAGACATTGTCCAACATACTATCATCTGACTGGTCATTTCAACAATAGCCATGTGGGTACAATTGATTGTATACTATACCTGCGGAAAGCCACTGATGGTTTAGAATCCTAAGGTGTGAACTACTTGAATGACCACATCAAGAGGGGGGAGCACAATAAATTGGTGGGTTTTTGTGAAAAGATCATCAGTGACATTTCGGAAAGATGTCTGAGTTGACGACTGCAAAGTGATATAGACGTCCCTAATGACACCCTGAAAGAATCCAGTGACAGAAAAATTAAGGCCAACTGTAACCTTCAGAGGTATTGGGATGGAATTGCAACCTATTCTCTGTGACCATAGACGCTGATCCAAAAGCTGGCAATGGTGAGAGATGACAGTTCAGGACATCCTTAGTCTTCTTCTGCACTGACTGCCAGTCATTTACAAATAACTGTATCTGAGCCTGGAGATCTTGCTCCACACAACAGCTCTCCTCTTTCATAGTGGCACATATGCTGCTGCCTTACCTTCTCGATACAGTAACCCAGCTACTGCTGTTTTTGCTACAGAATCAATTGTCTCTGTTTTCTAACTGCAGCATTTCCTTTACTGCTGGATTGAGGTCTGCAATTCTTTTATAAAAGTGTAACAGATCCATGAGATGATTAATTGGAAGTGCTCAGGATAAAATACTCACCCTAACCTGGACTGGCGAGTTTTAGTTATGTAGAAAGATTCGATAGGCTGGGTTGTTTTCCTTTAAGCAGAGAAGATATTTGGGATGGGGGGGATGACATGATTGAGATGTATAAACCTATGAGGGGCAGAGACTGGGTAGACAGGAAAGAACTTATCCCATTGATGAAGAGATCAATGACCAGGGACATAGCTTTAAGGGAAGGGGCAGATAGTTTATAAGGGAAGTGAAGGATTTATTTTTCACTCAGAGGGTGATGGGAATCTGGAACTCACTGCCTGCAAGGATGGCAGAGGCAAAATCCCTCATACCATATAATAAACATTAAACATGTGCACTTGCGATGTCAAGGGCCGAAAGATTGGAAAATGGAATTAGAATATTTTGGTGGTTGCTTTTGACTGGCGCAAACTCGGTGGGTTGAAGGGTCTATTTCTGTAGACCTGATAATCTTCCCCGTAGATCCTATGGTATCACTGGGGTGGAGTTTGCTGGAGGGACACCTCCTGGCAGCTGCTTCATGCTAAATCCACAGGGACACTTTGAAGGATGCCCTGTACAAGGTCAAGATTGCTAATCTGCCTGGGAATCAGTTCTGTCAGGATTGAAGGAAACCTTGCAACATCTCCAAGATCCAATGAGGTTGGTAGCAAGCTATTGTTCAATTTGCATGCACAGCATTGGAGAGGCTATTGGAGCATGTTCTGTTTGGGCCTTGTCTATGTGCCCTGTATTGTGTGTGAGGATATTGCAGAGTTTGTAACAGTGTATTCCTCGGCAAATCAGAAAGATGAGGTATTGAAAAAATGTGCCATGCCCCATTGAGTCTTGTTGACCTCAAAGATCACAAGATAGTAATTAAGGTACAAGGTCCTCTCAGCCAGTCTTTCATAAGAAGTGCCGAGGAAGGGTCACCAGACCTGAAGCGTTAACTCTGTTTTTTCCCTTCACAGATGCTGCCAGACCTGCTGGGCTTTTCCAGCAAATTTGTTTTTGTTTCATAAGATGGTGGTCTGACGAATGTTGGGAACCTCTGAGCCAGGAGTCCTGGGTTCAAGTACGACCTGCTCCAGAGTCTGTAAAATTTCTCTGAACAGGTTGATTAGAAAATACCTGCTCCTGATTACTGTAGTAATTCTTTAGGTAGCCTCACATTCCAGCCCTGAATTCTACCCCACTTTTAAAAAAAAGTACAAAAACAAAGTTGCTGGAAAAGCTCAGCAGGTCTGGCAGCATCTGTGAAGGAGAAAACAGAGTTAACGTTTCGGGTCTGGTGACCCTTCTTCATAACTGAAGAGCCAGACCTGCTGAGCTTTTCCAGCAACTTTGTTTTTGTTCTTGATTTACAGCATCTGCAGTTATTTTGTTTTTTTTTTAAAAAGGTACTTACTCTTTCCACATTGACTGTTATATTGTCGGTGTTGAAATCTTATTGTGCAGTTGATTTTTGTATCAGCATGGTGATGCATTGACTTTACGTTCACTGTAGTGACTATCAGGCTCTGCCTATAGCTTATCAACCAGTCTATTTTCTACAGGTTCCCTATTGTCTTGTGATCCTTGTGACCCCAAAGACCCTCATTTTGATCTCAGACCATTGGTTTTATGCTACAGTCTAAGGACCAGTAATTTTTATTTCTGGAGTAGAGAAAGTGTGAACCCTAGAGTACATTAGAGTAATACTCATACAGCTTATTTCTAACACTCATAATTAACATGCGGTAAATATGGATAACAGAATGTGATTAAACATCCCACAGCACACATTAAATAGCAAATGCGATCATGACAGACACCATGGAATTTTCAGCAATTTTATACGGATGTAAATGACATTGTGGTTTATCAAAATATATTCAACTTAACAAAGGATTTCATTTCTTCTGTGTTGTCAATTGGCTTCAAAACTCTCTCTCAAGAACTATTGTGTCATGGATTGACTCAATAATGGCTCCTGTTCTGGTCTATCAACGTCCTTTACTAACTCTAGCTCTTCACTGACAGCTAGCTTCCTGAGCCAATCCTACCCTTAGGTTTTTACCTGAGCTCCAATCTATTTCAGTTGGACAAAGAAAATATTGCTGGAAATTTTTTCAACTCCGCCCTCTCTGCTGTATGAAATACTAACAGTTGTAGGCTTCGCCCAAGTCCTTCACAGCTTCTGTCAACGCAGACCCAGTAACATTTTCATTGTCTCAGCTCCCCAAGACTTCTTCTGAATCTTGACTCCAATATTTAGCTACTTATTAATTCCTAAAACTTCAACAGGTTCACAGAGTCATAGAGGTCAACAGCACAGAGAAAGGTCCTTCAACCCATTAAGTCTGTGCTGGTGAAAAAAGAACACCTAATTATTCCAATCCCAGTTTTCAGCATTTGGCACAAACTCCTTATGCTTTGGCATCACAAGGGCACATCTAAATATTTCTTATTTATTATGAGGGTTTCTAGATTTACCACCCTCATAGGCAGTGAGTTCCAGATTCCTAACATCCCCTAAGTGAAAGCATGCTTAAACATTCAATATGATCAAGGCAGTAAGTGAAGGTGTGAAAGAAAGACTCAATGTTTGAAGTGCTGCTGTTAGCTGTCCTGGTGGGAAGGCTCTTGACTTACGTTGATTCTGTGTAGGAGACTCAATAAGGATGGGTGGCTCTGTGCTGTTAAAGTGGCCAGCATCTACGTGGGGAGGTTTGATAGCACTGAGGTAGATTTAAGTTAGATTTAAGATACCAAGTTAGTAGGGGATTGGAGCCAGAGATAACATTCAATAGGAGGAGATGAGCAGCCAGAAGGATTGTGCGATAGAACTATGGTTCACTGACTAGTAGGGCCAGGACACGGTGCCATGACTGACCATGGTCTAAACCTCACTGAAACACTGAATCCTCAGACCTGCATTGGACCAATTGATTTACTGATGATGGCCAGCCGCTCAAACTAGGAATAACCTAGGCCCTGGATTGTTTCTGGCGATACCCAATGACCTGGAATCTACCCTTACCAGACTAAACATGCCTGCCATTTCTCTTTCACACATTGCCAGGCTCTTCAGCTACAAGCACAATATTTGCTGCCACTGCATCTTTACCACTGACACGGCTCTATGGTGTGTACTGTCATGTAGCTCACTTTCAGATTGATTCCTACCATTTACTGTGAGCTGCCTGCCTTTTCTATTCAGTAAACTTCCCCTTTCAGCAAAAAGCTGCCTACTTTTCTGTCTGTGCTAAAATTAGAGCAAAAGTGTGACCTTACTTGGTCAGCCAATGTGCTACCTGAGCGCCTGACATTACCCGGTGGGTGGGATGATAGTTCATGGAGACGTTATGCCTGAGTCAACCTGATGGCTCCTACTGTATTTGTAATGGTTTCATCTAAAGTGAAGAGAAAGAGCAGAGTCACAAAACCTGCTTACTCACCTGGACTGCAGGCTGTCCCACTTAGTTTATGGAATCGTGTTTCTGAGGCATCAAGTATCTCGACTGGTTGAGGCTACTTGAGAAGGGGATGATATTTCTGGTGACTAGGGTAATTCAAGAGGAGCGAATGCATGTACATAAGCTTCTCGCCACCTGATAATGAGGAAGTACTTGCACCATTGGAGAAGGGAGGACTTAATTGTGACAGGTTGACTCAGTGGCAACTATCTGATTTTTGAACCCTCACTTAAGTAACTCATTGTCATTGTTCTCGACACCCTGGAGAGGAAATTTCTATCCTTAGTAATGATACATATTTATTAGAATCCCTACAGTGTGGAAACAGGCCCTTCGGCCCAACAAATCCACACCGACCCCTTGGAGCATCCCACCCAGACCAATCCCCCTATAACCCACATACCCCTGAACACTATGGGCAATTTAGCATGGCCAATCCACCTAGCCTGCACATCTTTGGACTGTGGGAGGAAACCCACGCAGACACAGGGAGAACATGCAAACTCCACACAGACAGTCACCTGAGGCTGGAATCGAACCTGGGTCCCTGGTGCTGTGAGGCTGCAGTGCTAACCACTGAGCCACCGTGCCGCCCGTGAGATATGTGAGATTGGAAGCTGAGGGTCAAATATGACAGCAATGTTGCAAATAGTCTGCTTCAGCTTCAAACCGTTGCCAAGTAGCGTGGGTTTGAGACAGAAAAAGAAGGGAGTTTGAAGCAGGGACAGAAGAGGACGGATGGATCCAGGCAGTAATGGTCTCAGAGCCCACATTACTCCCTTTGGGTAGGGCCCCCTTCACTCACTGTGGAGCAGGTGTAGCTGCTGGCTAGGATCAGTAAGGAAGCCGGGCCACACATGGATAGTGTCAGTGTAAGGATCCACGGGGTTGGATGAGAAAGCAGCAAATAGTTCTCAGCAGACCTCCATTGCCCTTTCCTGCTGCTGGGACCCCTCAAATAGACATTATGCCTCTGGCTGAGAGAGCCCCTCCACCACCTCCCTGGACTCATTGGGACCCCTAAGGTAAACTGAACAAGATCTGTTTTCTGGCCTCCCTGTGTGGTAACTGCTTGACCTGTCACTGATTGAAGAGTGCCAATGACAGGATGGGACACTTAAGTAGGTATTATTTACCCAATTAAGAACCTCAAGTGGTACCAGGCCAGGAATGCTGACATTGCACCTTCCCATCCGGAATTAATACGAGGCAGAGGTGGGAAGCCAGCACTCTTGCACCCAATAAAAAGCTATATCTACTTTCAAACCAGTCCCCTTTAGAGGCATTAAATTTCACCCATATTCTTCCCCGATATTTAACTTTTGTTTATCCAGTACTAGACAAATAATTTGACAACCTTGCATCAGTGGAGGAGGGGAAAGAGGTGATGGTAAGTTTCAACTCCATGTCAAAGGCAAATTTGTAAAAACGAATGCCATGTTTTCGCTGAGGGCTGGTTCATAAATGTGAAGATGTCTGAGTATTATTACTTGGGAGACATCAGAGATAGCTAACTGTAAAACCCCTTTGGTTTCGCTAATCAGAGAGTTGTGGAGAGGAGTCATACAGCTGACACTCTGGTTACAGTTGGAAGGATGATAATGGAACCAAGTGAGTGTGGTCCCATCCAACACATAAAAACAGAGTATCATTGGAAGAGACTTGCTTGGGAAAACATGTTGTAATGTGAGTGTGACAACTCTATTTTAAAATTAGCTCAGATCTTGGGAGAGGTGGTAGGTAACCATCGGCTTATTCATTCAGAAGGCCAGAAACCATATGTCTGTCAATTCCCAAATCTCTGTGCGCTGCAGAGTCATGATCATCATTGAAAAAACATAGAGAACGTTTTTGTTACATAACCTCATGATAAGCAGCCCCTCACATCCAGAATAAAACCTGCCCTAAATATGGTAGCCACAGGTCAACTCTAGCTCTGAAAGGCAGAGTGAAGTAGGTGACACAGATGGACTGAGTGCCCAATGACCGAGGTCTGTGATTTGCTTGAAATTAAGGCTTAGAACCTCATCTGTGTAATACAGGTGAGCCGAGAATGGCGATCGTAGCGCAGATTTGGTTCACTGTTGCAGACCTTCCCAAAATCAGCTGGCTCAGAGACAAAGCTTGCCTATCGCGCGGAAGTGCAATGAAGGTGGACAGGGATGAGATGACTGTGGGCCAATAGCAGCTCGTTGTTGCAGTGTGCAGCCACAATAATCAGTCTTAGTTTCAGTTGTCAAGCTGTATATAAAAATACAATTAGGACTTAACTTTCTTTCAGCAGCTTTGGTCTCTTTAAGGGCTGCCATTAGATAGCAGTATATTGCAAAATCCTAATGCAGCATGAGTGGCCTGTTTAAACAGGCATTACGGAATTCCTACGCTCCCAATTTGGCCAGGGATAAGCTTCCAGAGGCAATCTTGTGTACCCATTCACTTCAACTATACTTTCCAACTCCACTCAATTGATATTTCTGTGGCTGAAAACCAATTAACTATCCCTTTGATATTCACAACATAACTGCGGATTCGAATCACTCTGGGGGCTTCAAAGTTTGTAACTAGTCACTTACTCTGTTGGTTGTCCATTCAAAAGTCACAAAACTATCTGTGTGTCTGTGTACGATTGCTGAAAGAAGGTGTAGTTAAGATTTTGAGCAGGGCAAATGTCTGAGGTACAATTCTATGGGACATCACTGGATGCCAGCTACTAGCCCCAGATTATTCCAAACCTGATCATCTAGAATGTTGAAGCTGCCAACGCAGCTTAGACCTTTGACGGCCAAAAATGTTTTCATTGTCAGTGTGATTTATTACCACATTATATGCATGATTATCAATCATCTATTATTTGGAGAAAGAGATACTGTATTTCTATTTACAAAATTTAAAACAGATTAAAATAGAATGATAATTATCCAACTTATCAACATTCAATGTTTGAAAACAGAATGCATGCTTTGTTGCAAATAGTTCTTTCTCTTTCCAGATTTTAGTTTTCAAAAGTATATTAATTTTTCGTGGATTGCAGTTTTCTCAGGAAAGGCCTCCAGCCTGAGTGGAAGAATGATAATCTTTAAGGTCAAAACAGGATAAAAAGGAACAAGGGAAAGAGCACATTAAAAATTATCTGATCCAAATGTTATTAACTCTTCACTGGAAATTAATTACTCAAGGCTTTCGTCGACTGAAATTTTGTACCAGGAGCAGAGGTCTATCAAGTATATTTGCTGTCACTTGAGGAAACCTCACTTAATGGAAAAAAATCTGACAGTCGAACTTTTGTTTTTAACACTTATGCTTAATTATGTCATAGAAGGTGTCAGATGATGGTTGAAGACGCTACAGTTTAATAAAGAAAGTCCATAGCTCTAATATAATTTTTGTTTCAAAACTAATCTCTGTACCACTCATGTTGCAGAATACTTTCGAGAAGAGTACCATTGATCCTTCAAACGTTTGTCAGCACTGCTGTTCTATTTCGTCACATTACCTCTCCGCTCATCACCTTATCTTTCCCTTATTTGCCGAAAAGAAGTTTAAAACAACAGTGACACCTGACAACACAGCCATTGTTTTCAACATGTGCAGACGTGATAAGTAGGTGAGGAATCAATCTATGCTCATTTTACTCGTGCAAAGAAATGGCAACAAATAATTTGTTATTTTAGCTAACGAAATGGGATTTCTATGGGATTGTGGATTTAAGTGTCGCACTCTTACCTGTGATTCAATCTGTACAACACTTGGCAGAGAGATACATATTAAAGTACAAGCAAAATCATTGATTTATGTTTATTTACAGTGTGCTCTTATCGTCACAATATCCAACATGTTCTATGGCAATTGTCCTATTTTTGTTTTTGATACCTAAAATAAGTCCATTAAATGTTTATTTTAAACATTTGTTTTCTATTTCACATATTCATTGATTTTCTAGTGTGGTTTGGTCATTATATCCTTGATCTTAGGGGAAGTGCAACTGATTATTTCTTGAAATGTCATTTACATGCATAACCATGAACTGTATAGCCAATTCATGCGTCTCATTGTTAACCACTGGACGCTACTATTTTTGTCACCTGCAGCAAAAAACACCAAATTTGTGTCAATCAAAAATAAGCAACATGAACACATTCAAGACATTAAAAATATATCCTATTACATTAAGAAGAAATGATCAAAATGCTACGAGGTGCAATTAAATCTCCAAAGACTTCCAACTAGCTAGAATAATATTTTT
This sequence comes from Ginglymostoma cirratum, assembly GCA_024137785.1. Taxonomy (NCBI): domain Eukaryota; kingdom Metazoa; phylum Chordata; class Chondrichthyes; order Orectolobiformes; family Ginglymostomatidae; genus Ginglymostoma; species Ginglymostoma cirratum. The sequence continues at coordinate 6,084,474 of JAHRHZ010000075.1, read as the reverse complement.
TAGATGAATTTATTTTGTTGACATTTTTGAACACCATTTTGTTTGTTGTAGCAATATTTGTCTTAAGGGCTGTGATTGATACTTTGTGATCAGATCACAGATGTTGCCTAGACCTGGGCTAACTTTTAACCTTTACTGTACTCTGAAAAAATATTAACACTTGTACTTACAATGAATTCTGTTTTGTCACTAATGATGGAACAATTTGTGCTGTTTAACATTTGTGCTCCACCCATGAAAAAACAATGACCGTCTTGCCATGAGCCTCCCCAAAATGTGTCATAGGTGAATTTACAGCAGTACTCATTGCCTTTGGAGCTGGTAATTCAGTTCATGAGGACCCTGTGACTTTACATATGATGCTGACATGCCACACAACTTCTTTTTCTTGCTTTATCCAATTTGACTCTGAATCACCATCATTCTTATTTCATCATTTGATCTGTTTCTTTGTCTATCCTTAAATTTCATTGGGTAAGGAAATAAAGCATTGGACTTGATGTTCAGCAGATCCAAGATGTCTGATGAGCTTATAATGCCATTATCAGTTCACATTCACAGCAATTAGTGATATAAAAAGGATACAGTAAAACAGTCTAATTCACGTCACTCATCAAGAGATGCTCCAGTGCTCCAACAATTTCTGGATTAGGATGAGGATTTACGCACTAAGGGTAGATTTTTCAATATTCTGCAGTAATATTTGAAGATACACCAAATAGCCATAAATAATTATTTTGTATTCAAATTTCTATCAGTTATTTAAAAAATAAGATGAAACACATTGCCTCAAGTATTTCTGTAGCAATAAATATTGCTCTGATTGAGATTTGCAATAACTGATGAAGTAGGGGTTTGAAGTACTGGAATGCATTTACGTAACTGGATGCTGTAACTAATAATTGGCTAACGATGCCCTATGGTGCACTATGAAATAAAATTACTAACTCTCTGAATATTTACCCCATAACTTTTGGTAAACAGTGCAATGAATGATAAATGCATCATAAAATATAATCTTTTTATATTGTCTCTGGAGCCACAAGCAAATGGTTTTATGATGATTTCATATTAAATGATGCTGCTTTGCACGGTTTTTGTATTGCTAAAGAAACAACAAACAAATAAAATTACGTTATCTTGTTGTATTAGGAAAACATGCAGACAAAATTTAACTGTAATCTAGCTTATATTTTAACTTATTAGTATAGGTTCAGTTCAAATCAGATTGAAATTAATCCAAAACTTATTAAACATTTAAATAATTTTGAATCTCCATTTGAAAATATTGTAGCAATGTTGCACATGAAGTATTTGTTCGTGAATTTAGAAAGCAATAGCTAAAAAATGCCATTATATAAATGATTTAAAATATTTTTAGTCAGCTTTTCCTGTGTTGTGAATAACAAGTCCGTTTGTATTTATTTTCAAACCATTTAAGATTCTCAGCTATTGATTTTTAACGACTCTGCTTATCAAAAAGAGTTGCGTGATCTCTGCACTCCCAATCTACTCATTCTGATAATTTCTCCGTATCTGTACTTTCAGGTTCCTGATTGTAAGCCAAAACCCTACAATCAGTAATATTCTGACTTTTTAGTGGTTCGAATCTCCCCCAGATCCCTGGTTCTAGACACTGGACTTATTTGGTGAATGTGAAATGAAGAAAACAGGAGGCAGGTGTTTCTCCTCGTTTATTTTAAAATATAAAAGTTAAATACAATACAAGAAAAGTAGATAAATGCAATAAACAGGGAAGTTGATACAATCAACTGTACAGAGGACGGTGATACTATTAAATACAGGATTAGCTAGGTTGAATACTATTAGAACCTAAAAACAGTTTTATATACAGAATCCGTAATCAGATTTCCTACCCTTGGAGTCCCAATGCACAGTCACCACCCACCTTCCCTTCCTGCTAGCTCGGTTGGAACTTTGGGGTCTCAGGAGTTTTAACTCACCATTAGGTAAAGAATAATCAACTGAAACAAACTCTACACCTCGAACTACCCAGCACAGACAGTATAGGGCCTACAGAGATATTGGACATTCAATTTCAATTGAAATCCATTTACACATACTCTTAACAATTGGGAAACCAATTAACTTCAGAAGGAACAATGGACAACACAGATTGGAGGGGATATAAAGGAGCATACAGTCTGTATAACTGCCAGCCCCAATCTCACTTGATAGAGCCATTTTAAACACGGTTTTAAAATGCGCCTGGTTGCTGAGGTTCTTGCAGTCAGTTCTCTTGGTTCAGAACAAGCCCGTGTCTGGAAACTCTTGTTCAGATAGCACTTGGTTGGCTTCACCCCTCATGGATGTCGTTTGTTCCAATGATGCTCTTGGTTTGGCTTCCCTGTCTTGGTTCTCGGTCAGACTTTGTGGTTCTTGATTCCAAAGCTGCTTGTTAGGGTGGAAACCTGTGGGGAAGCTGTTGGTACAGAAGCTTGTTGTTGAAAAAAAATGGCTCTATCAAGTGAGATTGGGGCTGGCAGTTATACAGACTGTATGCTCCTTTATATCCCCTCCAATCTGTGTTGTCCATTGTTCCTTCTGAAGTTAATTGGTTTCCCAATTGTTAAGAGTATGTGTAAATGGATTTCAATTGAAATTGAATGTCCAATATCTCTGTAGGCCCTATACTGTCTGTGCTGGGTAGTTCGAGGTGTAGAGTTTGTTTCAGTTGATTATTCTTTAAGACTGGAAGTGTAAATTCAAACTCCAGGCTGAACAATGGTTCCAGACAGCCAACTTGGATCTAAATAAAAACCAAAAGAACTGCTGATGCTGTAAATCAGAACAAATTCTGTTCTGAGGAAAGGTCACCTTCAGTATTAATCAACGTTAACTTTGATTTTTCCCTACAAAGATGCTGCCAGACCCACTGAGCCTTTCCAGCAACTTCTGTTTTTGTAGCCATCTCAGTTCTGTGAGTGTGTTTGTGTACTCCCCACAGAATTCACTCCAGCTTCCATCTACCTTTTGAAAGTTTTGAAAAATGCAGGGTTTTGTCCAGTATTTCAGATGATGGCAATTTTTGCTCGATCCTACATGATGGTTGCTAGTGTACAAAGTTCTTCACATCAAAAAAACTAAGAGGTTGTTTTGTGCTAAACTCAAGTTCAAGGATTGTTGTCAAAATAGAAGTTATTAAGCTAAAAATTCTGAGCAGCTTTATGAGCAACTTTTGAGTTTGGACCTTGCATTTATTCAAACGACTTCTCAGCACGTCGTTACATCGGGAATGAAAACTGAAATCAAACTGTGAGCAAAAGTTAACCATTTGCTGTATTTATAGATAAGATTACAACAATCCTATTATATCACTGGCAAATTATACAGAATCAGTTTCGTGTGAATGTTTTATCAAGGTGTTTATGGAGTCCAGAGTCACTGTTGAGGACTGCCAGTGCAATGCTGTCACAACTGATGTATCTGTCATGTTGTGGGACATACCCAGGTGACGGTGGTATTTTGGATATCGTCTTTTATGAACTTGGGAGAATGACTACGGCAGGCTGCTTCTTGACTAATCTGTGGGACTTTATTCCAAATTTGGCAGAAGTCCGCCTAAACATTAGTAACAAAGACTTGACTGATTGATTGGTTGGTTGATTGATTTAGTGTTGTCACATGTACCACGATACAGTGAAAAGTGTTGTTTTGCTTCCTATGTAGGCAGATCTTACCATATAAGTTGCATCAGGGGAGCAGAACAGATTGCAAAATATAGTGTTGCAGCTGCAAAGAAGGTGCAGAGAGCAATACATCAGAATTAACATTTGAGAGGTCCATTCAAAAGTCTGATGACAGTGGGAAGAAGCTGCTGTTGAATCTATTCGTACGTGTATTAAAACTTTTATATCTTCTGTGCGATGGAAGAGGGTGGAAGAGAATAATTCCGGTGAGAGACCTTGTGGACATGCCAAATTTCCTCAGGCTCCTGAAGAAGTAGAGATTTTGTTGTGTGTTATTGGCCATCACGTCAACATGGGTGACCAGGACAGATTGTTGGTGATCATCACTTCCAGGAACTTGACGCTCTCGACCATCTCCACCTCAGCACCATTGATGAAGACAGGCATATGGCCTCCCACTCCTGCTTTCTGAAGTTAATGACTAGCTCCTTCATTTTGCTGATGTTGATGGGGAGATTGTTGTCTTTACACCATACCACTAAGCACTCAATCTCTTTCCTGTATTCTGTCTCATTGTTGTTTGAGATCCGAGCACCAATGGTAGTTGTAGGTTTTTGCAGGTCTGACAGGGCTGTTGTTATTTCCAGTGCCTTCGTTGAAGCTGTTGGGTCCATCTGAAGCCATTCCTACTTACTTAGATAGAACTGAATGCTCTGCTGGGCCATTTCAGTGGGCAGCTAAGAGTCAACTACATTGCTGTGGATCTAAATGCACATGTAGGCCAGACAGGGTTGGGATGGCAGATTTTCCTTTCCTAAAGAATTTTAATGAATAAGGTGAATTTTTACGACTGCCGACAGATTAGTTTTTAGTTTCAGATTTATTAATTGTATTCAAGTTCACATTTTGCCAAGGTGAGGATTGGAAACCATGTCCCCAGAACCTTTTGCTTAGATGACTAGGTTTTTATTTTCTTCATTCAAGGCTATGTGCGCATCGCTGGCTAGGCAGGCATTTATTGCCCATCCTTAATTTCACTGGAGAATGTGCCTGCTTGAGCCACTGCAGTCTTTGGGATGTAGGAACATTCATCGTGCTGTTAGAAAGGGTGTGCCAGAATTTTGACTCAGTGACAATACCACTCTACAGTAGCATCCCTGTTGTCATTCTTCAATTGCCTGGAATTCTTCTTGGGAATAGTAGTTTGGGTTTCGTGTTCCTTAAGAACACTGGAACTGTTCATGCTCATGTCTTTGACCGTGCTCACTGCTGTCTGTGTTTCTTTAAAAACAATTTGCTTACAGGATGTAGGTGTCACTGATCAAACCACATTTATTTCCCCACCCCAACTGCTTAGAGTCACATACAGGCCAGACTGGGTAAGGACAGCAGTTTCCTTCTTTAAAGGACATAAGTGAATCGACAACAGTTTCATGGTTGATCATTAATTCCACCATCTGTTATGGCAGGATTTGAACCCAAGTTCTCAAAATGCTACCGGAGTCTCTAGAGGACCAGGTCTAGTGATAACATGTCTAGTGATAACATAACACTTCCCCTGTATTTCAGATTGCTACTCCTACTACCTGATATTCTGATATCATGATGATTTTGAAATGCTTTGTTTTTAACCCCTTAATCTTGAGGGTCTTTTTAAATTCCCACATTGTGTCTTCCTTTTTTACTTTTGTGCTGTCACCATGGTCTGAAATTCACCAAAAAATCAGCTATCAATTTTGAGGAGTTTCAGGAAGGATTTCTCTCTGTGACCTCTAGCAAGTTATCTCACACTGTCCTCTACAACTTGTCTCATTATGTACATAGCAGTCTTTGATTGCACCCTGCTCATGTTATCGTGCACTGACCTATGGTGGAAGTATTTAACACTGCCACAATCCTCTGCAGTTCCTGGTGCTGTTGTTATATTTAAAACGCAGACCTGTACCAGCCAAGAGTTGTCCTTTATAGTGCTTGTACTGGGAGTGTAACAAAAAGAACAGCTCCTCACAGGTGACACTTCATTGCAAATACAAGGTCACATCCATCAAAGTATTGCAAGTTAGCATCATCATTGCCTGTCACTGTAACTGCAGATACAGGAATCAAGCTACACAGCCTACCTGTCATCATAGAATTCCTACAGTGTGGAAGCAGGCCATTTGGCTCATCGAGCCCATAACAACCCTCTGAAGAGCATTCCATTCAAACCCACACTCCTGTATGCTTTCCCTGTAACCTTGCAGTTCCCATAGCCAATCTACTGAAGGCGCACACCTCTGGACTGTGGGAGAAAACCAGAGCACCTGGAGGAAGCCCACGCAGATACAATGAGAATTTGCAAAGTCCACGTAGATAGTTGCCCGAGGCTAGAATTGAACCTGGGTCCCTGGTGCTGTGAGAACCGCTGAACTACATGCTGCCCCAAGACTGTCCTTGTGTCGTAATATCTTAGAATCCTGTTTAAGGTCTATGACTCTTTCCCTAATATACAACACAGCATAACATCTTATCATTATTCACGTGGGAGCACTGAATGCTGGGAAGACTGCAAATAGTTGAAACATTAACTGTATTATTGAACGAAAGCAAAAGAAAAGAAAAAACAAACAAAAATTTGCTTCTAGTACCAACAAGGGCTACTTGAAATTGAACAACAGCAAATTTATAGCCAATTTATTATTCTTGCATAAGAAAGCACCTTTTAGAAGCTGATGTCCATTAAGTCCAGTATGGCTTGTGGCATCCAATATTGCAGTGCTCTATCATGTAGAAGCTAATCTTCCTCCTCAGAAGTCTGCTGCTGCTCTTCCAGCTCCTCAGTGTCCATCACAACCCCTTGTTGCCTGCTCCAGTTGTGTATCATGCTAGGATTATATAGCCCCCTGGTGTATTGTGCAAGGCCCTCGCAATCCAAGCATTACCTAGTGAAAGAATGGATTGCATTGATCTACACTCAGTCTCAGTCAGGAGGTTGCAGAACAGAATCATCAGCCGAGATTGCAGAGGAGGCGCCCTTGTCTCCCAATAACCATCCTTGTCAGGAATCCAGCCTTTGAAATGAAACAAGAACATGGGAGTCCCAAGGATATGAACATCATAGTAATTTCCTGTGTACCAGGTGAAAATTTCTAATTTGCGGTACCAATGATCACAGATGACTTGTATACTTATAGAATGGAATACTTTCCTGTCAATGAAGGTCAGCGATGTTGCCAAAACCTACCACCCAGGCTGTAGCCCTGAACTCGTCACAGTGAAATGAGATGAAGCAGTGAGAAGTGGCACTTTTAATATTGCCTGTGATGGCTTCTGTTTCTCAGAGGTGACTGTGATAAATATGTAATGATCAATGGCATGGTCAAGACTGGGATTTTTACTCTACAAAGTTGAATACTGCATGTATTTCACATGCAGGGTACTATGATTACAGATGCTTTCAACCTGTATTTGTAACTACCTGATTAATGCAATTGCTACTTACTCTGGGTTGGTTGCTACCACTTTGCAATTCTATTGCACATCTGTAATTTAAATGAGAATGGAAAGCAATGCAGGTAGCACTTGGCAGAATTGGAGACCCAGCCCGGTAATCAAGGAACACCCTCCCAACCCCCAAACTTCCATATTCCTCACTTCCTTGCACTCCCAGTATTGAGCTTCCACATTTTCCCACATAAGGCTTTAATTTCAGTCTTTATCTCTCAACATTACCCCTGAGTCCTGGCCTAACAGCCCAGGTATGTCCTGGACACAAAAAACAGGACAAATCCAACCTGCCCAGTAAACTGGTGGAAAATGTCATGAACAGTGCTATCAAGTAGCACTTGATTAGTAATTACCGGCTTATTGATCCCGAGTTTAGGTTCCGCCAGCACCACTCAGCTCCTAACCTCATTAGAGGCTTGGTTCAAGTATGGATAAAAGCATTAAATTCCAGTGGTGAGCTGAGAGTAACTATCCTTAATGTCAACAGGTCAAGCAGCATCATAGGAGCAGGAAAACTTGACGTTTCGGGCCTAAACCCTTCATCAGAAATGG
>JAHRHZ010000075.1:6054121-6076386 GCA_024137785.1 Ginglymostoma cirratum | reverse complement strand
CTCTTCCCCTCCCCCATTTCTGATGAAGGGTTTAGGCCCGAAACGTCAAGTTTTCCTGCTCCTATGATGCTGCTTGACCTGCTGTGTTCATCCAGCCCCATGCTTGTTATCTCGGATTCTCCAGCATCTGCAGTACCTTTTATCCTTAACGTCAAGCCTGCATTTGACTGAGTGTTGCATCAAGGAACTCTTACCAAAACTGGCACCAATGAATATCAGGGGGAAAAAAAATCACCACCGGTTGGAGTCATATTTGGGACAAAGGGTTATGGAAGTTTCGTTGGTGGTCAGTCATCTCAGCTGAAGAACATATCTGCAGGAGCTCCTCTGAGTAGTGCTCTGGGCCCAAATCTCTTCAACTGCTTCATCAAAGACTTTCCCTCCATCATAAAATCAGAAATGGGGATGTTCATCAGTGATCGCACAATGTTCAACACCATTCATGACTCCTCAGATACTGAAGCAATCCATGCAGCAAGTCCTCAACAATATCCAGGCTTGGACTGAAAAGTGGCGAGAAACATTTGTGCCAATTGAGTGCCAGACAATAACCATCTCCAACAAGAGGGAATCTAACCCTGGTCCCTTGACCTTCAACAGCATTACTATTGCTAAATCCCCTACTATCAACGTCCTGAGGGTTACCATTGACCAGAAGCTGAACTGGCTAGCCATATAGATTAAGTGCCTTCAAGGTAATGGGAATACTGTAGCAAGTATCTTTCCTCCTGACTCCCCAAAGCCTGTCCACTATCTGCAAGTCGCAAGTCAAGACTGTGATGGAATACTCCTCTCTTGACTAGATGTGTACAGTTCCAGCAACACTCAGAAATCTTGGCACCACATCGCACAAATAACCATACCCTCTACCATGACACTGAATAACAGCAGTGTTTACCATCTACAAGATGCACTGCAGAAATTCACCAAGGTTCCTTAGACAGCACATTATGAATCTCCAACCTCTACCATTAAGAAGGATAAGGGCAGCAGAGGCATGGGTACACCATTATCTGCAAATGCCCCTTCAAACCACTCACCATTCTGGGAATATATCACCATTCCTTCAGAGTCATTGAGATACTAACAGAAAGTTCTGCAAAAAATTGTAATTTTTGTAACTGACATTTGTAGTTAACTGTTAGTGACGTCAATCATAAGAATGAAAATTACTTGGAATGTGTGTACTACCGGGATAGAAACATAGAATTCTGCTGTACCCTAGCTTTCAGGCAACACATTCCGCATCGTCAAAGTCTAATGTTTTTTAGCAAAGGAAATCGGCTGTCCTTACTTGGTCTGGCCTACATGCGATTAATGTGGTTGACTGCTTTGTGCAGTAATATGGCAAGTCACTCAGTCTAAGGGCATCAATGCTTGGGCAACAAATGCTGGCCATGCCAGACATGCCCAAATAAAACAAAACAAACACAAAACATTAATACATTGTAAACAAAATTCTTCTTAACATGGTTGATAATCTCAAGAAGACTCATGACTTGATAATAGTTTTTTCTTTTCATTCTTTCATGACTCAAGCCTGAAGAGCCATCCAAAGTGAGTATATAGATGCTGAGTTTTAATTTTCTACTTTACATTTTAAACATTCCTCATTTATACCTCTCCAATGGAGAAGAGTGTTTAAAAAGGGGCCCAGCCCTTGTAATATTCCATTCCCTGCCCTTGAAGTAGATTCTGTGCTGATGTTGGCTGCTATGTCAGGGTTGGTTTGCTGCTGCCTTCCATTCTAAGACGGGAGTGAAGAGGCCCACATTTCACACCTATCTCAGCCAGATCAGGAATCAAACTTGGGCTGTGCAGTGGGTGTTATTCTGAACTGTACACCAACTATCTAGCTAAGTGACCTAACCAGCTGCATTCTTTTCTCTTTATCCCGCTCCAATAATTTTGTAAGCATTTTGTGTGTATCCATGCTTCTGCCTGAATCAAATGCTTCATTTTGATATTTAGAACATCAAAAAAATAAACTACTTCTCACAAAATATTTCCGTCTTCGCTCAGTTTGTGTGATACTCTTTGATTTTTGCATTTATTGCATGCAGTTTTAAGTGCTTCACGAGAGATTAGCCTCCTGCATGAACATGTCTACCCCTTCATTACATGATGATTCATATTTCATTTCCTTTACCATTTTATCACTTGAGTGATGTGCAGTATTCTTTCCACAGCTACGTGATTACTTCTGAATAGGTGAATCAGGTGCATTTTGGAGCTGAATTAAAATTTATTTGATTAACGTTTCAGCATTCGTTTGGAGCTTTGCATACATTAGCATTTATTCACGGAAATTATTCAGAGAATTCCATTTAAAAGCACGCCGAATCATTTATTTGACCGGACAAAAATTAAATGAATAATTATTAATATGTTTTATGGAGCACTTTTGTGGCTGTAATTATTTTCTGACAGTCTCTCAATGAGTTCTACTTAAAGTTAATAAATGTCAGCGCTGACAGTTCAAATAAAAGGACAAGATATTCTATCATTTTTGTCCGTGTAATCTATGCCTAGAGTGACCATTGTAATGGTTTTACAATAATGAGAAATGGTCTTAAATGACGACTAATAATAATAATAATAAATGTGGATTTGAGCTTTATCACTGCTGAAATTATCAAATCATGTGTTAAGAAAAATGCAATGAAGTTAACTAATTTATATGCAGTTTATTCTCAATACTATCACAGTACCATCATAATATTGCTTTCAAAATTATTCATTTGAGTCATTTTCCATTTCTAGGAACAATGTAAAAACGTTAAGTTTATGATTATGAATTAATGAACTCTAGTTCAGTTCACTTAACAGCTTCATTGGTACTTATACAGCTATTAACTTTACAGTTGTGGTCCTGAATACATGATATAGGAGCAGGAGTAGGCCATTCAGCCCCTTATGTCTATTCTTACAATCAACAAGATCATGGCAGATCTCATTGTGACTTCAAAACAACATTCCCTGTTGACCTTTCACACTCTTGCTTAACAAGAATGCATCTACCTCTGCCTTAAATAGAGAAATATACTTCCACAACCTTTTCAAGCAGAGATTTCCAAACACGCTCAATACCTTGAGAGAAGAAAAAAATTGTCCTATCCCTGTTGTAAATGGGCAACCCCTTATTTTTAAGCAGTGATGGTATAACATGGCAAATCTAGGAATTGTTGGAAAAACTCAGCAGGTCAAGAAGCATTCATAGAGAGACAGCAGAGTTAACATTTTGGGTCCTGTGATCCTACTTCAGAAGTGTTTGTAGCTAGGAAAAGGTTGGTATATGTGCTGAAGATGTGATGTGGAGTTGGAGGAGGAGTAAACACTAGGTGGAGATGGAGCCCAGAGAGAGAGAGAATAACAGTTGATCAGGTAAAGGAATAGGTAAAGGTCAGCCTGAGAGTATCAATAGCTGCTAATGGGGACCTTTTTTGGCTGCCAGGAGGTTGTTTGTGGCAGCAGCCTATGCAATGACAGGGTTTGGTATGTGGAGGTTCTGTTAAGGACATGGGAGAAGGTGCTAAAATGATGGAACTTAAGCCCCAAAGGTAGCAGGGTTCCCAAGTGTAAAGTGAGGAGCTGATCTTCCAGCATTTACTGAGCTTCATTGGAGCAGTGCAGCAAGCTCAATACAGAGGTGATGGCCAGGGAACATGGTGGTATGTTGAAGTGGCAGGGAACAGGAAGTTTAAGGTCATTTCTGCGGACAAAATGTAAGTGTTCTGTAAAGGAGTCTCCCAAACTGTGCTTTGTCTCCCTAGTGTACAGGAGACTACATTAAGAGCAGCTAATACGGTAGACTAGATTGAGTGAAGTGCAGGTAAATCGTTGCTTCACCTGGAAGGTACGCCTGGTGCCTTGAATAGTGAGGAGGGAAGAAGTAAATGGGCAGGTGTTACATATTCTGCATTGCTTGGGAAGGTTCCATAGGGGTGTCAGGAGATGTGTTGGGAGTGGGGAAGGAGTGGACCAAGAGTGACTGCAGAAGGCTGACCCATTGTCAGCTACTAATAGACCCAATTAGCAGCTCTAAGACTGGACCTTTACTCATCCCTTCATCTGGCCAACTGTTTTCAATCTCTCTCTCTCCTTCCCTCCCTCTCTCTCTCTCTCTGGGCTCCAACTCCCCCCCACCCACCTATCATTTACTCCAACCCCCTCCAATGGACCTGTCTTTAGATATCTATCAATCTGTTCCTAGCTACAATCAGTTCTGAAGAAGCATCACTGCATACGAAACATTAACTCTGCTTTCAGTCCACAGATGTTGCCAGACCTCCTGAGTTTTCCCAGCAATTTCTATCTTTGTTTCTGATTTCCAGCACCCAGAGTTCTTTGTTTTTTTTAATGTGGCAAATCCACTTCTGTTTACTATTCCGCCAAGGTTATAACTGACTGGCTTGTCAGAGACTGGTTTGGCAAGGAGGGATATATTCTGGAGTGCATGTCCAGAATGGTCCTGTTTTGTGCGTCCTTGGTTACACCAAAGCTTGATGTCTTAATGTTATAATGCACATGTGGGATTGGACATTGACAGAGAAGAGGTCTAATGTGTCTGCAGATTTGTGCCATGGTAACAACAGTGGTGGAGGACACGAATAATTTTTTTAAACAAATGAGAGAATCTTAAGGGCCAATTTTCTACTATATAGTTTCTAGCTGCCTCTCTTAGATGTAATTTTACTTTGCTGTTCTATTGAAAACAACTCCAATTTTACTTTTATCTTATTTTTGCTTTCATTCTGATAAATCTTGAGCTTCAGTAACGTATCAATAATGTGGAACCCAGAAGTGAGGAGCAATGTAGAAGACAAATCCTAATATTTTTATGGAGCTAGCAAGCTGTCAACTGGGCCAGGGATAGATCGGCTGAATGAGTGGGCAATGGCGGAGGGGCCGGTGGAACTGTGAGGACTAAGGCACATGACCAAACTCTGACTCTATTTGGTAGCCAATGCTGTGACCACCACTCTAAAGTTGGACAAATGGAGACAATGATCCCAGGAATGAGGAACTTCAGTTTTGTGGAATGAGTGGAGAAGTTAGGGTTGGTTTCTTTTGACAGGAAAAAGTTGAGGGGATTTTTCACAGAAGAATTCAAAACCATGCGGACACTGGACAGAGTAGATAGGAAGAAAAACTGTTCCCACTGATGGAGAAATCAAGAACCAGGGGACACAGACTTAAGATAATTGGCAAAAGAAGGAAAGAAGACATGTAAAAACAACCTTTTCATGCAGTGAGTATATTCAGGATCTGGAATGTACAATCTAAGAATGTGTTGGAGTCAGATGCAATTGAGGCATTCTAGAGAGAAATTGGTTATTTTCTGAAAAGGAAAAACAAAGGGCAGTGGAGAACAGCACTAGATGAATTGGCCTTCCATACAGATGATCCCTGGGTTAGAGGGATTATTTTATGAGCATAGGTTGAACCGGAAGAGACTGCACTCATTTCTAGGAAGAAGAGATAATCTCATTGAAACATGTAGGCTTCTTAAGGGACTTAACAGGATGTTTAAAATTGTTGTATTAAACTCTATCACTAAAGCAAAGTCTGCAGCATTGTGTGCTAATGTTTCAGGGAGAGGTCACTTTGTTAAAACCAAAGCAAATAAAACTATGAAGCCAAGTTTCAGGTCTGGGATCTGACCTTTCCAGTAATAACATCAACTGGGATCATAGCAATATTACTAAAGAGTCAGATTATTTTCTAATTATGAGTTGGACTTCATTACAAATTACTGTCAATGTTTCTTAGAAACAGACGGCAGAAACAAACACGTGGGCATTTCTACAACAATCTTTATTTATTTGTAAATTAAATTTGTGAGCTTGCAGAAAGAGCTTCTGAATTGCCATCTGGTTCTGCAGATGTTTCAACTATTCAAGCTAGAGTTCCAAGTGAAAGCAAAACAAAAAAAAAATCAAGCCCTGTTTCTAGCTTCATTAGTGAAGTCAATGAATAACTGAAAGTTAAATCAGAAAACTTTTGTGGCAATAGAATTCCAGTTAAGGTTAATGTGATAAAAGAATGTCTACATCCTAAAAATTGTGCTTGATAGTTAAAGATATACCGCGAATAGATGCTAGCATTATAGCTGCACTAGAAAAAGCTTGGTTAGGATACCATCAACCCTTGGAACACAACTTTTCAGTGCTCTAGCTGGAATATTATTTTCAAAATTTATAAACTTAACCCTTGCGTTTCTTCTACCTTTGTTGGGGTGTACTACGAAAATTCACATAACTTTTCCAAACAGGCCTGTCATGAAAAATTGCACACAAGTCCCAGAGCCATAATTGTAACTTAACTCACATACTCAAAAGCCTTTAGGCAGGTGCTTTACCATCAATGAGAAAATCCTAGCAGTTCAGGTCTTAGAGAGTTCAAACTAACTTACCACCAAAGGCATTTTAACTGTCCACTCAGCTTGTTTCCAAATGGATAGGGTAAAATCACAATCTCTAATCTCCAGATCTGACCCATCCTAGACAGTTATCAATGAGGCAAATCGGATACTGACAACATCTTGATGGCATGCCTTGATGGCATTATATGATCAGTGGGAAGGTCAGTTATAGCGGAAGGCATTCATTTTTGGCCATCCTTTCTCGTAATGCTCTAGTCATCAAATGTGTTAAATCAGCCAGCTCTTTTACACCTACTCACTAATGTTACATAACGCAAATGATTCTGTTTAATTGAAGATCTCTGGCTCAACTACAGAGATCACAGTGTAATCTCTCAGTTTACATTTTGTCTGGGGTACAATGATGCAGAATGCCTCCAGCTTCTGGTCATGTGATGACATCCAGTTACTTGGTTCACCTGCATGTTAGTTGTATTTTGATCTTCTTAAAGAGACATCACTCTTAAAGTGATTACAGTACACATCTGTAAGAATTTACTTTGCTTCATCTCTCAAACTTTGAAACTGTCAAGGAGTCAGACCTAGTTCATTCAATCTCTCCTCACAAGAAAATCTCATCACCCCAGGGATTAATCTAGTGAATTTATATTGCACTGCTTATTCCTACAGCAAGAAGACTAAAATAGTCCAGGTACATTCTCAACATCAGTTCATACAATTGCAGCAAGACATCTTTACATCCCTATTCAAGTCCCCTTGCAATGAAGACCAGTTTACCAATTATATCCTTAATTGTTTTTAGTGACTAAAGCATAAAGGCAGACATATCTTTTTGGACACCAGCATTCCTCAAACTCTCACTGTTTAAGACATTTTTTTCTTTCCAATTAATCTACCAAAGTGAATAACTTCAACTGTCACATTGTGTCTCATTCACTTAGCCTGTCCAAGTACTATTAAAATGTTCTTGCATTTTCCTCGTAACTTACATTTCTACCTAGTTTTGTATCATTGGCAAACATGGGACTATTAGATCAGCTCTGAGGGAAGGTCACTGGACTCAAAGTGTTACCTCTGATTTCTCTCAACAGATGCTGGCAGACCTGCTGAGCATTTCATTAGTCACAATCTGTCAAAAGATGTGGTGTTTTGTTAAAATTGTGAGCCCTTTTGATTTAATATTTGATAATTTCTTTAAGTAATTTAGAATCAAATATAACCTTCTTGTAGTTCAAATCAAAATGAAAAGAGTGGATCTTTCAACATTCATTGTAATAAAATATAGAAATTTGTGAATCCACTGCCCTTAAGCACCCTCAAACAACTTTTCCTCCCAAAGTTGTGCTGAAGTATCTGTTCAAATTTTCTGCCTGGCTCTTGGAATTGCTCATAATCCTTCCAAACTTGCTGTATCTTGAGTTTTGTTTGTTCTCCAATTGACTATCAGTTCTAAGATTAGCATGAGTTGTTAACAGATTTCCACAAAGCTACTGCAGTGTCCTCTTATTAAATAAGAACATAAGAACTAGGAGCAGGAATCGGCCATCCGGCCCCTTGAGCCTGCCCCGCCATTCAATAAGATCATGGCTGATCTTCTTGAGACTCAGCTCCATTTACCCACTGGCTCACCATAACCCTTAATTCCCTTACTGTTCAAAAATTTATCTTGCTTTGCCTTAAACACATTCAGGGATGTAGCTTCTTCTAATCATAGGACAAACATACTGAATTTTAAAAGTTCCGAATTCTTTGAAATGATGTTCAAAACTGATGAATAAGAGTTTGTATATTTTGGGAAGAGGAATAGAGATATCACCTAACTGGAAATTGCCAATATGGGTGGGGTCAAGAAACAAAGGGTTCTCAGAGTACAAATATGTCAATTGCTCAAAGTTGGTCCAGAGTTAGCAGTGCAATTCCAAAAACCAGCCATTTTATTTTGAGAAGGATAGAATTGAGAACTAAGCAACTTAAGTTTAACCTGGCAGACCTGGCTACCTGATTATATAATGATGTGAAGGTGCCGGTGTTGGACTGGGGTGGACAAAGTCAGAATTCACATGACATCAGGTTATAGTCCAACAGGTTTATTTGAAACCACAAACTTTTGGAGAGCTGACACTTCACCTGACAGAGAAAGGAGCCGATATTTTATAATGATGGGTTTTAGTGATGATAGCTGGGATGAGACCTGACTGGAGCTGTGACTCATTACTGAGCATTAATTCCAAGGTATTTATACATGCTTAATACTCATCCTCACATGTTGAAAACAATAATTCAAAAAACAATTATTTGTCAAGTGTCATTAAGCTTGCTTTAGGGGCTTTATGCCTCTTGCCTAATTGATAATTGATAACTGAAATCGCCCATCAATAGCATCTTCTCTCTGCAAGTATCTCATTTATTCAAAAAGCTGCAGACCCTCATGTCCATCCTGGTCCTCCTCCAGTGCCACAACAATGCCACCCGAAGGTTGCAGGAACAGCACCTCATATTTCGCTTGGGAACCTGCAGCCCAATGGTATCAATGTGGACTTCACAAGCTTCAAAATCTCCCCGCCCCGACTGCACCCCAAAACCAGCCCAGCTTGTCCCCGCCTCCCTAACCTGTCCGTCTTTTCTCCCACCTATACGCTCCTCCCACCTCACTGACCAAACCCCCACCCCCACCTCCTACCTAACAGCCTCATCCCCGCTTCCTTGACCTGTCCATCTTCCCTTGACTGACCAATCCCCACCCTAACTCCCAATCTACACTCACCTTTACTGGCTCCATCCCTGCCTCTTTGACCTGTCCATCTCCTCTCCACCTATCTGCTCCTTTATCCATCTTCCACCCGCCTCCCCCTCTCTCTCTATTTATTTCAGAATCCCCTTCCCCTCCTCCATTTCTGAAGAAGGGTCCAGACCTGAAACGTCAGCTTTCCTGCTCCTCTGATGCTGCTTGGCCTGCTATGCTCATCCAGGTCTACACATTGTTATCTCAGACCCTCTCCTGATCAGCTTGATAGCCTAAGTTTTAGGAGTTTAATTTTTTTGATCAGTTCTAATTACAATTACATATTTTCCCACTATTTTACTACTGCTTTCCCACTATTTTCCCACTTGCAGCACTGCTTCATGCATTCTGCTACTTTTGTTTTTCAAATAAGAACATAACTCCAACCTCCATCTGAACAAAACTAATCCTAACTTCAAAATCCATCTGGGTTCCTGTGGTTTGAATGTTTCAATATCAGCATGGTTCTGCCAATTTATAAAGTTCTAACATTTTTTATAGAAAAATCAATGGAATCCTTAGATAATTTGGAACAGTTTAGTATTGGTTTCACTCTTTTATGATGGTTTCCACCAAAGAAGTGGGTTAACGTTAAATTGAATAAAATGACACTCAGTCGCCAGGTGTCATTTTGTTATTTTTCGTGGCTTGTATTGTCTTCCTGACCTGACCATTTAAAAAATCTCTGAGAGAATCCTGTAGTGTAACGAAAAATTAATGTGTTAATGATATGATGATATTGCTGTGATATCAGCAATCACATTTTGTCAGGAATCAAAGAGAATATTGGAAATACTGCAGACAGCTGTAACTGATAGGGTCTATATTAGACCATAAATACAGAGTTTACAAGACAACCTGAATGTGAGGGAGAGTTACTGGTAGATGAGGATAACAATTTCAAGAATCTAGTGTAGACATCTAACAACCACATGCTCGTGGAGATGTTCATCTAGATAGAATCCAACAAGAGACAACAATGCAGGCACAGGTCTATAGAAGTAGCAGAGCCCATGGATACGAATGCAACAGCATAAAGCATGCTGGCTTTCATAGAGAAAAAACTTTGTTTTTGAATGTATTGCCTTGCTCCTCTCTATCTATCTCTTCCAATTACATATCCTCGCAGATATCTGGCTTCTTTCTAATTTGCCACCATACGTTTGATGCAAGCATTCTATCATGGATCAACTACGGTTTTCCAATACAGGCTGGAAGAACAACACTTCATTCGTATTTTAGGCACTTTAAAGTCTTCTAGGCTCAAAAGTGTGTTCAATAAATTCAGATCATGAACACTATCATTCATTTTTGAGCTCCTCACAACGGTGTCTGGTCTTGGTTTTACTTTCAACAGAGCTGATGTATATTCTGCAATCAACACTTACTCTGGATCAACCTTACTTCTCCACAACAAATCCAACACCCTTTGGCCTTTGTTCTATGCACCTGTGATCCCTAATCCCTAATCTCATTTATCCTCTAATTTTCATTTGACCCTCCTTTCTGGTCTACTTGGCACTCCTGAGCTCTTGAAACAATATGAAACTGATCATTAATGCACTTCTCTCCTCACTTCCAAAGAAGAATCGTATAAGACTCAAAATATTAACTCTGTTTCTCTCTCCATAGATGCTGCCAGACATGCTGAGCTTCTCCAACACTTGTTCTTATTATTTCAGATAGCAAACACCACCAATATTTTGCTTTTGCTTTTCTTTCAGTTCTGGCCTTTTAATTTTAATCATTCCATCATTGGTGGCTGCGTCTTCAACTTCCAAAGCTGTATGCTCTGCAAATCCTGACCTAAATCTTTTTGTCTCTCCAGTTGCACTTTTTTAATAAAATGCTGTTTAAAACCTATTTCCAAGCTTTTTTGCCATCGACCCTATACCTTCTTATGTGGCTTAGTCTATTAAATTCAATTCTATAGTATCGCTGGACCATTCTGCTAATTTGAACTGCTTAGGTCCAGTTAACACCCTAAAACAATTACTCCCATTAAGCATGTGTTCAACTACAAAAGGGGCACGTTATTTAAACCATTAGCTTTCCAACTTGCAAGTGAGGGGCTTTTGACTTAAAGTGATTTGCAAAGGAAGTGACGATGATATAGTTTTCTGAAAATCATTCAACAAGTTGTTGGGGTATAGAATACACCACCTGGAAATGTGGTAGGGCAAAGTTAATTGAGTCATCAAGAGGGTATTGGGTGATTATTTGGATAGAAAAAATATGTAAGGATATTCGGGTGAAAGCAGAAGGTTGGTACAAGGTAATATGCTTATATGAAGACCTGATGAAGATATGATGGGCTGAATGGCCTCTTTCTGTGCCATAAACCTTCTATGATTCCATGATAAGCCTAGCAAATATAAGCCAGTCAATTTAACTTCAATGGTGGGGAAACATCAAGACACAATTGTTGACAATAAGAGTGGTAGTCACAGGGAAGAGTATAAGTTAACTTGGAAAAGTCAGCATGGACTTGTTAAGAAAAATTCATGGCTAACTAACACAATGGAGATTCTTTAAGAGGTAATAGAGACAGCTGATGAGAGTTGCAGTTAATGGGATGTTGTTGGACTTCCAAAAGTTGTTTAACACACATTGCCAAACAATAGGAACATTCTGGCTCATGGAAGGAAGGAACAATAGAAATGTGGCTAAAACAAATATTGGTTGACTGATAGGAAATGGAGAGTAATTTTTAAGGTATAAGTGAAAATTTGTAGCTCAGGTTGCGGATGCTGTTGTTCGTTTGCTCACCAAGCCGGTTGTTCCATGATGTGCAGATGTTTCATTACCATTCTAGGCAACATCACCGAATAGACGTCACACTGATGATGTTGCCTAGAATGGTAATGAAACATCTGCACACCATGGAACAACCCGCTTGGTGAGCAAGTGAACAACTGCAATGGAGAGTAATGCTTATTGGGTATTTCTCAGGTTGGAGAAAGGTTTGTAGAGGAACTCCCTAAGGGTCGGTATTGAAAGCCTTGTGTTTTCTGACATATATTGTTATGATCCACTTGGGAAAGCATATTGATACTTCAACACCACTACTCCTGTGAACAATACAGAAGTTAAAGATTTAAACAAAATTATGCAAAATCCTCAGTTTACCTGCCTGATGAACTCAGGTTAACAAAAACACTGACCGTGTTTCTGTGCTTAATAAGAAACGACTAGTTAGTTCAAATAAACTATTTATAACCACAAGTAAAAAAATATTATAACTCTCCAACTTAAAGTCTACCTGCTTCTTAAACCACTGCACATACATGCAGAATACACCTACAAACAAAGAATATAGATGTCATGGGAGGAAACAATAAATAAGGGAATGCATTTCAATAGCACTAATTCAAAGGATTCAATTATAGTTATCCTTTTCCTTCTTCTGAGTCCTTCTCATATCTTATATTCTTTGTTCTCTGTTCTTCAGTTCTTTACTGAATGCACAGGATGGTTGACACACCAATTGTCCAATCTTTCAGTCACAGGTCAGAGTTAGCAGCCTGCAGGGCAAATGGTGAGTGAGAATATCAAGTCACCTTGCAATTTTTTTTCCATTTCTCTACAAAATGTGGGAGATGCTGTATTTTTAGCATATGGAGGCTTCCTGCCACTCTCTTGCGGTACACATGTAGTCCACCTGCTGCAGAGTTAATCAGAAAGTTGCTGTAATATTGAAGGGTACTTATCCAGCAACTGGTCTTGAATGACAAACCTATCACTGACCAGGCTCCAAGCAAATGTGCCCTAAACACCCCGACAATGCTGCTGAGTCTCCAGTATCTTCCCCCGTTGTTTGGACACAACGACAGCATAAATACAATTCGCAACAACTTACAGTAACTTGGTTTAAACCCGCAGTGTTTCCTTCCACAATGTCTTTGTTTTAAAGCAATACCCTTTTCTCATTTTGCCTCATAATCCAAAACTAAAGAAGAATTTCAAAATGCGATCTTTTCAATACAGATGATCTAGATGTTCACGTATTGGGAATAGCTTCAAATTTTGTCAATGATCCAAAATGTTGGAACATGGTAACCTGTGAGGAAGGCAGTGTAGAACATCAAGAGGACATTGCTGTGCTGGTGGAGTGAACAGACAGGTGGCAAATGAAGTTCAATGTAAAGAACCATGTGATGATACATTTTTCATACAAGTATATCCAGTGCATAAAATAAAGTGTACTCATATGAAGAGTATGAAAGAGCAGAAAGACATGGTTATGCATGTGCATAAGCCATTGAAGATGGAAAAGACAGCAGTTAAAAAATCATTCAGTATTCTTGAAGAGATAGTAGGAACTGCAGATGCTGGAGAATCTGAGATAACAAGGTGTGGAGCTGGATGAACACAGCAGGCCAAGCAGCATCAGAGGAGCAGGAAGGCTGACGTTTCGGGCCTAGACCCTTCTTCAGAAATGGGAGAAGGGAAGGGGATTCTGAAATAAATAGGGAGAAAGGGGGAGGCAGATAGAAGATGGATAGAGGAGAAGATAGGTGGAGAGGAGACAGACAGGTCAGAGAGGCGGGGGTGGAGCCAGTAAAAGTGAGTGTAGGTGGGGAGTTAGGGAGGGGATAGGTCAGTCCAGGGAGGACGGACAGGTCAAGGGGACGGGTTGAGGCTAGTAGGTAGGAGATGGGGGTGGGGCTTGAGGTGGGAGGAGGGGATAGGTGGGAGGAAGGACAGGTTAGGGAGGCGGGGACAAGCTGGGCTGGTTTTGGGATACAGTTGGGGGAGGGGAGATTTTGAAGCTTGTGAAGACCACATTGATACCATTGGGCTGCAGGGTTCCCAAGCGAAATATGAGGTGCTGTTCCTGCAACCTTCAGGTGTCATCGTTGTGGCAATGCAGGAGGCCCAGGATGGACATGTCGTCTAAGGGGTGGGAGGGGTAGATGAAATGGTTCGCGACTGGGAGGTGCAGTTGTTTGTTGCGAACTGAGTGTAGGTGTTCCACAAAGCAGTCCCCAAGCCTTCGCTTGGTTTCCCTAGTGTAGAGGATTGGCCACATCTGGAACGGCGGATACAGTATACCACATTGGCAGATGTGCAGATGAACATCTGTTTGATGTGGAAGGTCTTCTTGGAGCCTGGGATGGGGGTGAGGGGGGAGGTGTAGGTGCAGGTGTAGCACTTTCTGCGGTTAGCACTTTCTACGGAAAAGTGCCGGGGGTGGTGGGGCTGGAGGGGAGTGTGGAGCAGACAAGGGAGTCATGGAGAGAGTGATCCCTCTGGAAAGCAGATAAGGGTGGGGAGGGAAAAATGTCTTTGGTAGTGGGGTCGGATTGCAGATGGCGGAAGTATCAAAGGATGATGCGTTGGATCCGGAGGTTGGTGGGGTGGTATGTGAGGACAAGGGGGATTCTGTTTTGGTTGTTACTGGGGGGAGGGAGTGTGAGGGATGAGTTGCGGGAAATGTGGGAGACACGGTCGAGGGCGTTCTCGACCACTGAGGTGGGGAGGTTGTGGTCCTTGAAAAACGAGGACATCTGAGCTGTTCGGGAGTGGAATGCCTCATCCTGGGAGCAGATGCGGCGAAGGCAAAGGAATAGGGAATAGGGGATGGCAGTTTTGCAGGAAGGTGGGTGGGAGGAGGTGTATTCTACGTAGCTGTGGGAGTCAGTAGGCTTGAAATGGATATTGGTTTCCAGGTGGTTGCCAGAGATGGAAACAGAGAGGTCCAGAAAGGAGAGAGAGGTATCGGAGATGGTGCAGGTGAACTTAAGGTTGGGGTGGAAGGTGTTGACGAAGTGGATGAACTGTTCGAGCTCCTTGTGGGAGCATGAGGCAGCGCCGATACTGTCATCGATGTAATGGAGGAAGATGTGGGGGATAGGGCTAGTGTAGCTACGGTTGAGGGATTGTTCCACGTAACCTACACAGGAGCAGGCATAGCTTGGACCCATGCGGGTACCCATGGCCACCCCCTTTGTTTGAAGGAAGTAGAAGGAATTGAAAGAGAAGTTGTTAAGGGTGAGGACGAGTTCAGCTAAGCGGATGAGGGTGTCAGTGGAGGGGGACTGGTCAGGCCTGCGGGACAGGAAGAAGCGGAGGGCCTTTAGGCCGTCTGCATGGAGAATGCAAGTGTATAGGGACTGGACGTCCATGGTAAAGATGAGGTGTTGGGGACCAGGGAATTGGAAGTTTTGGAGGAGGTGGAGGGCGTGGGTGGTGTCACGGACGTAGGTGAGGAGTTGCTGGACTAAGGGGGAGAAAATGGAGTCGGGATAAGTAGAGATAAGTTCGGTGGGGCAGGAGCAGGCGGAGACAATGGGTCGACCAGGGCAGTCAGGTTTGGTATTCTTGAATTCACTTTTAGAGGTATCGAGTTTGACAACAGGGAGGTTATGCCGAACCTATATAAGGCACTACATTTGACCTGAGCTGGAGTATTGCATATAGTTCTGGGCAGAACTAGTTCACAAGAATGGTTACGGAGTTGAGAAATGTCAGTTATAAGGTAAGATTAGAGAATTTGGGTCTGTTTTCCAAAGAGAATGAACTTTCCAAAATTATGAGGGGTCTGGTGGAGTGAATAGGGAGAAAGTATTCTCACTTATAAGAAGATTGAAAATCGGAAGGTATTCATTAAAATTATTCCACAAAAGAAGTAAATGCAACATGAGAAAACAACATTTTCATGCAGTAAATAGGCAGGGTATAGAATGCATTACCTGGAAGTTTGGTGAGGCAGATTGAAATGCAACCCTCAAAAGGGCATTAGATGATTATTGAAACAGAAACATTGCGCAGGTTTTTGGGGAAAAAGGCTGCAGATTGACAAAGAGCCAAAATGTTCAGAAAGCCGGAGCAGGTATATTGTGCTGGATGGTTTTTTCTGCACCATAATGAATCTCTGATTCTGTGAGAGTTTATAAACAGAATGCATGGGCTTCTTGACATAAAATTGTTAGCAGACATCTTACAATTCCCTTTTCAAAATGAAAATTCCATTTTCTTTATCATCTCCCCGGGAAATCCACTACAACATTCACAATTCTCTGTGAAATAATTACTTCTGATTCTTCCAGTCATATTCCTACTTCAGCCTTTTATCAAATGTGCCTCAGGTGTATGAATTCAACTTGTCTATACAATTAAAGATCTTGAATTCTGCAAACAAATCCTCTTTCAAATTCCTGTCCTCTCTTGGGTAAATAAAACTCAGTATCTGTCACCTCTTTTTCTAGCTTGTTTGATGTCATATCAGATGGGTAATCTCTGATGATGTTCTTGCGTTGCCTAATAGTAACACAAATTAGATACATGGATTCTGGCTGCTTAAAGATCTCTGGTAGGTTTAGTTGTAGCTAAACTAGTTCAGACGTTAACAAGCCCCTCCAGACACAACCTATGTCCAGAGTTCTACAACACAGAGTGACTGTGATCTCTGGACACATGATAACATCCAGCTATTGAGCTCAACTGCATGCTGGGCTTATTAATGGGACATCAGTCAGTGATCACACATAACCTTTTGCTGAACCTTGTCAGCAAAATAATGTCTTCCCTGTAAATCTGTTACAACTTATTTTAATAAAGCAGTTTATATGATAGCCATGATGGGGTGTTGGGTGAACTCACCGCATTTTTATTTCTGGGATTTGGCATTGATTGGAAAGGGATAAGGTTTATTTTCTATGTTGGCTGTCAACAGGTTAGTTCCTAGGAGGTCCAAAGTGCCAAGGAACAATATAGCACAAATTAGCGACTTCATTTTGAGACAAGCACATTATCGAGAAAGTGTAAAAGCAGCTGTACCAGATCTGAGCTATGTCTGATCTAGTTACACAAACATGGCTTGCATTAATAACCTTAAGATAGTACTGATACTAAACGTAGAAGCATTCGTGAGTGGACAAAATTCTAAGTTAATAATAGACTGTAAGATTTCATTTATTAAATATTACAAAATTAATTCAGCTTTTACGAATTCAGCAAGCAGCATTTTTATTGAATGGAAATACTGCATGCTGTCTTGACAGATGATGCTGAGATCACTCATTCGGGTATTAGCTAATGCATTGTGACACTGAGAATGAACCTTTTAAATTCAGAATCTTTCAAGTGAGTGAGAGAAAGGCTAGAATTAAATACACAATAAAAAGCAATCAACTCTACTCACAGAATCAGAGAATCATACAGCATAGAAACAGAACCTTCGATCCAACTAGTCCATGCCGACCATGTCCTGAAACTAAACAAGTCCCACCTGCCTGCATTTGACCTATTTCCTTCCAAAATGTTCTTACTCATGAACTTATCCAAATGTCTTTTCAACTTTGTAATTGCACCTGTATCCATCACTTTCTCTGGCAGATCATTCCACACACAAGCCACTCTCTGTTTAAAATGTTTGCCCCTCATGTCTTTTTTAATGTTTCTCTTCTCACCTTAAAAATATGCCCTCTAATTTTGAATTCTTCCACCCTAGGAAAAAGACCTTTGTCATTCATCTTATCTATGCCCTTCACAATTTTATAACCATCAACAATATTCATTTGGTTTCTGACTATTTATCACTATTGTAAATGTTTAATCAGCAAGATCTGTTTAGAATTGTCTACAAAAAAAATTGTGAAAGGATCTTATCAAATCACCTAAATTAAATTTCCATATTCTGAATAGAACAAGATATATTGAAATGCAATATAAAAGATAAAAAGGAGGGGGGCATCACTATATTGACCTAGCAATCTATTCTAATAGTGAGGAGGAATCATATATTGGGCATATCATCAAAGGAGACTATATGGATAAATGTTAAAAAAAACACAAAGGGGCAAACACATCTTGGGTGTGTATTATAGCCCCTCAAACAGTTAAGGAGAGCTAGTGGATGAAATATGCCATCAAATTTTAGAGAGTGTAAGATTAATAAGGCAGAAGAGCTAATGGATTTTAACTACACAAATGTTAACTGAAATAATTTTAGTGGGCAAGAAAGGGAGGGAACAATATTGTTAAATTGTGTCCAGTAAAATTATTTGACCCAGTTCATACAAAACCAAACAAGAGAGGTGACAGGTCAACATGCAATAGTGGAATTGAGTCTGGGCAGGTGGAAGATGTATCCGTAGAGGAGCATTTGGAACTAATGACCAGCAGATGACACTACTTCAGGCTGTGTTCCATAAAGATAAAGGGTCTTTTATCTTTAACCAGAGAACCATAGCTGTCAAGGAGCATTAAAATTTAGAATAGAGTTAAAGAGGACTTGGTCCAAAATTCCCCCTTTCTTTTGGGGGCTTTTTAATGCAGATACCAAATGCTCAATACAGCCCCTAAAGAAGAAGAAAAAGAGCAGGGGAGATAATAAACAGGAATTTTGGGAAGCAAAAAGAAAGGATGTGAATGCATCAGTGGGTACAATAAAGGAAAACCCCAAATGTTTTTTTAAATATATAAAAAATACGAGAATCATTAGGGAAAGAGTAGGTTCATTACGGACCATAGAGGTAATAAATGTGCAGATGTGGAAGACCGTGGGCACAAACTCAGTTATTACACTTCATCATTCTTCACAATGGAAAAGGAGGATATAGGTATAGACATCAGAGTGAAGCACTGTAAAATATTAGAAGATACTAACATAAGGAGAGAGGAGGTACTTGTGAGGTTAGCAGCCTTAAAAATATAGAAATCCGTAGGCCTAGATGAAACGTATCAAAGGCTGTTGAGGGTGTTAAGGGAGTAGATATCAGGGGTACTGGCAGTAATGTTCAAATCCTCTCTGACCAGAGGTGAGGTGCCAGAAGTCTGGAGGACTGCTAACGTCATCCCAATATGATAAAAAGAGGAAGGGATAGAATACATCTGCACTTGGAGCAATGCAGATTAATCAGTGAAATTCGGCATGGACGTGCTAAGGGAAGACTGTGTTTAAAAAATTTGATCACTTTTTTTTTGAGAGGGCATAGCCAAGAGAGTTGTTGTAAGTAATGCATTTGGTGGGTCAACATAGACTTTAGCAAGGTTTTTGATAAGGTCCTTCATGGCAGGCTGGTCAAGAATGCAACTGCCCATGGGATCCAATGCAAAGTGGCACACTGGATCTCTACATAGGTTTCTTGCTACAATGAGGGACCAAAATTCTGTTGATGACTGTAACACGTCTTCAGCAAGGGAGACTTTGGCTGTTGCAACAGTGAACCCCATTTTCTCCACTGACCATTTTGATGCCTGGTAATCTGCACCAACTCTTGCATTGATGTTACTTTGAAAGCTTGGCTTGTCTGACATTGGCACTGTAGCCATGAAGGAGTTTGCCTGCTCTGGCATTTGAAGAGAGATTCTTGGCAGATGAGTCCAATCTGAGCTCCGATGGTCCTGAAAACAGATCAGCAGGGTGTTGTGAAATAGAGTTCACCTTCTTGGTCATCTATTGTTTGCAGATGAACGTCCAGTTGTCAAGACTCATCTTTAACTCCATACCCAAAACAACTTTCTCCCCACTCTCAGGCACTGTTCAAATTGTTGCATTACTATCATTCACGAGCCAGCAAACCCAATCATTCAGAACTCATACCTAATATTTAAATGATTCACTTTACCCTCACTCACTTAATAATGCCTTTCATTTCAAATTGTATTCACTTTGTCCAGTAGATCTTCCTGCTTCTGATATATATTTTTAAATTTCTCCCATTCTATCATTGTATATTCCTTTAATAAGTCATTTTTATTTGTCCTGCCTACCTCAGTGCAAAGGAGTTTGAATGATTAGGCTGTCATGCAAAGCTCAACAATTATAT
Source organism: Ginglymostoma cirratum (assembly GCA_024137785.1). Lineage (NCBI taxonomy): Eukaryota > Metazoa > Chordata > Chondrichthyes > Orectolobiformes > Ginglymostomatidae > Ginglymostoma > Ginglymostoma cirratum. The sequence continues at coordinate 6,056,444 of JAHRHZ010000075.1, read as the reverse complement.
AACCCAGGAGATCCAAGATCTAAATCATAAAAAGCCAAAAATGAATTATCTGAATTGTAAGTGTACATTTGTGCTGATGTGTCTGTGATTGAAGTACCTTGTAGTTTTCAGCATTTCTGTTTTTCACAATAAAACAAACTTTATTCTCAGATTGTTTTTTCTGGATAAATCTAGAATTATATTAATTCCAATGTTGCTTCAAACTGACAACTATTAAGGCAAAGAGGCTTTCATTTGTACGGATACATTGTTTTGTCCCAGAAAAGACCTGTAATTTTTTTTTAAACTTACATTATATTGATGCCCTTTAAAAGTACCATAACTGAATAAAAATAAAATGAAGTGGGTGAATTAAATTCTATCTCTTACAAGTTAATAATGGATCAATCTATCCGGTAATTGACAAAGCAGTGTGATGCCAACAGCATGAGTTCAAATTCCCGTCACTGGCCAAGGTTACTATGAAGGACTCTCCTTCTCAAACTTTCCCCTCACCTGAAGTATGGTGGTCCTCAGACGAAATCACCACCAGTCATCTCTTTCTGATGGGAGAGCACCCTGTTGGTCTGGTAAGACTATGACAACTTGGCTTGACAGGTTTTCATTTGAGCTTGTTTCAAACAGAACAATTTGAGCTGACAATATCCAATAAAACTGGTCTTGGTTGGTCCCAAGCTCTACTCCATTTCACAATTGAGAAATGATTGGACACTACAATTACAATCCAGGCAGTATATTCCCATTCTGAAGTATTCAGCCATAATTGCCACATCAACCAAATTGATTGCAAGACGTTCACTGACATACTTCCTTCTCTTTTGAAGGGCAGGTCAGGGCCAACATAAACCAGCAGTACTGACCTAGAGGCTCAGATGCAGCAGCTTGTGGAAACACCCATAGGAAGAATGGTTCTGGCTATTCTCAAGAAGACCACTGCTGAGGCCATGGCCAATGACATGGGCCAACTTTTGAAAATGATGTGATTTTCATACTTAATTCTTCTTCTCACCTCTTTCTCATCCATTTTCCTCAGATTTAAAAACTGCAGTTGGGATTTGCTTAGACTTTGACATTTTTTCCACCAATGTCACTTGTTCCAACATGGTCCATGTGTTCTAATTGTTCCTCTCAACCTCAGTGAATACCTCACATCCATTTGATGATATCCTTTATTCGCTGGCAGTAAGGAGACATCATTCTACTTGGACTCATGCTTGCAGCTACACAAACGCGGACAAATCTCCTAGCTATTGACTTCTTTATGATAACTGTATTTATATATTCTGTTTTTATTTCCCTATGTTCAGTTAAATATTATGCTGTGCCAAGTTTATAACACTTCATTTTTCCAAGGGATTATTATCTTCATTGGTAATGATAGCTATTCCTCATAATAATTAATTTTATGATTTAAAATTTGATAACAGCACATTTAGAAATGTTTTGTACTAAGGCACTAATTAATAAGATATTGTCTGATATCATCAATTATTGTTATTTGCATTCACCGATCAGACAATCAAATATTTGATTTATACTTACAGTTACTTCCTCTAAGAAGAATCCATCACTGGTGGATTATCATATAGCTGCGACATTTATGTTCTCAATAACTGCCAATCTAGTTGCCTCTGGCTTCTGTCTTAGTGACAGTTGCTCCCAGAAAATTGCAGCTTTGGTTCTTTTCGTGTTCTCTGGTTGTGTGATTAGGCCATGCTATTCAGTTAGCCTGGTGAGGTCCTCATGTCCGTGGCAGGGGCAGGGTTGTGATGAGCTGCACTTTTCTTGGAACCTAGATGGAGGCTTGGAAAGCAGGTGAAGGCAAAATATTGCAGATTGGAAATCTGAAATAAAAGGAGAAATTGGTGGGGGCTGTTGTGACTTACCTATGGAGACCTCTCAGCTAGAACATAACATCTTGTGATATCAGCTATCTCTCTTGAAAGTATAGTGCCCTACTGAGATTTGTGTGATAATCAATATTTACCTCTTTCCCTGTTGTCAACTTTCCTTCTTATAATGGCCTAATGTTGACATCCTTTTAGCATACAGTGAGAGACTGTTCTACAACAGGGGTGTGTTTGAAGTTGGCTTAACCAAATAACTATCTCTCAATGTGCCATCACATTCAGACTGAACCAGCACTTGTGGAAGATAGGAGACACGACCCCAAGGGCACGATAGTCAGGATAAGGCATGACCAGAACTCTAGATGGTAGACATCCACCTGACTGCGAAGCAATTGCATCAGAGATAAAAGGTACTGCAGATGCTGGAGAATCCGAGATAACAAGCATGGGGCTGGATGAACACAGCAGGTCAA
>JAHRHZ010000075.1:6035127-6053721 GCA_024137785.1 Ginglymostoma cirratum | reverse complement strand
AAGGGTTTAGGCCCGAAACGTCAAGTTTTCCTGCTCCTATGATGCTGCTTGACCTGCTGTGTTCATCCAGCCCCATGCCTGTTATCGCGAAGCAATTGCTATTGACCAGCTATTGACTAGCCAATTATTCCTTTTACTGGACATCTTAAAAAAAATTCAGAAGTTGCTCACAAAACATGTGTTAACGTCATTGACACGTAATACAAGATAAGTGAATATACTGTATTTTTAAAGCTCCTTTACCTTTTAAAAGTCTTTTAAGTTGTGACAGCTATTAAGGAAAGAATGGGCATTGATTAAAGTGAATGGAGTATCAAGGATAATATGGGACAGGCTGATTTACAATAGTTCCTTGAGTACATGTATGCAATTAGTTTCATTATTGAATGACTTCAAACCTTTGTTGTAAATGTCTTGGTTCCCTATTTGATTTCATTGTAATCCATTATGTTTGTTCCTATTTTGTTTAATTGTAGATGATGCTCTTACATTTGCCTCTATTTTCTCCTTCCTGTGCTGCATGTCAAGCCCTCTTTGAGCATAAAACAAATAACAGTGATTTTGAAGATCTGATTAAGACATGTAATAATGCGTTCTCTGATTTATTGTTGCATATGAAATGTTGCTAGCAGGGGTGTAATCTTATAGGGGCTTGAGCAACATGAGATATGAAGAGAATCAGATGAGAAGTTCAATGAGGCCCATCTCACTCCATCTAATCACAAGCGAGGTGATGTTCCTTCCTAGGTAGCAGCTAGTTGACAATTAAAGTTGATTATTATGTGTTAAACACATTGTCAATGGTATAACTTACCTAATTAATATTCAAATTTCTATCTTTCCAAGTCATGAAGCTGGACGTCAAGAAAACGTGATTTGGACATGCTAGGTAATGATCATCTCTGACAAGGGAAAATCCAATGATCTCCCGTTCATATTCAATGGTTTTGCTCTCACTATCAATACCTTGGGCATTTACCAGTAACCAGAAACTGAAGTGGATTTACCATTTTTTAAATGAATCTTGGGATGTGGGTATCACTGGCTTGTGAGCATTAATTGCTGGGTCCTAGTTGCCCTTCAGATGGTGGTGAGAACTGCCTTCTTGAACTGCTGCAGTCCATGTGCTGTAAGCAGACCCACAATGCTGTTAGGGAGGAATTTCCGGCATAATACTGTGGCTACTACAGTAGATCAGAGATTGAAAATTGTGCAGTGAATAACTCATCTCCTGACATCCTCCCCACCCGCCCCTCAAAGTCTGTCCACTATCTACAAAGCATAGATCAGGAGTATGATGTAATTCTCCCCACTTACCTAGACAAATGCAACATCTAACAACACTCAAGATGCTTGACAGCATTGAAGGTAAAGCAACCCTGGTACCACATCCTCAAACATCCACTCCCTCCACCAATGACTCTCAGTAGCAGCATTGTGAATCATCTATAATATGCAGGAGTTCACTAAGACTCCTTAGACAGCACCTTTGAAACCCATGACTAATTCCACCTACAGGGACAAGGGCATCATCACCAGCAGATTACCCTCTGAACCACTCACGATCTTGACTTGGAAGTTTATTGTCATTCCTTCAGTGTCAATGAGTCAAAATTGTGGAACTCCTGTGCTAATGACATTGTGGGTCAACCTACAGAACATGGACTGCAGTGGTGCAATAAGGTAGCTCACCAGCATCTTCTCAAGTTCTAAAATGGATTGGCAATAACTGCTAGGCCAGTCAGTCATATGCACATTGAATAAAGAATAGGCAGCATAAACAAAGATGCATGTCTATTGTTTTGGAAATGCCACTGACCTTCAGGACACGTTATTGATCATCTTCAGCCATGGATTGATGAAGTGGGATTTGGATTGTGATGCTGTTTCTCCACCATGCCCTGCAGCCAAATCCACCCACCTTCCCTTTGCCACTTTGGGTCCACTTAGAAAGCTTACACCGCAACTCAGTTTAACCTTTTAGGAACCTTTTTCTACAAGGACAAAGCAGCAAGTACGTTGTTTGAAGTCCCAAAAGAACACAAGCTCTCCAGATATATGCCTCTTCTATACAGTCGGATATCTGAAGTTTGGATTTCTCAATTGGGTAGAGCATAATTAGGATAGGGCACTTCATTTTGCTGTGTTCTATACTTAATGAGATGCAAGTACATGCAGATAGATTTCCTAACATTTGCAGTTGGGGAAGTTAACTCCGTTGGCTGGATGACTTGATGACATGTCAGAACTCTTTTGACCCATGTTCTTGCTACAAGGAACTTGGTGATAAAAGATTTCTTGAAGAAGAAAATGGAAAAGATACACTGCGATTTTGTGCAATCTAATGTCACATAGGCCTTCTGAAAAATAAGAAGCATCTACTTTAAATACAGTGTTGCCAAGTTTGTGGAAAATACTTATTTCAAATATTACTTGTTTCATTTTTGCTTCCCTTCTTCCCAAGTGAGTACCAAGGATCAAGAGCTTCCAATCCCTAAACCTACTTTGCTGCCAACATATAAACACCTGTAACAAAATCACTCAGAACTTTCTTTCAAGCGCAATGTAATTAAAAACAATACTGGCATCACAAAATTTATATCTGCAATGTAAGCTACTGAAAATCAGCAAACCAATGGAATTAACAGGAATCTCGGTGTGGAAAATAAAGACAGAGGACATTTGTGATGACAACAGCAGCCATTCAATACATAGGGTCTGTGGTGGCTGAAAAAGAACATCCAGACTGATTTCCCTTTTGAGCTCTTGCTCTGCATCCCTGTAGGCTGCAGTACTTCAGATGGATGTCCAAGTATTTATTAAATGAAATGAAGGTTATTTCTCTACCACCCTTTCTGTCAGCGAGGCCCAGCTAATGTTTTACATTTCTGGCTACTTCGTTGTAAATCTTCTGTCTACCCTACCTAACAGAATTACTTCTGAGGATTTTCTTTCTTATGCTTGATTTTTAATTGTTAGAATAGGTACTTTCAACATCAGTAGACATTCTTTATGATTTTATAAAAGGGTGCTTTGCTATAGGAATGGTCTAATGTCCGGATGACTAGGTCATCACTACCTCCATATCCAAACTGACTTCACATTATTCACCATAACTACAAAACTGATATCATGGAATAAAAACTGACCTTATGAATAAAACTGTGTGGTGACATGGATTGTTCAACGGTTTTTATATTATGTTTAAACATATTAAGTGAATACCTTTTTAAATTTAAAATTGCTTATTTTTCAAAGTCAATTTCATCTTCTTCAGAGTCCTTTTCTACCTCCTCCATGTTAATTCACCACCTCTATGTCTATTGTCTTCCCTCCTACGTAGTGTTATCATTCCATGTTGTCACCTCTCCTCCACACAATATTATCATTTAAATTTACATACTGGTCTTCAAAATCAGTCCTTTATTCTGTCTGATTTGGTATTAGCTGGAGCATTGTCTCTCCCACACAGTTTATCATTCCACATTGCCAATTCTCCTCCATGCTACATATTGGTTTGCACGCTTATGACTTTATTCTACTCTCTCTAGGTATTAGCATGAATACTGTCTTGCCATTTCACGGTGAATACTTGCCATTTCCTTTGCAAATATTTGCTTTTTCTCCCTTTACTCATCTCATCACTGACTCATGATCGATGTAATTTAGATTTTATCTACTTTTCCTGAAATTGCATTTACTTGTTTGACAGACAATATGATCAGAAATTATGTTCCCAAATTATTCATTGCTGAATATTCTCTTCAAAAAAATGAAATATATTAACATTCTACAGTAAATCTTGGGTGTTTGTCACATGAGCATTTTTGAGTATCGCTGAAAAAAAGACATATTTTGTCAAATGTTTTTGGCTTATGATGTTTTCCATTTACTTCGGCGAATTGGTGAATGAAAGGTTAAAAACCTGAAGCAAAATATGACTTTTATCAGCAATACTCAAATTCTGTACGAACAAATGACAATTAATTTATGTGCATTATTATTGTTTACCCTATTGCCTAGTTTGTTGCTGTTGTAAAATTTAACAGATAAGAGGACATTGTGCAAATCTAACATCACAGAGGAAAATTTCGCTCATATCCCAGGAAGGCAATGGCATAATGGCAATATTACTTTATTAGTAATCCAAAACCCCAGGTGAATGGTCTGAGGATGTGGGATTTGAATCCCATTGTGGCTTATGGTGAAATTGCAACAAGTTCAAAGTTTGTCGATGCCACAAAACTTGGAAAATTTGTTAACTGTGTGGAGGCAATGTAAGACATTGATATGTTGGTGGAGCGGGTCAATAGGTGGCAGATGAAGTGCACTGTGGGACAGTATGAGGTGCTACCTTTTGACATAAAGAATGTGGAGAGTCACATGAAAGGGTACCATTCTAAAGGAGCAAAGAATCTTGAGTGTAAATGAACAAAAGTTGTTAAACATGGCAGGACAGTTAGACGGAGCTGTAAATAAAGTGTACCATGTTCTAGGCTTTGTAAATAGGAGGATTGAGTGCAACAGCAGGGGGATTATGATGAATTTATACAAGATACTACTTTGGCCTCAGCTGGAGTATTGTGTAAAGTTCTGGGCACCACACTATGATAAGGATGTGAATGAATTGAAGAGAATGCAGAAGAGATTTACAAGAATGGTTTCAGGAATGACACAGCTCAGTTATCAGGAAATATTGGAGAAGTTGGAACTGTTTTCCTTGAACAGGAGAAGGCTAAGAGGAGATTCGATAGAAGTTTTCAACATCATGAAGGGTCTGGACAGAGTGGGTAGGGAGAAATTGTTTCCACTCATAAATGAATTGAGAACTGAAGGTTACAGTTTTAAAGCCTTTTGCAAAACAAGGAAATGCAAGGTGAGAAAAAGATTTAAACATATTGAATGTTAGGGCCTAGGAAGTACGTTGAAGGCAGTTCATTGAAGCAAAAAAAAATTGGATGCTTGAGTGAAACATCATTCAGGATTTTGGGAAATTGCAGAATATCTTAAATTGCAGAATAACTCTGTTAAGATGTTCAGACATCCAGTGGACATGAAAACTGAATGGTATCTTTCTGCAGTGTAATAATTCTGCGATTCTGTGATAGATAAAAACATAGAAAATAAGAGGAATAGTCCATTCAGCCCTTTTGAGTCTTCTCCATCATTCAATATGGTCATGACTGATCATCCAACTCAATAGCTTATTCCTGCTTCCACCCTCCATACCCTTTTGCCATATATTATAGTCAATGTATGTTGGGACAGTGTGCTTTAAGCGGTAAGTCACATGACCTTAGGAGTCATCTGCCAGATTTGTGAGCTTGTTCAACCTGGTTTGATCTTGTGCAGCCTACACAGTTATAAAACAAAACCTCCCTTTTTTTTTGCTGCAGACAACAATGTTCTTTAGTTCTGATTAGAGCATATTAACTTCCAAATGCAGGATAGTTGGCAACAAGGGAGTATCAGTCACTATGTAATAGAGAGAAGAGAAAAAGTCCTTTTCTCATTCATTGAAGGGCCCCAACTTTGGATCAACAGAAGAAGAACAGAACTTGACTTCAGACCCATTAAGACAGAGCGAGGGAGGGTGATGGCAGATTCCTTGTTCTCAAAAAACAAAATGAGAATATTCAAACTTTAAATGGGAGGAAATTGGAAAGCTTGGTCTGCAGAACTCACCATGAAAGAAGTTTCAAGCACAGATGAAGGGAAAGGAAGAAAAATTCCAAATTCAGGGTTAGAAATTAATGAAAGACTGTTGCAATTTGGTTAGGAGAAGAACCTCAGAAGATAATATTGATTTTAAGAAGGTTTTGAATGGTAAAAGGGCCTGGTTATGAACCTCTCAAATTCAGAACAAAATGCCAGGACAATTTGGTGCCACTAGACACTTTGAAGAAAAATTGGAAGCATGGAAAGCCTACACTGAAAGATTCAGTTTTTTTTTATAATTAATGAGATGAGGACATCACTGACTAGGCCAGATGTTTATTGAATACAAATTCCACCATCTGCTGTGGTGGGATTCAAACCAAGATCCCCAGAATATTATCTGGGTCTCTGGATTAACAGTCCAACAATAATACCACTAGGCCACATTATAACAAATAGAATTGCAGGTGAATTGGTAGTACCTATGTTCCACAGCACGATAGGTAGTAAAGCTCTAATTTGCTTAGAAGCCTTGTGCAGACAGCCAGACAAACCTGGAAAGAAAACATGCCAGGAGTTAAATGATATTTTGGAGGATATTGATGTCCCAAAATCCATACCAAGCACAGGGAGGTTGGACTCTACTGGAAGAATTAACTGAAAGGGGAATTCACCATTCTATTGGGAGGATGTTGTTAAACTTGAGAGTGTGAAGAAAAGATTTACGAGGACGTTGCTGAGACAGGAGGGTTTGAGCTGTAGGGAGAGATAGAATAGCATGGGGCTTTTATCCCCAGCTTAGGCTTAGGGTTGACCTTACGCAAGTTCATAAAATCATGAGGGGCATGGATAAGTTGAATAGCCAAGGTCTTTTTCCTGGGGTGGGGGAGTCCAAAACTAGAGGGCAGAGGTTTAAGGTGAGAGGAGAAAGATTTAAAAGGACCTGAGGGTTAACATTTTCACGCAGTGGGCACTGCATGTATGAAACAAGCTGCTAGCGTAGTGGAAGTGGGTATAACTACAACATTTAAAGTCATCTGGATGGGTACATGTATAAGAAGGGTTTAGAGGGAAATAGGCCAAATGCTGGCAAATGGGACGAGATCAGATTGGGATATCTGGTTGGCAGGGATGAGTTGGACCAAAGGGTCTGTTTCATTGTTGTAGTGAATCTATGACCCTTGAGTACCTTGTAGAATACTGTGAGTTTGGGGATGTTTTGCATGAGGCCTTAAGAAACAGACAAGTGTGCAGCCTATGAAATGAGGTCATCTAATGAAGCTACTCACTGAGAGAAACCTTAATTTTGAAACTGACAGCGCAAGTTAGCAACACATCTAGGGCATAGCACTCCAACACATAAAATGGTGGCCACACAAAGGAAACAGGAGCTGTGCAGAAGCAGGAGGTGCTACTTGTCTGGCAGATCTGGACACTCTGAAAGTGACTGGGAGGCCCAGGTCGTGAGATGTGAGTGAGTAAACGATTTTATTAGGGCCTGCTGGAGGAAACGGAGCAGTCAGGAAAATCTCCTGCCAAAACCCAAGGAAGAAGATCCATGCTGTAGGCCATGAGGAAGAAGTAGATACTGCTAGTGAATCAAACATCTCTGACAAGGAATTTAAATTGAATGCCCTGGCAACTCAGGGCGAAAAGCATAGATCTTAGGTTGTGCCTAAATTGAGTGGCCAACCCATCAAAATGAAGGTAGACACGAGGGAGGCAGTTTCTGAAACAATTTACGATCAAAAGGTGAGGCATCTGCCATACAAGTACACCTACATCATTCTCAGGATATCCACAGAACAGGTGACATCCTTAAAAAAAGAGGTAATGGTGATGGTATAACTGTGGGACTAGGACATTGAGTTACCCCTCCACAGCGTTAAAGGAACTACCCAGCTTAATGGGACATTTGTAGCTACAGAAAATAAAATTAAACTGGGTGAGCTGTGAGCAAACTGGTCAACTCTAAAACAGGTTGACAAGACACCTTTAATAAATGTCATGGTGTTTCCGAAGACACCTTTGGAGAAACGAAGGGAGTCCAGGTTAAACTCAAATTGAAACCAGATAGTCAGCCCAGATCTCTGAGAGCACACGTAAGCAATCTGTCCAGGAGTACATGCAGAACTAATGAGGTTTGCGGATACTCAAATTATTAGTGACCAGTGATTGAGCAACCCCAATTGTACCTATTTTCAAACATGACAGATCAATCTGAACCTGCAGCAACTTCAAAGCTACTGTTAATGCAGTGCTATTTCCAAATAAATACCCATGGCCCTTGATTGACTTCTTCCAGGACTCAACTGAACATTGAGGGCACATCATCAACAGCAAGGGGCATCAAAAGGCACCAAAGAAAACGGACAATCATAGAGGCTCCTTGGCCGACTAATTCCATTGTTCTATTATGTTGTTTTCAATGGAGTCTTCTAGGAAGCCCAGGAAACCTCTGCATGCACATTTAAGTCAAAAAATCCTTCACTGAAGTTGCTCTTAATGGCTCTAAGTCACAGGATTCTGCATTCAAGACCTACTTGAGGACCTGAGAACGAACATCAAAGGCTGACACTCCAATGTAGTACTGACGGAGTGCTGCGTTCTCTGGTGAGCCATCTTTTGGATGTGCTGTCTGCTCACTCAGGTGGATGTAAAGAAAATCCCATGGTATTCCTTTGAAGAAGAGCAGAGTGGTTATTCTTGCATTGTGATCTGGCTAATACTTATCCCTCAATCAAGATCTCACAAACAAATTATCCAGTCATTTATCACATTGCTGTTTGCGAAAGTTTTACAGCTGCCCAACTTGGCTACTGAGCTTTCTGCAATACAACTGTGAGTAAATTTGAAAACGTATTTCATTGGCTGTGAAATGCATTTGCGATATCACATGGTCATGAGGTGTGAATGCAAGTCTTTCTTTTACAAACATATGAACAAAGAGCAAGAATAGGCCACTAGGCTCTTCAAATCCACTCTGCCATTCAATGAGATCATAGCTGACCTTACTAATTACCTGTTGACATGTTTAAATTGGTAATTGGCCTCTCCCATTGGGGTTGCTTGTACATATCCAAATGCTGTTTAAGAAAATACGGAGGACATCAGGTTGAAACTAACTCCCGACTTATTGTAAATTTAAACATTTTTATCTACATACCATTGCTAAACGAAATTATCCTTTGAACTTACAACTTCACAAAAAATGGAAACAATAAGGAAGATTGGATTAGAAAGACACAAGAGACAGATAGGCAAAATATGAAAAAGTTATGATATTCAAATTTTAAAATCTTAAAATCACTAACGTCAATTTACTACAGAAGGGAATAAGATCCCACAGTGAAAATCTAACGCTTTTGAATTTCAGAGAATGATTGGATTTCCAGGAACATAAATCTGCTCACTATAATTACCCTGTTAAGTACAGTCCTAACTTGCTAAGGCAAATTTACTTAGCAATTCATGCTCAACTACATCAAATTCATGAACGGGGTGGTTGAATACAAGCTATCATTTTCATAAGGTTACACAAGCAAGAGACAACTCAGTCAGCAACTTATGGTGATTTATATTGCTTCTACATCACACGTTTGTGCATAATTTAGATATTGCAGACGAATACCTGGAATGAGCAGATTGTCTTGCAAGGAAACAGTAAGGACTGCTGATGCTGGAAGCCATAGTCACTGGATGTGAGGCTGGAAAAGCACAGCAGGTTGGACAGCATCTGAGGACCAGGTAAGTCAACATTTCAGGCCAAAATCCTTCGGCAGGACTGGGGAGGGGGTGGGAAGTCCACAAGTAAACAGAAGGAGGAGGGTGGGGCTTGGGGGTAAGGGTAGGTGGATGGTGATAGGTGGATGCAGGTAGGAGGTTATTGTGATTGCTCAGTGGGAAGGGTGGAGTGGATAGGTGAGTAAGAAAACGGACAGGTTAAGTCAGGTCAGGGAGGCGAGGAGGAGGCGAAGGGCTGGGCATGGGATAAGGTTGTGGGTGGAGGGATTTTGAAGCTGGTGAAGACAATATTGAGGCCATTGGGCTGTAAATTCCCAAGGCAAAATATCAGGTGTTGTTCCTGCAGTTTACATCTGGCCTCACTCTGTCAGTGGAGGAGGCCAAGGATGGACATGTCATCAGGGGAGTGGGAGGGGCAATTAAAATGGATGGCAGCCTGAGGGTCGGGTTTGTTGGTGCGTGCAGAGGGTGCGTGGGTCCCCGAGCCTGCGTTTGGTCTCCCTGATATAGAAGAGATCATATCGGGAACAATGGATACAATAGATTAGATTGGATGAAGTGTGGGTGAATCTCTGTCAGAATTGTTCAGGCCCTTGCACAGAGGTGAGAGGGGAGGTGTTGGGTAGATGTTCTACCTCTTGTGGTTGCAGGGAAACGTAGCGGGTGTGGTAGAGAAGTTAGTGGGGAGTGTAGAGCTGACGAGGGAGTGGCGGAACGAATGGTACTAGTGGAAAGTGGACAGAGCAGGGAAGGAAGAATCTTTTTGGTGATGTGCTCTGATTGTACGTGGAGGAAATGTTGGAGGATGATGCAGATTCAGACGTTGATAGGGTGGTACGTGAGGATGAAGTGGACTCAATTGTTATTGTTGTTGGGGGAGGGGATTTGAGGGCAAAAGTGCAGGAAATGCAGGAGGTGCAGTTGAGGGCATCCCTAATAACAGAGGAGGGGTGCTCCAACCACTCCTATGGGTTGTGTGACCGCCGTTTCCACTGACATCAAAGGCTATGTCACTACTGACATAGAACACCATGTGACAGTCGCTTCCGCTGACATAGGAGACCACGTGACTGATGACATAATTGATGACTGGGGTCTTCTGCTCCCCCCCCCACGCCACTGCTCCAGTGCACACAGCCACTCCTAATGAAGTCTCCGGCCCAATTCCTGGCCTCAGTTTTACACCCAGCCCCAGCCCCAAGCCCTGCCAGGTATTCATCATTCCCCCCAGACCTCCCCCTCACTGAGGATAAATGGTCAGTTCTCAGCAAAGGACTCACTTTCATTCTTCTGCACCCACACAAACAAATTCCGCACACATCTGTGTGTCAAGCTCTTTGTCTGCCGCCTCTGTGCCTATTTCTTTGAATGGGAATCCAACCCACCCTCTAATGACACCTTCTCCCTCCTCCAGCAAATTCCATCCTCCAGTACACCGGCTCATGACCTCCTACCCCCTCCCCCCGACCTTTTCATCTCATTCACCACAACATCAATCACTTGGATCTCTCCACCCCTCTCACTTATTCCAACCTTTCCCCATTGGAATGAACAGCCCTCCGCTCCCTTTGCTCCAATCCCAGCCTCACTATTAAAGCTACTGATAAGGGGAGCACGGTGGTAGAATGGCAAACTGACCTCTAAATCGCAAAGGCTAGAGACCAACTTTCTGACAATTCCTTTTACCATCCCATTGATCATGACACCACCTATGATAAACAGGCCATCACCTCACAGGCCATTAACAAACTCAGTACTTCAGGTAATTTCCCATCTGCAGTCTCCAACCTGACAGATCCCCAACCCCGCACCACCCATTTCTAGCTTCATCCCAAAATCCATAAACACAACTGCCTGTGCCTGCTCCTGCACCTATGAGCACATCTCCTACTGCAACTCTGTTCCTTCCCCTTTGGTCCAGGAACTCCCTACCTACTTTTGTGACAGAACCCACCTCCTCCACCTTTTCTAAAACTGTCAATTCCCGGGTCCCCAACACCTAATCTTCACCATGGGTATACAGTCTCTTTACACCTATATCCCACACATGGAGGGCCTAAAAACCTTCTGCGTTTTCCTCTCCTGTAGGCCCAACCAGTCCCCGTCCACTGATACTTTCATTCGCTGAGCAGAACTGGTCCTCACACTCAACAATTTTTCCTTTGATTCCTCCCACTTGCTACAAATCAAAGGGTGGCCATGGGTACCTGCATGGGCCCAAGCTTTGCCTGCCTCTTTGTAGGATTCCTGGAACAGTCCCCCTTCCACAACTACACCGGCACCATCCCTCACTTCTTTCTCCGTTACATTGATGACTGCATCGGTGCTGCCTTGTGCTCCCACGAGGAGCTCAAGCAGTTTATCAAGTTTGTCAATGCCTTCCACCCTGCTCTCAAATTCACCTGGACCATTTCTGGCACCTCCCTCCCCTTCCTGGACCTTTCTGTCTCCATCTCCAGAAACCAACTCTCACTGACATACATTTTAAACCCACTGACTCCCACAGCTACCTTGACTACACCTCCTCTCACCCACCCTCATGTAAAAATACTATCCCAAACTCCCAATACCTCTGCCTCCGCTGCATCTGCTCCCACCATGAGACATTTTACTCCAGAAAGTCCCAGATATTGTCCTTCTTTAGGGACTGGAATTTCCCCTCCTCCGTTATTAGGGATGCCGACAGATGTTCACCTGCACTCCATCCAACCTGACCTATTTTTTTGGTTGTTCCCAATGTGATCTCCTCTTTATCAGGGAGAGCAACCGTAGACTCGGGGACCAGTTTGCAGAGCATCTGCCCTCTGTATGCGCCAATAAACCCAACCTTCTGATTGCAATCCATTTTAATTGCCCCTCCTACTCCCTTGATTACATGTCCCTCCTTGGCCTCCTCCACTGTCAGAGTGAGGGCAAGTGTAAACTGGAGGAAAAACACCTGATATTTCATCTTGGGAGCTTACATCCAATTGGCTCAATATTGACTTCACCAGCTTAAAAATCCCTCCATCCCTATCCTTATCCCATGTCCAGCCTTCCACCTCCTCCTTGCCTCCCTGACCTGACTTAACCTGTCTATTTTCCTACTCGCCTATCCATTCTACCCTTCCCACTGAACAATCACAATAATGACCTACCTGCATCCACCTATCACCATCCCACCTACCCATCACCCCCAGCCCTATACCCTTCCCTCTACTTACTTCTGGTTTCCCCTCCCCCTTCTCAGTCCTGATGAAGGGCTTTGACCTGAAACATTGACCTCTCTGCTCCTCGGATGCTGTCTGACCGGCTGTGCTTTTCCAGCTTCACATCCAGTGACTCTGCCTTGTGAGGAAAGGATAGACAGGTTAAGCCTTTATCCTCTGAAGATTAGAAGGGTCAGAGGTGACTTAATTGAAACATATAGGATCCTGTGTGGATATTGAAAGGAGTTTCTCTCTCGTGGAAGAATCTAGAACTTGGAGTCATATTTTTAAAAACAAGCGTCGCCCATTCAAGACAAAGATGAGGAATTTCTTTTTTCTGGTCACTGAATATATCTACCAAGAGGTCACCAACGTACTTTTAATTAAATAAAAGCAAATTTTATTACATAGACACATAGATACATAGAAAATAGCAGAAGGTCATTCGACCAATTGAACCTGTACTGACTGACCGAATCCCTCTCAGATGGTTGTGAGTATTTGGAATTCCCTTCTTCAATGGATGCAAAACCTTTAAATATGTTTAAGCCAGAGCTAGACAGATTCTTGATTACCAAATATTATTGGCGATATTCAAGACGTAGGGTTCAGATTAAAATCAAATCAGCCATGATCTTGTTGAAGGCTCAAAGAGCCAAGTGGCCAACTTTAGTTTCTTGTTTTCTGTTTGCATATTGTAGTGAAGGCTTATCATATATTATCAATATTTGGAAACGTAGCGTCTGAAGTAGAAGTAACTGGGTTTATGGTAATGATCAAAAATTCATTTATTTTAAGGATTTGACCATTCAGCCTTTCCATGAAACTGTTCGATTAAGCTGAATGCCCAAGCAATCTGTAAAAGAACCAATACCTCTTTTTTTTCCGGAAATTTCAGTTTTGAGGTTTGGACAACATTTCCAACATAAAATGAGATCTATTTGCAACACTGATCTGTAGTTATTTTCACTGATACTTCATTTTCAATGGTGAAATTTTTTTTTAAAGTATGCTTTGTGTCAGCATCTGTTCCTATTATAGCCAGTAAAATCAAAGGTTAGCTTCTTTAGAAAACATAAAATTGGGCCCACTGAGCTGAATGGTAGCAGGTGGACACTATCTTACCATTCTGGCAAAAAGATTCATCTCTAGTCTTAGAAAAGTGTCACATACTTTTTCAGTTACAAGAAGGCTTTATTTTTCATTTTATCAATTCAAGAAATCCATAACATTCAGGGGAATTGTGTGTCATGTCATCCACTGGGAATTGAACTGCTGCTGAAATCTCTGGACCTAATGGTCTTCAGTGACAGACTGACATTTGTGTTTTGGCCTGTCTGACAGATCAGCTGTCAGTCAAATGTTCAACTTTGAATTCAACTCACGAGTAGGATTAGTGTTATAAACAGTAAATTCTTATAGGCAGTAATAGTATGAAAATGTGTTATATTTGATGCAGCTACTAGAACAATGAATGCATTCAAATACTTGGGATGTTCATTCACATTATTTTTCCTTAATTTAAATTAACATATTTCTATAAGTTAACGTGTTCATATATTGAGCCAGAATAATTTGTAAACTCCATTGGCACTTTAAGGTAATTGTTTCTCTTCATGTCACAAATACTGCATGTCCCACTAATGTTAACTACAGTGCATTGCACAACCTGCAGCATTGATGAATCACCACCCAATTCTCAGCACTGCCTGGGTGAGGAACAGTTATCAGGAGGCAAAGAAGTTGCTTCCTATGATATCATTTTAATATAGGGTGGGGGATGGTTCAGAGCAAATCAGTATAAATTTTCCTGTTAGAGTGAAGGGGTAAGTTAAATTTCAAGGGAGCAGAGATCTTGCATTTGGTCTCAATTTCCGATATTGGTTCTTTTTGCTATAACTCTCTTCAATTTTGGACTGTGGCTGCAATCTTTACAATGTGAAGTAAATTTCTCCCCTGTGTTCTTTCCTTGGAAAATGTTTTAATTCTCCTTCTGAAACTAGATGTGTTGTTCCACATTGAAGGTCAATTGCTCAGTATGAAGACTTGAAAATTTATTACCATTCCTTCATTGTTGTTAGGTCAACATCCTGGGAAGCCCTCTTGAACAGCATTCTGGGTGCACTTAAACCATGGACTGCGGTAGATCAAAAAGGCACCTCATCAGCACTTTTTCAAGGGCCCTTAAGGATGAGTAATACATGTAGGCCTTGCCTGTGAATTCCATATCCCTGATTTAGTTTAATTCATTCGTGGGAGTTGGGCGTTTCTGGTGACTTGACTTGATATCCCATCATAACCTACTAAACACTCCATTATTTATCTGCCCTTCCCTCTTGCCACCTTACGCTCTTGCACCCTATGTACCTGGCACTTTTCTTACCTGGCAAACTACCTATCTGCACCCTGGAACCCTGCTTAACTGGCATAATACATTCTTCTAGCCTACCCCTACCCATGTGGCATAATAATCTCACATTTAACATAAGTGAGTAATCTAACCTTTCACAGGAGTTGTTATGGTGGCTACCTGTGATGCTGGATCTTTGAATCACAGAATATAGCAACTGCTGTGAAAGAAGTTGTGTGGTTTGCCTTTTCCTGATTATCCTCCGGCAGTCAACATTTACCTCCAAGATGAAGGACCTGTCAGATTTTAAGTATGGCTCTGCATTTCTGAAGGAGCCCTGATTAGAATCTCCTGGCAGAAATGCAAAGTTTTTTTTAAATTCTCTTACAGCTTGTTGGCATTGCTGGCTGGGCCAGTATTTATTATCTGTCCATAGTTGGCCTTGAGAGGGTGATGCTGAACTGCTTTCGTGAACAGTTGCAGTCCATGTGCTGTAGGTTGACACACAATGCCTAAGGGAGGGAATTCCAGGATTTTTTCCAGTGATAGTGAAGGAATGGCAATATATTTCTAAGGCAGGATGGTGAGTGACTTGAGAGGAGTTTCTTTGGTAGTGGTGCTCCCATTTATCTGATGCCCTATCCTAGATGGAAGTGGTTGCAAGTTTGGAAGCTGCTTTCTGACAATCTTTGGAAAATTTCTGCATTTTATCTTGTAGATAGAACACATTGCTGCTACTGAGCATTGTATTGGAGGGAGTAGATGTAGGGCCAATCAAGTGGGCTGCTTTTTCCTGGATGGTGTCATACTTCTCGAGTGTTGTGGGGGCTGCACTCATCCAGGCAACTGGGGAGTATTCATCACACTCCTGCCTAGTGCCTTGTAGACGGTGGACAGACTTTGGGGAATCAGGCGATGAATTACTTGCTGCAGTATTCCTAGCTTGCTCTTGTAGCCATTGTATTTATATAGCAAGTCCAGTTGAGTTTCTGGTCAATAGCATCCACCAGGATATTGATCAGAGGCAATTCAATGATGGTACCTCAACTGAATGGCAAGGGGTGGTGGTTAGATTGCTTCTTATGGTGATGGTCATTTCCTGGCATTTATGTGGCAGAAATGTTAAACTTGCTGCTTGACAGCCTAAGCCTGGACATTGTCCAGGGCTTATTGCATTTGAACATGGACTGCTTCAATATCTGAGGAGTTGTAAATGGTGCTTAACACTGTGTAATCATTGGGGTGACCATCCCATTTCTGACCTTATGATGGAGGGAAGGTTATTAATGAAATAGGTGAAGATGGTTTGGCCTAGGACACAACACTGAGGAACTGCTGTGGAGATGTTCTGGAGCTGAGATGACTGAACTCCAACAACCACAAACATCTTCCTGTGAGTCAGATATGAATCTAAGGTACCATTAGACTTGAAGGTTAATGCTGGTTTCTCTCAACAGCATCTGCTTGACCTGGTATGTTTCTCCTACACTTTCTGTTTTTGATAAAAAAAAAACTCTTTTCTGAGTGTCTAGTGAGGTATTGTAGAGATGAGTGCTTGGACCCCAACATCCATTTTATCTCCAGGTTTGCTGACAACACAAAACTGGGTGGGGGGAAAGCTTTGAGGAGGATGCAGAGATATTTCAGTGTGATTTGGACAAGTTGAGTGAGTGAGCAAATGCATGGCAGAGGAAGTATAATATGGACACATGTGAGTTTATCCATTTTGGTGGCAAAAATAGAGAGGCAGATCATTATCTGATTGGTGATAAATTGAGAATTGGGTGTTGCAATAACCTGTATTTCCTTGTACACCAGTTACTGAAAGTAAGAGTGTAGGTGCAGCAAGCATTGAAGAGATAAATGATATGTTGGCCTTCATGGTGAGGGGGTTTGAGTGCAAGAGCAGGGATGTCTTGCTGCAATTGTACAGAGCTTTGGTGAAACTACATCTGGAGTATGGTGTACAGATTCAGTCTTCTGATCCGAGGAAGGATGTCCTGGCGATGGAGAGAGTGCAATCAAGGTTCACAAAACCAATTCCTGATATGGCAAACTGATATATTAAGAGAGGTTGATCAGCTAGGACTAGTCTCGCTGGGCTTTAGGAGAATGAGGATGATCTCATAGGAGCCTGTGAAATTCCAACAGACAAGATGGGGTAAATGCAGGAAGGATGACTGAAGAATCCAGAATCGGGGTCAAAGTTTTAAGAATACAGAGAATGCTGTTTACGCCTGAGATGAAGAGAAATTTCTTCATCCAGAAAGTGGTGAGTCTATGGAATTCTCTCCCAATTGAGGCCAAAACATTAACTGTTTTCAAGAAGGTGTTAGATGTAGTTCTTAGGGATAAAGGAATCAAGCAGAATGGGGAGAAAGCAGGAACAGGGAACTGATATGGGAAAATCTAGACCTGATGTGACACTGGCTCAGAATAGAGTAGAGGCCGTGGATTAATGATAATGCCATTTGACTAGTAATCCAGAAACCGAAGCAAATGTTCTGTGGGCATGTATTCTAATCCCACACTGGTAGATGGTTACATTCCGGTTTAATAAAAATCTAACATAGTAATAATGACTGCTAATTATGTAAAATATAATTTGGCTCCACAATGTCATTTAAGGAGGGAAATCTGTTGTCCTTACTTAGTCTAGCCTACATGAGATTCCAGATCCACAGCAATGTAAATGACTTTTTACTGCCCTCTGGGCAATTAGAGATGAGCAATAAATACTCACCTTGCCAGTGGTGACAACAGGATTTCTTTTCTAAAAAAAAAGGGATCTCCCACCTAAATGAGGAGATATTCATTTCCTCAGAGAGTTGTTGTTCTTTGGAACTCTCTGCTCCAAAGACCAGTGATGGCAAGGTCATTAAGAATATTCAAGGCTGGTTGAGACTGATATTTGAATGACAAATCAGCTAAACGTTATGGGATTCATGCAGCAAAGTACAGTTGAGGCCACAATCAGGAGAAAACTTGAGGAGCTGCAGGCTTACTCCTGCTCTTAGTTATTGTGCTCTTAAGCCCTTATGAAAAGGAGGATTTTGTAAATGGGTATATAATTAGGTAGCTTGTTCTAACAGCTGGTACAAGTATAAGGAATTGAAT
The DNA here is from genome assembly GCA_024137785.1 of Ginglymostoma cirratum. NCBI lineage: Eukaryota > Metazoa > Chordata > Chondrichthyes > Orectolobiformes > Ginglymostomatidae > Ginglymostoma > Ginglymostoma cirratum. The sequence goes on along the minus strand of JAHRHZ010000075.1, from coordinate 6,035,664 downwards.
GGTCTCCTTCTGTGTTGTGAATTCTGTAATACATGATAAATACTGGAGCAAAATATTGAAATTACTCTCAATCTGAAAGCACCGGAAGCATGCAGCAAGCAATCAGCATCAGTTCATGTATAGTGAGTTTGTATTTAGAGGGTTGTCACTTCTTCAGAAGTTCTTCTACCTTTACAAATTTTAATTATTATTACAAGTCAATAATCTGTCTTGTGTTTAGTTATTTAGCAGAGCGCAGTTTTGAAAAAAACTGGATGTAGTGTGTAAGGTTGGCAATATGAAAAGCTTGGTCATCTCCAAAAGTTTGCTCTTTGCTTTTTGCTTTGTTATTTGTGAACATATCAACATGTTCATGTTTGTCCATTAAAAAAAAATTCTTGGAGCCAACATTGTGAAATTGTACTAGAGATAAAAGGTACTGCAGATGCTGGAGAATCCAAGATAACAAGCATGGGGCTGGATGAACACAGCAGGTCAAGCAGCATCATAGCTGCTCCTATGATGCTGCTTGACCTGCTGTGTTCATCCAGCCCCATG
>JAHRHZ010000075.1:5934076-6023889 GCA_024137785.1 Ginglymostoma cirratum | reverse complement strand
TAGGCCCGAAACATCAATTTTTCCTGCTCCTATGATGCTGCTTGGCCTGCTCTGTTCATCCAGTCCCATGCCTTGTTATCTCGGATTCTCCAGCATCTGCAGTACCTTTTATCTCTCTCAGAGTCATACAATGGTCTTGTTGAAAAATTCATTTGCATATGCAAGCAATGCTTCTCATTGGACCTCACAATGCCTGCATTTGAGGAAGAAAAGGAGCTCTTAGAAAGGGAGAGCAAGTGATTTTTACTTCAGGTACATAATGAAAGAGACCTATTTGTACTGCGTAGATAATTCAGTGAAGAAGTAGTCAATGATGTTGTATTTTGGCGTATGACCTTCAGATCATATCCAGCCCAAAAACAGTCCCGCTAAGTCACAATTAGGTAAATCTTTTGTGAAGTTCATTTGTTTGAAATTACTATAGATGTCAGTCCCCAGTGCACAATGCATTGAATAGGCCATGATTAGCTGGAGAGCTAGGCAATGTTTCTGTCACTCCCCTCATGCAATAGAGGAAACAAACAGGAGGACTACTTGCTCCAAGCATGGCCTCTATCACAAATATTCAGAGACTTAGTCTTTGTAGTGAATAATGTGATATAGGTCAACTGGGCCACCATCTACCATGAATTCTCTATTGACGTTTATAGGTAGTCGTCTTTGTAATAAGAAGGAAAGTTACAGCGCTAAAGACCATCCATGGAGACCATGGATTTCAGTAAACAGTTACACAATTGTCACCTCTTCTTTTACTCTGGCTGTATTTAGAGGATTTCTCTTTGTCCCCACATTTGGCCATTTACTCAGGAACACATTCTCCAAATAATCTTAAGGATGCTTCAAGAAAGCAAAGAGTTCTGGGGTCTCCTGGATCTAACAATTCCACTTGCTTAGAAAAACAAAATGCTGCCTTTATTTAAGACCCCAGAAATCCCTTATGTTACGCTTATTGTGAAACTACAGAACAGATTCTAGCACGTATTTAATTTCACTATATGATGGCATCAAATTCAACATATGTACATGCACCTGGAATCTTATACATGTTTAGCCAACAACCGAGCAGAGAATGTCAGAATCATAGAATCCCTTCAGTGTGCAAACAAGCTACCCGGCCCAAAAAGCCGACACCGAGACTCAGAGCATCCCATCCAGACCCACCCCTATAACCCACCTAATCTATCCAGCCCTGAACACTACAGGCAATTTAGCATGGCCAATCCACCTCGCCTGCACATCTTTGGACTGTGGGAGGAAACCGGAGCACCCAGAGGAAACCCACGCAGACATGGGGAGAATGTGCAAATGCCACACAGACAGTCGCCCGAGGGTGGAATCAAACCCGGGTCCCTGGTGCTGTGAGGCAGCAGTGCTAACCACTGAGCCAGTGTGCTGCCGATGTTGATCTCTTCATCTCGAAAACTTGATATTTTTAAAATTTAAAACCTGCAAGGCTGATGCCTTTTAAAAGTGTAAGCAGACCTTGAATCATGAATTATTATTGATTTCCATATACACTTGGGTAATTCTCTAGTCTGGATTTTAAGTTCCAGTGTTAAGTGTGTTCAGAGTATGTGAGGCATTAAAACTGAAAGAGTTGACAATGCTTTGGGAAACTGGTTACAAGGGCCAACTTCTGGTTTTCACTGCAATACTTTACATTGAATATACACAGTCCCCTGAGAAGAACCAGATTGGCACTTAACGTATCTTAATTTCTCAATCACATATTTTATTAAGACTTAATTGAATGGATTAACTGGAACCTTACCCCTTACTAGATTTCTATCCTCATTAACACCACTCGTCCACGCATTCCCCAAATGATGAAAATTCAACAAGCTGATTGAAACCTTTATATTGTATTTCACCTACTACTCCAGGATGAGCAACATTCCTGAATGAGGTCCACCAGTATATACCTTTTGGATCAAGGAATGGGAGAGGTGGGAATTCACTCACAAATTCCTTGTGACAAGCCCCTGTGTGTTGAATAGCAGACCTTGAATTACCTTGAGCAAATGATTAAACAGATTAAGGACAAACCAGGGTTTCTGTGCAGCCAGTTTCCACTGCTGCCTTGATACTCTTCATATTCTTTATAAATCTCTCTTCAAAGAGAGATACAAACAATGCTGCACATTGCCAAGGAGTGTGCCCTCTACAGATCAAATGGTGGATTAGCCATTTTAAACAAATGTGGAGGTGATCAGTTGCCTCTGGGATTTCCTTTGCTTAAATAAAATAAGTAAGTTACACAATTGGTACAGAATTTAACACTTCTACGTTGACTGCATTAGTTTGCAGGCCTTCCTGGAATATACCAGTGAAAACAAGACAAATACACAGTCCTAACTGAAGGAACAGAAGCAACTTTTGGCTTTGTCAAACCTGACAAATTTAAGTGAGTCCTTTGACAAGGTGACAAGGCAATGGATGAGGCTAATGTTGTGGCTGTTGTTTATTTGAACTTTCAGAAAGCATTTGATATGGTGCTACACGGCAGCTTGGTTGGCAAACTAAAAATGTTTGGGATTGATGAATCTTTGGCAGCATGGCTTAAAAGTTGGCTAAAAGATAGGATAGGTAGGTGAAAAACAGATGTTAGGTATAAGGGGCATTTCTCAGACTGGAGATGAGTTGAAGGTAGTGTTCCCCAGAAATTAGTGTTGGGGCGCTTGCTTTATCTAATTTATGTAAATGATTTGGAGATGTGTGTTGAGGGCAAAATCTCTAAATTTGCAGATGATACTAAGCTGTGGAGAATGGGGCAAATTGTAAGGATGATGTGAGTGACTTTGTAGGGACATTGACAAGTTGGGCAAATGGACAGACACCTAGCAGGTGAACTACAATACAGAGAAATGTCAGTTTATGCACTTTAGTAGACGAACCATGGAGAGACAATACAGGCTCAATGGTACTTCTCTGAGGGGAGTAATGGGCCAGAGGGACCTTGTGATTCACGTGCATAATTCTCTAAAGGTGGCCAGGCAAGTTGCTAAGTTAGTAGCTAACAGTTCCTGACACTAAATACTTCTTGTTAAGAAGGCTTATATGATCCTTTAGTTTATAAATAGAGGTAGAGAGTATAAAAGCAAGGAATTGATACAAAACCTCGACAAATCATTGGTCAGACCATGCTTGCAGGATTGTATTTGATTCTAGGAACCTTATTTATGAAAGAATGCAGAATGAAGAAAGTGCAAAAGAGATTTACTGGAATGGTGCCAGGAATGAGGGATTTTTAAATACAAGGAAAGATTAGAGAATTTGTCCTTGGAGCAGAGCAGGTTTAGAGGTGACCTTATTGAGGTGTTCAAAATGATGAACAACTTTGACAGGATAAAGAAGGATATTCTGTTTCTACCAGTTGGCATGTCAGTAACTAGCAGTCACAACTTCAAGTCCTCATTTATCAAGGACCGCAACTTCCTCTCCACAATGGTCAAAAATGCCCTCGACAGTGTCTCCTGCATTTCCAGCAACTCATCCCTCACATCCCCCTCACCGCAATAACAACCAAAACAGAATCCCCCTCATCCTCACGTACCAACCCATCAACCTCCTGATCCAACGCATCATCCTCCAGCACTTCTGCCATCTGCAATCTGAACCCACTACCGAAGACATTTTTCCCTCCCCACCCTTATCTGCTTTCTGGAGGGACCACTCTCGCTGTGACTCCTTTGTCCGCTCCACACTCCCCTCCAGCTCCACCACCCCCAGCACTTTTCCCTGCAATCGCAGGAAGTGCTACACCTGTCCCTACACCTCCCCCCTCACCCCCATCCCAGGCCCCAAAAAGACCTTCCACATCAAACAGATGTTCACCTGCACATCTGCTAATGTGGTATACTGTGTCCGCTGTTCCTGGTGTGGCCTCCTCTACATTGGGGAATCCAAGCGGAGGCTTGGGGACCACTTTGCGGAACACCTACGCTTGGTTCGCACTAAACAACTGCACCTCCCAGTCGCGAACCATTTCAACTCCCCCTCCCACTCCTTGGATGACATATCCATCCTGGGCCTCTTGCATTGCCACAACGATACCACCCAAAGGTTGCGAGAACAGCACCTCATATTTCGCTTGGGAACACTGCAGCCCAATGGTATCAATGTGGACTTCACAGGCTTCAAACTGTCCCCTCCCCTGACCACTTCCCAAAACCAGCCCAACTCGACCCGCCTCCCTAACCTGTCCTTCCTCCCACCTATCCACTCCTCCCACCTCAAGCTCCACCCCCACCTACCTACCAGCCTCATCCTGCCTCTTTGACCTGTCTGTCCTCCCTGACTGACCTATCCCCTCCTTAACGCCCCACCTGCACTCACCTTTACTAGCTCCATCCATGGCTCTTTGACCTGTCTGTCTCCTCTCCACCTATCTTCTCCTTTGTCCATGTTCTATCTACCTCCCCCTTCTCCCTATTTATTTCAGAATCCCCTTACCCTCCCCCATTTCTGAAGAAGGGTCCAGATCCGAAACGTCAGCTTTCCTGCTCCTCTGATACTGCTTGGCCCATTACATTCATCCAGCTCTTCACCTTATTATCTCAGATTCTCCAGCATTGGCAGTTCCCACTATCTCTGAAACAATTTCAAGATTGTCAGCCAAAAAGATGGGGTGAAATGAGAAGAAGTTTCTTTACTCAGAAATTTGTTAGGATTTGGAATAAGTTGTCTGGTTGTGAAGGAGGTAGATTCCAGGTTTCAATAGAGAGAGCTGGATATATATTTGGAAGTTACCAATTAGAGGGCTACAGAGATAGAATCATAGAATCCCTACAGTGTGGAAGCAGGCCATTCAGCTCTTTGAGTCCCATCAAACCTCCGAAGAGCATCCCACCCACATGTCCACTCTATCCCTGTAACTACGCAATCCCCATGGCTGACTCACCTAGCCTGTACATCCCTGGACACTGCGGGACAACTTAGCATGGTCAATCCACTTAGCTTGCACATCTTTGGACTGTGGGAGGAAACTGGAGCACCCAAAGGAAACGCACACAGACATGGGGAGAATGTGCAAACTCCACACAGGCAGTCACAGCAGAGATGGAAGAGAAGTTGGAGGACAAGGGATGTGATGAGGTCAATGAACCAGCAGAGGTGCACTATTCTGCATCGCTTTCCTTGATTATCCTAAGGTTCACTTTGGTTCCACCAATTGATCCAATGCTCAACCTCATACAAAAGCCATATTTACAAACAACAGTTGTTCCTCCCTCCCACCGTACCTCAACCCCAAGCAATGACATTAACATAAAACAATCCTGCAAACAATCATAGATAATAGGTACTGCAGATGCTGGAGAATCTGAGATAACAAGGTGTGGAGCTGGATGAACACAGCAGGCCAAGCAGCATCACAGGAGCAGGACAATCATATCTACTTTTCATACATTTCAAAAATCAATGTTACTACAGGTCTTCCCATTCAGCATTAAGCAACTGAAAAGACATTTACCTAACCAGTGATCAAGAATGTACAAGTTGGGAAAGCGGGGTAACACAATAACATCTATGTTCCTCTAATGCAAAAATATACTTAACAATATAATAATGCCTAACATATATATATTCGTATTCTAGAACAAATAATCCACCATCTACACCCAGGCAAACTCAGTCTTCTGGCCACAAGACAGATATTGAGTGGGATTGGGCATGTGAGAGCTGTTTGAGTCTTTGTGTGGAGTCCTACATCCATATTCGCTTCAAACGTGATCTTTTTCATTGCCTAGCTGCACATCACTCCTACCACTGTACTGCAGAACAATTTGCTCCACAATAGTGAAGTGTCGCAAGGCCAAGCTTAACATATCTGTCATCCTGTTTAAATTGGCATCCTAAATCTACAATCCCTTGTTAATGGTCCATATCCACTTATTGGATTGTCATCTTTGATTAGACTTCAGACTTGTCACTACATATCCATGCAGAAAACATCATTACCATGAATAGCAGTAACATCCCAATTTTACTTGAAGCAGATTTCTCTAATCTCTTTGCAATTTTTAACAATGCATTTTGGAATAGTTCAGTATTTTTCACAAGCTCCAACAGTGCCAAATGATTAAAATCTTCATTGACAGCTTCCTGAATATAGCATGTGAGTACAGCTGAGCTGAGCTTGGGGAGAGTCCTTAACATCGACTCTCCACTAACTTCTGTACCTAACCAGTGATCAAGAATGTACATTTTGCTGACTTGTGGCATGAAAACCACTGAGTTCAAACTTAACTCTTTCTCTGGTCCCACCAAACAACAAAAAGCACTACTTACAATTACATAGCATGGTTAGTTTATTGAAGTGCGTAAGGTGCTTCGCATGAGTGTTACTGAACAACATCCAGAGGTATTAGCATTGAAGACCAAATGCATGGTCAGATAAATTTTACGCTGTGTCTTAAAGGAAGTAAAGATGGTTCAGTGTAGAGAAGTTTCAGCTAAGAACTCAAGACGTGAGGTCACCAATGAAGCATAAAATCAGAACTATTTAAGAGACCAGAATTAGTGGAGGACAGGCATCTTGGAAGACTGTGGGACTGGAGGAGGTTACAGAGATGGGTGTGCCTGAGGTGATATAAGAATTTCAAAACAAGTGCAAACATTTTAAAATTGAGGCTTTGTTTACCATTGAGTCAATGTGAACACAAGGTGATGGATTGATGAGAATTGGTGTGAGTTAGGATGCAGGCAAAGTTTTAGAAGACTTCAAGATTTCAAAGGGTAGAATGTGGAAAGTTGATCATGAACGTAATGGAATAGTCAAACTTCAAGGCAAAAATGGCATGGATGAGCTTTCAAGAAGCACATGAGCTGAGGCAGAGGGAATTTGATGATGTTATGAACATGGAAAGAGGCAATCTTAGTGAAGGCATGAATAGGTAGTCAGAAGAGCACCTCAGATCAAGTAGGACACCAGGTTTCCAATTAACTAGTTCAAACACAGACATTTGTCGTTAGAGAACAGTGATTGGGTCAGAGACAGGACAATGGCTTCAGTCTCCCCACTTAATAGTGAAAGGAAATATCTGCTCACCTATTACTAGATATTGGGCAAAGAGGCTGCCAGGTTAGAGCCAATGAAGGAAAATAGAGGTAACTTTGAGATGGAGCGGGGTGCATAGGACCCATATGGAAACTGATGTTGTGTTTTCAGATGATTTCATCAGGGAGCAGCTATGGATGAGACAAAGTAGGGAGACAAGGAAAGAGCATTAAGGAACACTGGAGGTAATTGTGCCAAAGCAAATAGAGAAGCTATTACGGGTGATTTTTTGGCTATAACTGGAATAATAATAAGAGAACCAAATCAGTGCAGTCTCATCCAATTGAACAATAGTGGAGAGGTAATGGAGTAGCATGGTGTGGTCTAACAAATAAAAAGTAGCAAATGGATTTAAAATAACAAGAAGGGTTGTTTAACTTTGCCACAATCTTAAATGCTGACATTTGTGATTTTGACAAGAATGATTTTTGCAGGAAAGTTTGGATCATTTAAATAAGTAGTTCAGAGAAAGTTGAGCTCTAGATTTGGAAGGTGTTCGGAAGAGGAGGTTGAACCCCTCTAATAATTAAAATTGAAACACAAGCCCCCAATCTGTTACAGTGGAAGTAGAGGCCCCTTTCTAATAATTAAACCCAAAACACTTAGAGAAGCTCACCTCACCTAATCTGTTAAAGTGTTATGGAGAAGGGGAGGTGAAATGAAAGAAAATCCCTGATATTCACTTTGTAAGTAACAAGTAACAATTTATTTATTTAACTGGAACAGTAAACAAATCAACAGGACTACTAACAATCCAACAATATCCCCCTAACTCCTAAGTATTCCCTAACTGAACAAAATTCTACTGGTATGCTACTCCAATAAGCACAAGTCCCACTAATATAAGCCAAGTATAAGAAAAAATAAATTAAAACTTAGTCTCTCAAAGTCCGTACAGAATGTGTCTCCTGGAATGCTTTGCCCTCTCTGCTGTTTCCCTTGTCATAAATACCTTTTGTCTGCTGTTCCCACGAATTAAACACCTTTCTTCTGATGATCCCACGGTCAGGGATGCTTTCGCTGTGAAAACTCTTAACTAGAACTGCAGTGGTAACATTTATGGATAAGTTGGTGCTTTCACAGAGAGCTGAGTGATTTCTTGTGAGACCCCGATGCTTATTTCTCAGATGGCAGTTCGATCTCACAGCAATTTTCAAAAACCCTCTCCTTATATACTTTGAATGACATATCAATTTTCTTACAGTAGTATTGGTCTGAATTTGTTAAAACCACCAGATTTAAATACAATTGGCTTTCAATCACTAAGTGTTTGGTTTAAATTAATTGGCTTATTCCAGCTCATTGCCAAACCATCAAAACATGCCTAAGATGTCCAATCACACAGCCAATTCATACATGTTTCCATTTTAGGACTGGCTGTACATCTTCACCTACATATCGATGTTATTTTTCTGTATAAATCTCTAAGCTTAGAAAAGCACGTATCTCTTAAAGAGACCAAACACTCTACACAACTTCATAACAAAAGTAATAACATGTTCGAAAAATTTGGAAAAGAAAGAAGGCTTGGAGACAGGTTATTAATCAATAAGGTCAAAAGGAACAGAACTGATTTTCACTGTGGATGTACTTCAATTCTTTGATAACCAATCTCAATTCCTTCACTTTTCACATTTGGATCATTCCTTTAAATGCTAAAGTCGAAAACATGTCATGTGAGTTGTCATCACAACCATTGCCACCGGCTGGATAAGAGGGTCAAAATTAAAATGCAAATCACTGGCTATGTTAAAAAGCATCCGGAATACACTCTAATATATTTTCAGGTTTTCCACAGGCTAGCAAGCACCCTGGACCCCAGCACCTCCTCCCCCTCACTCCCAACACAACTGCATGTTAAAATACAGCCCCATGTGTCTTGTTGTCATTTTACCACATTATTGTACTGTTTGGATTAGATCTAATGATTGAAAATGAGTGATATTGAGAAAAAACTCTTTCATAATGTCATCGCCTTTCAACAAAATGTCTGCTAATTTATTTTCACTTAAAATTAAAATGCAAACTCTTTTACTTTAATTATCTAATGAATGATGAAAACTGTATGAGGAGCTATGCTTCATAGCCAATATTATATTTTAGTACAGACTATAAATCATTTTCAATTCTTCAATATTGATGTTAAATAGTTTTAGTCATTATTATACATCCTCTATTTGCCTCTGGTGAGTGTTAATATTCAGGTAGGTATGCCTTTATTTTATCATACTTAGCAGTGAAGCATCAGGATTATTTGAAGGTTCTGTGATATCTACAATCCCTGTTGCTAGATAAATTGCTAGGCAACATAATGTCACTTTGCACTGTAGTAATGTTTGTTGCAAGTGCCTGAAGAATAGTGTTCTCTTGTTTTGTTAGATAGTATTGTAGCATACTGTGCATTGACGAAAAATACTTTAACCATCCTTTTCCTCATCATCATTCTGTATAATGTGACCCAGAACACATAATGTAATGACTGCAGTTCATATGAAAAACCTGTACTTTAGACCTAGCGATTTCCTTTAAATTACACAGTTGCAAACATTTGTTAACACAGCCTAATTATTAATAACATTGCACCTCATATTACATTAATAGCTATAAATTCTTTCTGCTGGGATTCAAATAATGCTGATAATAAAATAAATGAATCCAAATTCTTTCAACAGACAAAATCATAATCCCTGCGCTATTCACTTTGAAAATAAAATAAACATCAATATAGTTAAGGCTCCCAGGAACCTAATAAATGCCTTAATATCTCAAACTGTTGTTATGAAAGTACCTGTGCAAAATAGTAGCAGCAAGTTTATAAGTTTAACTAATTACATGACAGCCAAGGTGCATTGAGTCTTAGGGATGGAACGAATTGACACAATATGACAACTCATGTATCCAATTTGTTGTACGCTAATTCCAATATATTTTGGGGTCAGTTGTATTTTTGTTAAATAAATTTACAGTAATGAATGTACATCAGAGAAGTGGATGAAGTTTTGTGGAAATTCTTCAATCTCAATTTTGCCTTCCACAATCTGATCATGCCATGTGTAAAAATGTTTAATTTGTTCTCTGTCCTAGATCTCTCACAATCAATTTTATATCTATATTGTTCTATTTTTAACTCTGAAAACATTGTAAAGTCTGTTTCTAACTGTTCCATCCTATTCCTTCATAATTTTTTTTTAATTTATTTTATGAGCCTTGGCTAGCATTAGTTGATAATCCCCAACTGCCCTAGAGAAATTGGTGATGAGTCACCTTCTTGAAAAACTGTCGTCAAACTGTGGGTTGAGCCAGAAGAGACCTGTTCAGAAGAGACCAATGTCGGAAATGGGATCAGGAAACGAGTGGCCCGGGTGAAACTCATACTAAGCACCAGTGAACAAGTTATTACTTGGGCTAAGTGCTGTTTGATAACAATTGTGCCTTTTATCACTTTGCTGATGTAGAAGAGTAGACTGAGGGGGCAGCAACTGATTGGTTTGGATTTATCTGACCTTTTGTGGATCGGTCAGCTCTGAGCAATTTTCTACTTTGCGGGTAGATGATAGAAAATGCTAGTATTGTTGGTATAATAGAACATCTTGGCTAAGGGTGCAGTTATTTCTGGAGGACAAATCTTTGATACTACTGTCGGAATGTAGTCAAGCCCCATAGACTTTGCAGTATCCAAAACATTCAGCCTTTTCTTTATGTCATATGGAGAAAATCTAATTGACTAAAAAATTCGCATTGCTGATTCTAGTACCTCAGGAGGAGGCTGGAATAAACTTCCATTCAGCAATTCTGCTTGAAGATTATTACAGTTGCTTCAGCATTGCACTGATATTCAGGACTCCTCTATCATTGACAGTTGAGGACCCTCCTCTGAATAGTTATTGAATTGTCTATTTATGATTAGAAATGGTAGAACTGTGGAGCTTAGATGGAATTAGTTGGTTGTGGGATCAGACAGTTCTATCATATGCTACTTCTACTACTTAACTTGGAATTCCATGTAGTGCTTCACCAGGCTGACACAACTTTTCAAATTAGCTTGGTGCTGCTCGTGGCATGCTCTTCTAAGTTACATGTTAAATCAAGCATTGAACCTCTGTCAAGTTACCCTTAATCTCCTTTATTCTAATGCGATCCCATTTTTAGTCTACTTCTGTACTTGTATTTCCTATGCCAAGCAACATCCAACTAATTCTGTCTTGTAACCTTGTCCCAACATCATTTTCATTTTGTGCAGTCTAAAACTACACAGTTTTTTGCAATATACGCACCTTTTACCATTAAAAAAGTCTCTCTTAATGGCCTTCACTGCCTGAATTACTCATTTTAACATCTTGGGAAACTGAAATATCTAAATTTCTCCATTCGTCTTTCCTCCATTCAAGTTATAATGGTTACATCTTTTTAGCATTTGCATTTAATGACATTTATTAAATTCCATATGCTTTTCATTTTGCTGTTTTCACCATTTTATCATTATTCCCTAACTTTACTTTTGGTTGGAATTATTTTCTATTTCCTCAGTTTGTAGGTCATCAGAAACTCAGGCCAGTAATCTCTCTAATCCAATATCCAACTCATTGATATGTAGTCTGAGCCACCTCTACCTACCTCACACAAAGCACACTTGAATTCAGTCTAGAATTAAGAAGTAACTAAAACATAAATTACATAGTGATCAAAAAAGCATGGTTTTCTGAAAGGGGTAACTGATAGCTGTTTTGCATTGACACTGAAATAGAATATAAAACTATATTTTCTCCTTTTGGTGTTTAGACCTTTGAGCCTCCCCCACCAAAATGTGTCAGAAATGGTGAGTCAGTAAGAATGCAGAGAATGTGCTACTTCCACTGTGTTGATTGTCATCATTTGAAATAATGTAACTGGTAGTAGGCGTCACTTGAAGCAGGCCCTTTGACAAAGACTTCTCCCCACCCACGTACCAACACCCTAACTCTGCTTCCTCCTCTCCTTCCTTATTTTTGTAAGATTTGCAGTCCCACTGGTCTCTTCCTCTTCCAGCTGGATGCTCATACCTCTTTAGTCATGCAGCAAATGGTAGACCATAGTGACTTTCCACATCGTCTATGGAGCGTACATCGTCTATGGAGAATTTTGCCTGCATAGTCTCAGGAACAAAATAACATACTGTATAATGACTCAAGTGGTGGCTGGTGCCTGAGTGTAATGTCCAGCAGCAATTGTGCAGGGGTTTCTAATTGGAGATAGAAATCCCGGGTATAAAGGAAAGTGTGGTATCTTGAAAAGCATTTTGATAGTACCACATTGCTTCCAATAAATAGAGGTAGAATGGACTGCTAAAGAATAAAAGTGTTGTGGATGCCCCTGAATAACAGAAATTAAGATAAGGTTTGCAACTGCGGTCAAAAACCACTGCATATTGATGCACTGATAATGAATCTTATTTGTGCATGCTTAAGGTTCCCTCTTCAGCTGACTGCAAATGGTAAAGTTACTGTGCATTGTCTAAGTAATGTCCACTTTCTTTTGGAAAAGTGATAAAAAGGTGTTTTACCTTGCAAAATCCTACTTACGCTCGGAGATAGTAGGAACTGCCGATGCTGGAGTCTGAGGTAACAAGGTGTAAGAGCTGAATGAACACAGCAGGCCAGGCAGCATCAGAGGAGCAGGAAAGCTGATGTTTTGGGCCTGGACCCTTCTTCAGAAATTGGGGGGGGAAGGGGGTTCTGAAATAAATAGAGGGAAGGGGAGGCAGATGGAAGGTGGATAGAGGAACAGATAGGCGGAGAGAAGATGGACAGGTCAAGGAGGCGGGGGTGAGATGGGCTGACCTTGGGATGAGGTCGGGGGTGGGGAGATTTTGAAGCTTGTGAAGTCCACATTAGGATCATTGCTACCATTACAAAGGAACAGCAGCAGCAGCAAGGAATGGGTAATAGATACCAGTTCCACTCATATGCTGTGAACAAGTGAAAAGGACATATCATTAGACATTTCCTTTTCAGGAATAATTGCAAACTAGCATCTGGAAAACGGTCCTAGAACTACTATGGAAGCCTGGAAGGGGAAATGGTGATGTTGTGGTGATGTCACTGAAAACTAATCCAGAAACCAAGGCTAATTTTCTGCAGACATCGATTCAACTCATAACACTGGTGAAACTAAATTTTAAATAAATACCGAATGGAATATGATGTTTGTCTCAGCACTGGTATTGATTGTTGCAAAGACTGATCATTAATATTCTTTCGGGAAGGAATTATTTACTGGTCTAGCCTATATCCACATCAAAATGGTTGGCTCCTAGTGTCTGAAATGATCTAGTAAGCTATTCAGTTCAAGGACAATTAGGATTCACTTATAAATGCTAACTCTATAGTTAATGCATCCAATTTGTGCTCTTGTGCCCAAAATGGAAATTTTAGCATCAAATTCCCACTACTAGGAGAAACAAACCAACACTAGAACCATTAATTCATAAATTGTTTAATTTAATGCCAACCATCAAAAACACTAACCAATAAACCAGTTAAACTACTTAACACCAACCAGCAAAAACATTAATCAATGAGCTTACTCAGCTATTACTCCTTGTGACATTATTCTTTGATTTTCCTCTCAGCCTCTGTCTGACTCTCAGCTTAATAGCTGAGCAATCTTTCCCCTAACTGGACTGGTGAGCTGTTGCTGGGCACTTGCTTGACATCTGCAGCTCAATCAGAAATTGTCAATGATGCCTGAAGTTGAAATTATTGGGCACTTGCAGCTAGCAGCTCAGATACTGACAATGCAAGTGTCTTGGAGAATAGTATTGAGGTAGAATCTACATCCGGTGAATGACCAGAAATAACTGATCTGGAGCTAGACTAATAGGAATGGATAGGATATCTGCCAGCTACCTGGACAGCAAGGTTGAAGATGAGTTAGAATTATAGAGTCACAGGGTTGTACAGCACAGAAATAGACCCTTCGGTCCAACTTGTCCATGTCACCCGGGTAACCTAAATTAATCTAGTCCCATTTGGCAGCATTTGGCTCATATCCCTCTAAACCCTTCCTATTCATGTACCCGTGCAGATCCTTTTTAAATGTTGTAATTGTATCAAAATCCACTACTTTTTCTGGCAGCTCATTCCATACATGCACCATTCTCTGTGAAAATGTTGTGTCTTAGGTCCACTTTATAAAATTCTCCTCGCGCCTTAAACCTATGCCATCTAGTTTTGGACTCCCCTACCTTGGGAAAAAAGACCTTGATTATTCACATTGAGCATGCATGTCATGATTTTATAAACTTCTTTGAGGTCACCCCTCAGCCTCTACTGCTCCAGGGAAAATAGCCCCAGCCTATTCAGTTTCTCCCTATAGCTCAAACCATCCAACCCCAGCAACATCCTAGTAACAAGCATGGGGCTGGATGAACACAGCAGGTCAAGCAGCATCATAGTAAATCTTTTCTGCAACCTTTCAAGTTTAACAATATCCTTCCTAAAGCAGGGAGACCAGAATTGAATGCAGTATTCTAAAAGTGGCCTAACCAATGTCCTGTACAACAACAACATGACATTCCAATTCCTGTGGTAGTAGGAACTGCAGATGCTGGAGAACCTGAGACAACAAGGTGTAGAGCTGTATGAACATCTTTTCTGAAGATCTTTTTCTGAAGAAGGGTCTAGGCCCGAAACGTCAGCTTTCCTGTTCCTCTGATGCTGCTTGGCCTGCTGTGTTCGTCCAGCTCTACACCTTGTTATTCCAACTCCTGTACTCAATGCACTGACCAATAAAGGCAAGTGTATCAAACGCCTTCTTCACTACCCTGTCCACTGTGATTCCACCTTCAAGAACTATGATGCTGCATTCCAAGGTCTCTTTGTCAGCAATACTCCCCAGGACCTTACCATTAAGTGTATAAGTTCTGCACTGATTTGCCTTATAAAATGCTGTACCTCACAATAATCTAAATTAAATTCCATCTGCCTGTGCTCAGCCCATCGGTCCATCTGATCAAGGTCCCATTGTACCCTGACACAACCTTCTTCGCTGTCCACTACACCACCACTTTTTGTGGCATCTGTAAACTTACTAATCATTCCTCCTATATTCATGTCCAAATTATTTATATGAATACCAAATAGCAATGGACCCAGCACTGATCCTTACGGCACACTTGATCACAGGCCTCCAGTATGAAAAGCAATGCTCCTCCATCACTTTTACCTTCAAGCCGGTTTTGTCTCCTGCAGAAAAATCAGGCAAAAACTTTGATGAGGCGGGAAATAGTAAAAGGCCGGTGGTTTGCACGCCAAAATACCTGGTATAGTGGCAGCCTTGCCATATGGCCAGCAAAGTCCCCAAGTCACTAGTACATCAAACTTACCCACCCTTCCATCCCTGTGTTTCAGATGATTGGGTTGGAAAGGACAGTTTCCAAACTCTGCACCAAGCCTCACACCACTCAGTATGCTTCCGGCATTTGCAGCATATGGCGAGAAGTGAGGGGCATTAGGAAAATCATTGGGAAATCAACTCCTACTATATTTTTCATCTCGCAGCTCTAAAAGCAGCAGTGAAGTAGAACCAAACGTTTTGGCCAAAGTACAAAATTCACTGTGGTTTGACTGCGCAGACTTGTGTCCTTTTCCCTGTGTTTGGGTTTGAAATGGGTTCCAGAAGCTAAAATCAAATTCTACTCCACAGTGTATTCATTTGCTCAAACATTTTTCGAAACAGAGAGTGATTTGCTTTCCTAAAATGGGTTGCTATGGTTTACTTTGGTAACTTTGTTCTCCATTGCTTGTCATTTCTTTCTTCCATTACTGAAGCTTTTAAATGTGATGCACAAAGCACTTAACTGAGTATTTTAGGTTTGGCTATGAGCATCTTACATCGTGTACAAAGCACTCAGACCTTCTATTTTATTTTGTTTTCCTTCCTACCGGTACAAAACTTCCCTTAAATTTAAGTGAAGTGTGACTCATTCAAAACTGCAAGCTGTTGTTTTACGTCAGAGTTCATTGTTTATCAGTTCGCATTCGCATTTTGAAAATTCAACTTAACTTGCCAAGATTCTACATATTTTACTTTTTTCATCATTTCTATTACATTGTTCTCAATTTGCTTCTCATAGGCTTTGCAATACATTATTCATCATGTTTTATCTGCCTCTTTTCAACCGATTTCAAATTTACATTTGTCCCTTCGGGGTTCCTGATCTTTTTGCTGTAGCTTTTACCTGTTTGTTCTTACATTTTGATTGTTAGTAAATATTCTCAGAATCAGAACAGTCCCTACAGTCTGTCAAATCAGGGGGACTACCCTGGAACCTGGGCTTTCATGCTGGGATCACCTCCACCTGGAAGGAACCCAAAATAGATGTGGGGGTGAATTTTGAATAGGTGAGAGTGGTACCATGTTCTTGATTTAGTTTGATTTATTTATTGTCATGTGTTTATTACAAATACAGTGAAGAGTGTTGTTTAGTGTTGCCACTCTCCAGCACCATCTTAAAACACCAAAAATAAACCAAAACACAGAATATAAAGCCAGAAAAATAAAACAATAAAGTTCATCTTATAGCCTTATCTCAAAAATGTTAGGTGGTCTTTGGAACACCTCCCGCTTCGAGCTCAGCCATGGGCCTGGGTCTGGGCCCCTCCACCCCAATGCCTCGAGTCCCTGCTGCTAAACCGATGACACTGCTGCAATGGCACAATGGACGCTGGAACAAAGAGTCACCGCTCTCCACAGTCATCTCATTCCCACCCAATGCCACCACCATGTGTTCCCACTAGCCTGACCTTGCTGATGCAGCCACAGCCAGTGCCATATGGTCAGATCAAACTCACCACCGTTGCTTGGGCCTAGCTGTCGGCCTGGAGCCTCGACTCAGCCTGCAAGCCTGGACTGCGGGTTTAAGCCTGGGACCGGCTCCTCGGTCACTGGGAGACCTTAGGCTCAGGTGGAGCTGCATTGCTGCTGCTGCCGCCACTGGACGTCTCCTTCTTCATCATTTACTCGGCCTTGCTGCTCCCTGTGCCTGTGCTGCCATCTTTGTCCACTATTGCCGAAAGTAATCTTACAATGATTACAAACTATCATTCTCTGTGCTGTTTTGAATGCTCTTTTTCTTTCCACAAAGGCTATTAACAGTCTGATCCTGAGGAATCGAGTGGTTAGATCACAAACAGACATTTCTCTTGGCTTGAGTTTGCTATGTGTAAATCCTTCCCTCCTCAACTCTAGTAAAAGAAAGACTCTGCATGCCCCCTGCACACCCATTTTTGTCCCATGGAACAATGCCCCAGCAAAGATGACAGCGTTAACCCAAGCCTGAGGCCCACAGCCATTTTCCACTTTGATGCTTAGGGATGACCAGGAATTTCTAATTCGGTTCTGGGGACCTACAGTGTGTTTTTTTGAAGCCTCCCAGTCCACACAGGTTCCATTTCTTTCCCATTTTCTGCTGTCTCCCCCTTTACAACTCATTCACCTCCCACACTTGCTCATGCACCCTTTCGGAGGCAGACGTTGGTATGTGTCCAGGGACAGTGTCAACCCCACACACTGTGACCTGTCCTGGGTGAATGTTGACCTTAGACAGTGTGATTTGCCTCAGGCTCGGTATCCTGGTTACAGATGGCTCACCTCAGAGTCTTCCCTTTCCTCACCATCTTGAATACTCTGTTAACAGTAACAGTTTCTTGCAATTTTCCCATTAAATCTTCAGTCTGCTGAAACCATAGAAGGTGCGTTGAGCTTATCCAATGGAAAGTTGATCAGTATTAACCAGGAAGATCCTCGATTCTGTATGGCTGGCTGATATCAGACAGAGCAGTTGTAAGGCTCAAGTGAGCATTTGAAGGATCCTAAGAATGGTTGCGAAAAAGTGATTTTACTTGAAAGTTCTCCCATGTCCTCATTTATGGACTATAATGGCGACAAAAAAAGCAATTCTAATCTTTTATTTGTGGGTATTATGGGGGTAATTTCTTTGCATAATGTGATAAAAAATGGCAATAAAGTGAATGATGGATTTTGGTGTTGTTGGTTGAAATCCACCAAGATAGATTAATCAGGCTGCAGGCTGAATGCTTCATCAGAAGAATGAACCTCCACTAATAGCAGTGCTGCAATGAAGTGCCAACCTAGATTACTTGTTCATGTCCTGAAATGTCTTGTAGCTTGAAGCAATCACCACTGGACTCAGAGAAAATAAAATCACACAGTGAGAAGGCCAAAAAGTATACTTAGAATCAAACAGTAAGGAAGAGCTTTGATAAAACTAATTGGATTTTTTCATTTTTAAAATGTGTTTTTTTTTCCCCTTTCTTACGTTTGTGCTGGATGACCTGTGACTGAAGACACAGTGACACAGTGCAGCAGTTTTCCTGATGAATGCTGGAACAGAAAGGATGGACTTCCAACTGAATCATTATTATAACATGAGCAGCAGTCATGAAAATGGCTTGTTGCTGTGATAGTTACTTCTTCATATCACACTTTCAATGTTAAAATACGTTTGAGATGAATTCTTGACTTTTTTTTACTGAAGCAAGAACTATATCAACAGTGTTTGGGAATGTATGTTTTCTGTATCGTTAGCAATTAATTTTGTCAAAATTATTTTATCACTGACATAGAGTACCATAAGTATATGCATGCATATCACTTTTCACACTTAAGGGAATGCTCAGTAATTTGTTTGGAAACCACATTCTTTGTTAAAATTGACACACAAAAGGCAAATAATTCACTTCAGCCAACCAACAGAACAAGAAATGTTTAAACGGGAAATATAATTTAATACCATTTAGGAATCAAACAATGAACAGGACCATTCTTGAAGAATGGCTTTTTGCACACACACTGTGAATGAAAAGGGCATGACAGAGGGTTTAAATGAATTAATGAGTCAGTGGAATGAGGAAACTGAATTAGCATTCACAGATAAAACTGAATCCGCAAAGGTTAACGATAGTGTCAATTGAAGTTAATCCAGATTTCTTCCAATGTCAGGATAAGGAAAGTCACCGTCTGAATATCCTGGTGATGTTGTGAGAGTTCACAACCTAAAAAAAATTCAAAACATCAACAAGAATAAGCTGCATGTTCAGATAAATCACAATTTTCTTTGCTTGCTTTATTTTTCATGTACATACACAACGGAGAAGGTTGGAATTCATTGTTACTGTTACAATGCCAACCTCTATCAGCATGTGATGGGAGTAGTTTGCTACCACCATCCACACTCCTTGACTAAACTTAAGGGTCTCTTTTTCATATTAGCGGAGAAAATCACCAATAAGTTTTATCAAAATGATGCTCTCTTCTGAACTAGATATAGTTTAAAGCATAATAGCAATTAGGTACAAGTTTCATTAACAAGTTAGACATTGTTAGAAAGACGATGAGGACTTAGGATAACAGGTCTATCCGCTTTAGATTCTATGAAATTCTGCCTTTCCACACCCAAAACTTTATGATAATATTAGATTGGGTGGAACCAACAGTAAACTCATCAAGACATCAAAATCATCAACTTAAACAACATCTCTATCCAAGTATTTGTCATGGATACATGGATAACATTGATATATTTATGTATATAATTGGTTTAATCACTATTTCACCTCCTCCTGTATCTCTGACTTCACAAATTCAACCATTCTGAAGATTTCACAACTTTTCCAGAATATGTTCTCTTCTAACTTGAAAGTTTGGATGGGTCTTCGACTTGAGAATTGTTAATCTTGATTATGCTCTTGAGCCTGCATGTTCTGTCAAGTCTTTTTACATTACAAGGCCTTTTATCTTATAGATGTCCTTCATTGAGAATATTGTTCCTGCTAAACCAGGTAGTCAGTCCATTAATTTATTTGGAGTACTCATAATCCTCTGTATTCATTTTATTAAGGAAATCTTCTTTGCCTAGTCAGGAGGATTCGCCTGGGGAACTTTTAATCTCATGAATTTCTTCTGTGCATGGCAACTGCTCTGTTGAACCAGGTACTTTGTATTTTACTATATCCTAGAGTCCTGGACCAGGCAATTTCCTCTTGACAGTGTTCTGAATTTGTAGATGTTGGCCACCCACCTCAATGCTAACACCCACAAAGTCGTACACAATCCACTTGCAATCTGTGTTAACAAATCTTCGTTCTCAATCTACTGATATGTATATTCTGAAGTGTGTAGACTCTTTATTTCAATTTGTAGATCTGGGTAATTGCTCTCTACGGCTGCCTTGCTGTTGAATCCAACATGTTCACATCCTCAGCCAAACTACTTGAAGATTGTTGCTAACATAACCTTGTTCTGCAGCACTGACATTGACTCACAGTATCTGCAATCTTCTGTACTCTTTGAGTTGGCTTGTAACACGTGTTTTAAGGTTTTTATACCTTCGAAACTGCATATATTCTGCTCTTCTCCTATGATAAGGTTGGCCTTTTCCTCTCAAGTTTTCTCTGTTTTTCTGCTTTCTGCATCCAGGATAATCTGATGAATTTTCTCTATAGTTAAAATTTCTTTGGATAATAATAAACCTGATAAAGGTTCATCGTTAATTCAAATTATGAATTTTGTCTCATCAATTCAGATTTCAAACCTTAAAGTCACTGTTTGCCGTTAATCTGTGCAATCATTAATTAACTTGTTTATGGATTCCCTGAACTCTCTGTTAAATGTCACTCTTTCAAACAATGACATCTGTTCTCAGATTCAATTAATCATCAAAACATATAGAACATCATCAAAAATACTTGTGCCATCTGTTAAGTCCTGACAAGATTTAACTTCATCAGCCATATGTGTTATTGAATGCAATAATGTTTCTACTTACAATTTAATGTCCAGCTTAGAAGCAAAACTGAATTTGAAGAACTATTTTCTCAAAAGCGCCCATTCTTGTGTTCTATTTGGCACATCGCTGATGTTAGATCCTCTAAGTGGTAGCATTTATCCTATTTCTTTCTAACATGATTATTTATTCTTCTTATTTTAAAGCATTTTAATTCTGCTGCATCTCCATTCTGCTGTGTGTATGGATTGTGTCCTGAGATGCTGCTTGGTCCTAAGCAACATGGAGATTCTTTAGAGCAAATAGCATCCTTAATTCACCAGGTATCCGCTCTGTTTTCCATGTTGAGTTTTTTTTCAACATTTGACTTGTTTGGCACATTTGGTAAGGCCAAAAGCTAAAATTTAATGGGGCGAATTGTATCATTGACAATGCATTTAACAAACAATAGTTTCCACCTTAACTGACAATTCACTGCTGCCTCGCAAGAAATATGCCAAGCTGCTTGTCAAAAGCATTAAAGATGGAGCAAGATGTGCCCAATATCTCACCAGATCACTCATCTGATTCTGCCATAAATCTCATAGCCCATGTCAATCATACCCCTGTAGGACTATGGGGTGGCAATGGCCTAGTGATATCATCACCAGATCTATTAATCCAGAGATCTCAAAAGTAATCTGGGGACTCACATTCAAAATTAAAATAAAAGTCTAATGATAACCATGAAACTGATGTCAATTATCAGGAAAACCCCATCTGGTTCACTGATGCCCTTGAGGGAAGGAAACTACCATTCCTAACTAATCTGGCCTACGTATGATTCCAGACCCACAGAAACATTAATTCTTATCTTACTTCCGGGCAATTAGGGATGGGCAATAAATACTGGCCTAGCCAATGATGCTCACATCCTGTGAATCAACTAGAAAAAAATTCCACCCATTATGCCCTTTTATGTCATCCAAAAGGACAGTGATCATGTTAGTATTGTAAACTCTTAACGATCTTGTTAATTTTCTGTCTGCTTTATTTGTATATATAAATTCACTTTTAAAAAGTTAGAAATTATTGGTAATGTTAATAATTTAAACAAATATTCACTGATGAGGTTGGTTGGCTCGCCGAGCTGGTTTGTTATTCCGCAGACGTTTCATCACCACGCTGGGTAACATCATTAGTGCAGCCTCCGATGAAGCGTTGGTGTGTTTTCCCGCCTGGTTTTTAAACTCTGGAGTCCGTTGAGCTGGATTGCCTCACTTCCTGTTTTCCTTTGTAGTGGAGTGTATATGGGATCGAGTTCAATGTGTTTATTAATAGCATGCTTCGTGGAGTGCCAGACTTCTAGGAATTGCCGTGCCTGTCTCAGCTTAGCTTGTCCCAGGATTTTGGTGTTGTCCCAGTTGAATTGGTGGTTCTCCTTATCCATGTGGATTGAGATGAATAAACATTGGTCATGTCTTTTTGTAGTCAGTTGGTGTTTGTGTACCCTTGTTGTTAGTTTTCTTCCTGTTTGTCCAATGTAGTGTTTCTCACAGTCTCTGCAGGGGATCTTGTAGATGACATTGGTCCTGTTCATGGCAGGGAGTGGGTCTTTAGTTCGGGTGAGCAGTTGTAGTAAGGTTGATGTGGGCTTGTGTGCCACCCTGATGCCCAGCGGTCGTAGGAGTCTTGTGGTTAGTTCCGAAGTGTTCCTGATGTAGGGTAGTGTGATGAGTGTGTCGGGGCGTGTAGTATCTTCCTGATGTTGTTTGTTTAGGCATCTTCTGACCCAGTTTTTTGGATATCCATTGTCCTTGAAAATCTGGAAGAGGTATTCTTCTTTCTCTTGGCATAGTTCTGTGTTGCTGCAGTGTGTTGTTGCCCATTTAAATAGTGTTTGCACGCAGCCTCGTTTGTGTCTGTTGGGATGGTTACTGAAATTCAGTACCTGGTCCGTGTGTGTGGCTTTTCTGTGTACTTTCGTTTGGAGTTCCCCATTTGTCTTGCGCTCTACCATGACGTCCAGGAATAGGAGCTGTTTGTTCTTCTCCTCCTCTCTGGTGAATTTTATTCTGGTGAGGGTGTTGTTTACAAGTTTGTGTGTTTCCTCTAGTTTGGTCCATTTAGTGATGACAAAGGTGTCTTCCAAGCAGCATATCCATAGTTTTGGTTGGATTAGCAGAAGGGCCATCCTTTCTTGTCTTTGCATCACTGCCTCTGCTATGAATCTGGAGATCGGTGATCCCATGGGTGACCCTTTGATTTGTTCATATGTTTGACCGTTGAAAGTGAAGTAGGTGGTGAGGCATAGGTCCAGTAGTTTGAGCATGTTGTCTGTGGAGATGGTTTCACTGGGGTCTTGCTCTTGTTCCAGTAGTGTTGTCATTGTTTCCCTTGCTAGTGGTACGTCTATTGATGTAAATAGGGCAGTGACAACAAACGATATCATGGTGTCCTCGTCGTCTATCCTTATGTCTTTGATGAAGTTGAGGAATCGTCGGGCTGAGTGGATAGAGTGCGGTGACTTGTTGACTAGGTGCCTGAGTCTCCATCACACAGATTAGCCAAGGAACTGCAAAGGAGACTCAAGCATCTAGTCAACAAGCCACACATGTGGACCAGGTACTGAATTTCAACAGTAACCATCCCAACACACACAAACGTAGCTGCGTGCGAACATTATTTAAATGGGCAACAATACACTGCAGCAACACAAAACTATGCCAAGAGGATGAAGAATACTTCTTCCAGGTTTTCAAGGATAATGGATATCCAAAAAACTGGGTCAGAAGATGCCTAAACAAACAACATCAGGAAGATACTACACGCCCCGACATACTCATCACACTGCCCTATGTCAGGAACACATCGGAACTAACCACAAGACTCCTACGACTGCTGGGCATCAGAGTAGCACACAAGCCCACATCAACCCTACGACAACTGCTCACCTGAACTAAAGACCCACTACCCACCATGGACAGGACCAATGTCATATACAAGATCCCCTGCAGAGACTGCGAGAAATATTACATCGGACAAACAGGAAAGAAACTAACAAGGGTACACGAACACCAACTGACTACAAAAAGACACGACCAATACTTATTCATCTCAATCCACATGGATAAGGAGAACCACCAATTCAACTAGGACAACACCAAAATCTTGGAGCAAGCTAGGCAGAGACAGGAGCAGGAATTCCTAGAAGCCTGGCACTCCACAAAGAAAGCCATTAATAAACACATAGAACTCGACCCAATATACACTCCACTACGAAGGAAAACAGGAAGTGAGGCAATCCAGCTCAACGGACTCCAGAGTTTAAAAACCAGGCGGGAAAACACACCAACACTTCATCGGAGGCTGCACTGATGATGTTACCCAACATGGTGACGAAACGTATGCGGAACAACAAACCAGCTCAGTGAGTCAACCAACCTCAACACCCACAACCCGAGCTACAAATCTACTCCAAAACCTTAGAATATTCACTAAGTTTCATGTAAATTTATCAGTTTGAGCAATTTTCACCCATTAATTCCACTCAAACTCTTTGCTTGTATCTTTAATGTAATATATTTAGGAAATTAGATTCTTAAATACTCACTTTACTGGAGACGAGCAACTATTAAAATCTAAAGACATATTCTGAGCTTCAGGGTCGGTTTAATTTCACCAGATTTAATGTCAGCTCTCTTTACAATGCTTTTTTTTAATACGTCTACTAGGGCTGCATTCACTGCTGCACTCACTTCTATTTTGCTCTTGACAGAAGCTTCTGATTCAGATTAGTTTTTCTTTAAACTTTTCTCCTGCCAGTTATTATCCCACACAGCTTTTTGAAATTGCTCAGAAAAAACTTCAACAGTTGAGTCATTCCCATTCTACCTCAGAATTGCTTTTATTCTCCAGACCAATATTAACTCAGACATTAGAAAAGCACATTCATGGACCATTAACTGCTAGCTCAGAACATTTCAGCAATTGGTTCAGCATTGAAAATGTCACTTTCCTGATTTTATTAGTATGTTTCATTCCAAATATCATGTCTGAAGATAATATTGTGTCCTATTAGTCAAATTTTCCTAATTTTTCCAGAAAGTTCTTCTACTTAAAAGTAACGTAAAACATGCTTTTGCCTATTCTGATTAAATATTAATTATGGCTTGACTAATGAATTTTGAACATTCCTATTAAAATGCAGCTCATTCAGAATGTCAATGCTACAGATAGCAGAATACAAAAGAATGAATCCACTGATGCCAAAGAGAATGCCAAAACTAGCCATTTATGAAAAAGAAAAAATATTTGACTTGACAGCCTTCAGATTTTATTCTTGTGAATGACATGTTAAATTGTATGGTATTGATGATAATGCCAGTCATGTGCATTCAGTTGAATTAATATTGAAAACAATTAGATGCAAGCAGACTAGAATGTATAATTATCCAAGCATCTTTTAAAAAAAATATTTCTTATCGAGGAAATGTAAATGGGGGAAGGGTTATACTGGTCCCAGTATAAAGCATCAACATATTCTTTTGACACATCAGAAGGAAATGTAATACCCAAGAACTGGCAAGTCAGGGTCATCAGAGTCAGGTGGCAACTACAAGAAAACTGATCAGCAACTACACTCTGGGTCCAACGCGCTCACTTCAGAGTTTAACAGATAGAAATTTGTTACCTGCTTGCTGGAGTCTACTCTGCAAAGAGATATAATTGTGTTTGATTGGCCATAATTTGGGAGATGGACCATAAGGTGGGTAAATGTAGTGTTATGTATTTTGATATTTAAATGGAAAAAGCGATACAGTGGAATCTTGGTGGCCTTGTATGAAAAATGCCAAAAGTTAGCATGCAAATACAGTAAATAATTAGGCATGTGACAAATGAAACATTGATCTGATTGAAAAGGAAGGAACTCTTGCTACATTCGCAAATCATATCAAGTGTTCTGCACATAATCCTGGTTACTTTATTTAAGGAGGAACAGGGTAATATCTCACTGGAGTAGCACACTGGAATTCAAGTCCTGCTATTCCTGGCATCACAAAAATGAACCACTAATGTAACTCTACTAGTTAAACCTGAAATCACCATTTAAATTCCTCCTAAAGCTAGATACAGTCAGACACAGGAATAAAAAATGAATCATATAGGTGGGAGAAAGACTGGAAAGACACTTCAATGGTCCTTGTCCCCACTGGTTGCAGAGGTGATCCTATTGACTTATCAGGATAATATTCCTTGATCTTCCTTCTCCAGATCATTTGTTTGCTTGTGCAGTGGGCAGCTGGTTCACACATATAAAGTCTCTGAGTTATTTGTTGAGAACCACAGCTTCCATCAACTGATGAGGGAGAACTAAATTGGCTTTCTTCAGGCTTGAGGGAAATTTTACCGTAGAGAAAAGCACAGCTCTTTCCTTTCCCAAAGTCTGAAGGTTTCTGATCCAAATGTTCACACCCACAAGGGAATAGATGTTTTCTATCCACCTCTATGAAGGACCCCCACCCCCTCAGCGATTTTTGTTTTAAACAACCCCTGAGCCTGTCCTGTGTCTCTTCATAGCTAAAATGCTCCAATTCAGGCAATATCATGGCAAATCTCCTTGGCATCCCTTCCAGTGCAATCACATCCTTCCAATAATGTGGCGATAGGGGACTGGATAGAACATATGGCTGGACGGCTGGTTTGCAATGCAGAGTTGACATCAACATATGGGTTAAATTCCCACTCTGGTTGAAGTGACCATAATGGTCCTACCTTCTCACCCTCACCCTTTGCCTGAGGGCTGGGTAAACTCAGGTTAGATTCACTACTAGCTATCTCTGTCTGTAATGAGGGAGCACCCAATGGTCCTTTGGGATTATGGCAACTTCACCTTTAGAGTGAGAAAACCAGAACTACACACAAAACTGTCTAACCAGAGTTTTATACAGCTCCAACATAACTTCCATGCTTTTATAATATATGCCATGATTGGTAAGGACACATGCCCAATATGCCATCTGTTTCATTTTATTCACTAGTGGGACATGGGCATTGCTGATTGGGCCAGCATTTAATGCACATCCTTAGTTACCCTTGAGAAGGTGGTTAGGTGCCTTCTTGATTCGCTGAAGTCCATATGCTGTAGGTAGACCTACAATGCCATTAGGAGGGAATTTTAAGCCATCCGTTTACCTGTCCTGGTGCCTTCAGGGAACTGTGGACAAGTATCCCAAGATCGCTGTGTTCCTGAGTTTCCTAGTGCCCTGCCATTCATTGAGTACTCCCTTTTTCCAAATTGCATCACCTCGTACTTTTTAGGGTTAAATTCCATCTGCCACAGATCTGCCTATCTATGTAGACCAATCCATCTACATCTTCCCGTAACCTAAGATCTTCTTCCTCTGTATAAACAACCCAGCCAATCTTTGTGTCATCCATAAACTTACTTATTATTCCTCCTGCATTCTCATCTATATCATTTAAGTATATCATGAATAATAAAGGACCCAATATTGATCCCTGTGGCGCACCGCTGGATACAGGCCTCCAATCGCACACAAACTGTCATCTACCACCACTGTCCGTCTCCTACCACTTAGCCAATATTGGATCCAACTTGCCAGGTCACCCTAGTCCCATGTGCTTCAACCTTCTTTTTCAGTCTCCCAGAGGGGAACTTGTCAAAGGAGGTAGCAAGTACTGTAGATGCTGGAGTCAGAGAAATCCATATAAACTACACCAATGGCACTACCCTCATCTACATATCTGGTCACTGCCTCAAAAAATTCAATTAGATTTGTTAGATATGACCTCCCTCTGAAAAAGCCATGCTAACTATTCCTAATCAAAACTTGCTTCTCCAAGTGGAGATTAATTCTCTTCCTCAGAATTTTCTCTAATAGTTTCCCTTCTACTGAAGTGAGACTCACTGATCTGTAATTTTTCCTGGTTTATCCCTATCACCCTTATTAAAAATTGGGATCATGCCAGCTGTCCTCCAGCCATAGAGTCATAGAGTTGTACAGCATGGAAACAGACCCTTCAGTTAAACTTGTCCATGCCGAGTAGACATCCCAATCTGATCTAGTCCCATTTGCTAGCATTTGGCCAATATTCCTCTAAACCCTTCCTGTTCATATACCCATCCAGATGCTTTTAAATGTTGTAATTGTACCAGCCTCCACGACTTCTTCTGGCAGCTTGTTCCATACACATACCACTCTCTGCATGAAAATGTTATCCCTCAGGTCCTTTTTAAATCTTTCCCCTCTCACCTTAAACCTATGCCCTCCAATTTGGATTCCTCCCACCCTAGAAAAAAGACCTTGGCTATTCATCCTATCCATGCCCCTCATGATCTTATAAACCTCTATAAGGTCACCTCTCAGCCTCTGATGCTCTAGGGAAAAGAGCCCCAGTCTATTCAGGCTCTCCCTATAACTCGAATCCTCCAGTCCTGGCAACATCCTTGTAAATATTTTCTGCATCCTCTCATGTTCAATAAAATCTTTCCATTTGAAGGGCACCCCGAATTGTACACAGTATTCCAAAAGCCCTTTGGCATTTTCCATAGAAAGGAATTAAAAATTTAGGTCAGAACGCTTGTGATATCTTCTCTCACACCCCAAAGTAACTTGGGATACAATTCATCCAGACTTGGGGGTTTGTCTACTTTTAAGTATGCTAAACCTCAATATCTCTTTCCTCCCTATGTCAATCTACACTTTGAATATGTTCAATGATTAACAACCATCTTAACAAATTTGCAAAAAAATTAGGTCTATCAAGCCAGGTTCATTTTGGGATCTGACTTGTCCATTTTTATTGTGAGCTGTATCAGACTGGAATTTGGCGTACGTAACTTGGCTTTGCAAAAAAGAAAGAAACTACAGCCCAACCTAACATTGTTGGGGAAACTAATGGAATCTATTGTTATGGAAGTCTAGACAAATGTAGCATGATTAGAACAAGTTAATATGGTCTTACAAAATGAACATTCTGTTTGACACACTGGGTTAGGCTGTATGGGGCACTGTTTGGTTGCTGCAGGCATGATGGGCCAAGTAGCTTTTTCTGCGCCATAAACGTTCTATGATTCTACATTTATTACAATTTTTGACGATGTGATCAATGGAATAAATAAAAGGGAAACAGTATATATCCTTACATATATATTTTTACATGGATTTCGAAAAAGCACTTGATAAGATACCAAACAAAAGGTTAACCGGCAAGATAAGTGTTCATAGACTTTTCGGTATTATACTAGCATGGACAGAAAGCACAGTAGGTAAAAATGGGACATTTTCAAATTGTCAGGCTGGGGCTAATGGTGCACCAAAAGGCTCAGTGCTCGGGCCCCAGCCATTCACAATCTATATTAATGACAAACAAAGGAGCAGAGTGTTATATCTAAAGTTGCTGATGATAGAAAGTTAGGTGCAAATGTAAGCTGTGAAGTTGGCACAAAGAGGCTGCAAAGAAATCTTAGCAAGTGGGAAGCACGATGACAGATGAAGCATAATGTGGGAAAGTGTGGAATTATTTGCTTTGATCATAAGGATACAAAGACAGAATATTTTTGTTGATATTCAAAAGATTTAGGTCTGCTCATACAAGGAATTCAGAAAGTTAGCATATAACTACAACAAGCAAGTAGGCAGACAAAGGCCTTGTTGATTTTTATTCCAAAGAAATTAGAGTACAGGAATCAAAAGTCTTGCTTCAGTCGCACGTAGCATTGGTGAGATCATATTTTGAATTGCGTGAGAGGTTTTGATCTCTAAACTTAAGGAAAGATATACTTCCATTGGAGGTGGTAGATAGATCACGAGATGTGTCGATTGGGATGAGATGGCGGACGTATGTGAAAAGAACAAAGAACAAAGAAAATTACAGCACAGGAACAGGCCCTTCGGCCCTACAAACCTGTGCCGATCCAGGTCATCTATCTAAACCTGTCTCCTATTTTCCAAGAATCTGTATCCCTCTGCTCCCTACCCATTCATGTATCTGTCTCGATACATCTTAAATGACACTATCGTGCCTGCTTCTACCACCTCCGCTGGCAATATGTTCCAGGCACCCACCACCCTCTGCGTAAAGCACTTTCCATGCATGTCTGCCTTAAACTTTTCTCCTCTCACCTTGAAATCATGACCCCTAGTAATTGAGTCCCCCACTCTGGGAAAAAGCTTCTTGCTATCCACCCTGTCTATACCTCTCATGATTTTGTAGACCTCAATCAAGTCCCCCCTCAACTTCCATCTTTCTAATCTAAATAATCCTAATCTACTCAACCTCTCTTCATAGCTAGCGCCCTCCGTACCAGGCAACATCCTGGTGAACCTCCTCTGCACCCTCTCCAAATCATTCACATCCTTTTGGTAATGTGGCGACCAGAACTGTACGCAGTATTCCAAATGTGGTTGAACCAAAGGCCTATACAACTCTAACATGACCTGCCAACTCTTGTACTCAATATCCCATCCGATGAATGAAAGCATGCCATATGCATTCTTAACTAGTCTATCGACCTGCGTTGCCACCTTCAGAGTACAATGGACCTGAATACCCAGATCTCTCTGTGCATCAATTTTCCCCAGGGTTTTTCTATTTACCATATAGTTTGCTCTTGAATTGGATCTTCCAAAATGCATCACCTAGCATTTGCCTGGATTGAACTCCATCTGCCATTTCTCCACCCAACTCTCCAATCTATCTATATTCTGCTGCTTTCTCCAACAGTCCCTTTCACTATCTGCTACTCCACTAATCTTAGTGTCATCTGCAAACTTGCTAATCAGACCATCTATACCTTCCTCCAGATCATTTATGTATATCACAAACAACAGTGGTCCAAACACGGATCCCTGTGGAATACCGCTGGTCACAGTTCTCCATTTTGAGAAACTCCCTTCCACTACAACTCTCTGTCTCCTGTTGCCCAGCCAGTTCTCTATCCATCTAGCTAGTACACCTTGGACCCCATGCGACTTCACTTTCTCCATCAGCCTACCGTGGGGAACCTTATCAAACACCTTACTGAAGTCCATGTATCTGACATCTACAGCCCTTCCCTCATCTATCAACTTTGTCACTTCCTCAAAGAATTCTATAAAGTTGGTAAGACATGAAAGACTGAGTAAATTGGCCCTATGTTGTTTGAAGTTTGGAAGAATGAGCTTGATAAGGCAGACAGCAAGAAAATATTTCTGTTTGTTGAGGAACCTAGAATGAGGGGGACACTGTCTGAGGATAAGGAGGCAATCATTTAGGACTGAGGTGAGAAAAAAAAC
Source organism: Ginglymostoma cirratum (assembly GCA_024137785.1). Taxonomy (NCBI): domain Eukaryota; kingdom Metazoa; phylum Chordata; class Chondrichthyes; order Orectolobiformes; family Ginglymostomatidae; genus Ginglymostoma; species Ginglymostoma cirratum. The sequence goes on along the minus strand of JAHRHZ010000075.1, from coordinate 5,992,769 downwards.
TATTTTGTTCAAGAGTGTGAATCTTTGGGATTCTATCCAATGAATGAATATAGTTAAGGTTGGGATAGAAATATCTTTGGTCTCTCACTGAATTAAGGAATATTGGGAGTGGTTCAGCAAGTGGAGTTGAAGTCTGTGATCAGTTATGATCATGTTGAGTGGTGGAGCATGCTCAACTGACATAAAGTCTCCTCTTGCTACAATTTATTGCTTTTTGTAACTGACATATTACAAGGCACAGTATGGGAGCCAAATGTTAAGCACCTTCAAAAACCTAGAAAGTAATAGAATGTTCTTCTAGATGGCTAAACGCAAATAAAGCAAATGCTTCCACATATTTTTCTCAATACGTCTTGTCAATTAAAGCCATTGTTTACAAAACAATACTCTGAAAAACCACAATAAATTCATGCTAGACTCAGCAAGCAAGGCTTTATAACTGGGGTGTGCGAGCTATTTTTAATATTGTGCAGACAGCTGGTAAAAGTAACAACATACTCTCAACACGGCTGGTAAGGATCTCTCTTAGGATATGAGACCTTTAGAAAGACACCAGAGCACCAGATGTATACATAATAAAATAGGATTAATTCCAATTTCAATCTGTCGTACCATGACCCAATCTCAGAAAAAATAATTCAACGGCAAATATGTTCTAGCCTAGTCAGTGACAGGCATATTCCACGAAGTAATAAGAAAATGTATCTTATGGTCTGAAATATTTAAGGCATATTTTCCAATCAGTACTTTGTCTATCACAGTTAACTCTACTTTCTTGCATTCAGGCTCATACTATAGCCAAATTTTAATACCTCATTCTCAAGACCAACTGTTGCGTATAGTGTTGTGAATGTCTCTTGTGCCTTGGCAAGATTGTAATGTTTCTGAAAGGTGAGATGGAATTATAAGATCTTGTATTGGTAATTGAAATAAAATCAGATTTCACACCACTCTGTTCAGTACTAAAATTCAACAATAGATTCATAGAGTCACAGAAATGTACAGCACGGAAACAGACTCTTTGGTCCAACTCGTCATGCTGAGCAGATATTCTAAATCAGTCTAGTCCCATTTGCCAGCATTTGGCCCATATCTCTCTAAAACCATTCATATACCCATCCAGATACCTGTTAAATGTTGTAATTATACCAGCCTCCACCACCTTCTATGGTAGCTCGTTCCATACAAATATTACCTTCTGCATGAAAATGTTGCCCCTCTGGTCCCTTTTAAATCTTTCCCCTCTCACCTTAAACCTATGCCCTCTAGTTTTGGACTTCCCTACCCGGGGAAAAGATCTTGACTTTCACCCTATCCATACCCTTCATTATTTTATGAATTTCGATTAGGTCACCTCTCAGCCTTTGATGGTCCAGGGAAAATAGCCCCAGCCTATTTAGCCTTTCCCTATAGCTCAAACCCTCCAACCCTGGAAACATCCTTGTAAATATTTTCTGAACCCTTTCAAGTTCCACAACATCTTTCCTATAGCAGGGAGAGCAGAATTGAACACAATATTCCAAAACTGGCCTTATCAATGTCCCATACAGTTCATAAGTTGATAAAATATAGGTGCAGAATTAGACCATTCAGCCCATCGAAGTCTGCTCTGCCATTTGATCATGGCCGATATGTTCCCCACCTCCATTCTACTGCCTTCCCCCCATAACCCTTCAACCCATTACCAATTAATCATGTCTAACCCCACCTTAAATTTACTCACTGTCCCAGAATCTACTGCACATTGGGGTAGTGAATTCCGCAGGTTCTCCTTTGGGAGAAGTGGTTTCTCCTCAACAGTATTTTAAAATTGCTACCCCTTATCCTAAGACTATGCCCTCTCGTCCTAGAATGCCTCACAAAAGGAAGCATCGGCTCCATGTCTATTTTATCTATATCTTTTATCATCTTGAAAACCACAATTTGATTTCCACTTATTCTTCTAAATTCCAGAGAATATAGGTCTAAACTGTTCAATCTGTCTTTATATAACATCCTCTGAACTGCCTCTAATGCTACAACATCTTTCCTCAAATAAGGGGATGAAAACTATGCACAATATTCCAGGTATGGTCTCACCAATGCCTCGTATAGTTGCAACAATACTTTCTTACCATTATATTCTATTCCCTTAGTTATAGAAGCCAACATTCAATTACTTTCTTTACCATCTGCTGTGCCTGCATGCTCGTTTTCTGTGACTCATGAACAAGGACCCCCAGATCCCTCTGCACTGGAGCACACTGATACTTCTCCCCATTGAGATAATAGGTTGCCTTCACATTTTTCTGACCAAAATGCATGACCTCACAAGTTAAACTCCATCTGCCACACTTTGGCCCAGTCTCCTAATCTATCTATTGTAAGGTTCTTATTTCCTCATAGCTATTTACTGTCCTACTTGTTTTTGTGTTGTCTGCAAATTTGGCTACAGAGCCTTCTATCTGTGTATCCAAGTCGTTAATGCAGATTGTAAATAGCTGGGGTCCCAGGACTGAACGCTGTGGCACCCCACTGATTACTTATTGCAATCCAGAAAAACACTCATTTATTCCAACTCTCTGTTTTCTCTCCATCAGCCAGTCACCTACCCAAACTAATAAATTAACCCTAATCCCATATGATCCAACCTTGTGGATTAACCTTTTGTGCAGCTCCTCATCAAACGTATTTTGGAAGTCCAGATATATTACATCTACAGGATCCCCATTATCCACTTTGCTTATTACATCTTCAAAGAACTCTAGCAAATTAGTCAAGCATGATTTGCCCTCATAAAACCATGCTGACTCTGATGGATAACATTTTGACTTTCCAAATGGCCTGAATATTGCTTTCTTGATAATTGATTCTAACACTTTTGCCAATAATGGATGTTAAACTAACTGGTCTGTAATTTCCCACATGTTGCCTCTCTCCTTTTTTGAATAAGGGCATTACGTTAGCATTTTTTCAATCTGCTGGAACCTTTCCCGCACCCAAGAAATTTTGGAATACTGTAACCAATGCATCCACTATCTCTGCTGCCCCTTCCTTTAATACCCTAGGATGTAGGCCATCAGGTCTAGGGGACTTCTCTGCCCTCAATCCTAATAGTTTGCTGAATACCTTCTTCCCCATTGATGTTGATTGTTCTAATTTCTACCCTTTCCATTGCCTCTGACTTGCCCGTTCCAATAGGAATGGTACTAATGTCCTCCACCGTGAAAATTGAGGCCAAGTATTGATTTAGCATCTCTGCCATTTCAGTGTTCCCCACTATTAACTCTCTGGTTTCATCTTACAGCTACAACATGACTTCCCAACTCCTGTACTCAATGCACTGACCAATAAAAGCAAATGTCTTGACCAGCCTATCTACCTGCGACTCTGCTTTCAAGGAACTATGAACCTGGACCCCAAGGTCTCTTTGTTTTTTAACTGTCTCCAGGATCTTACCATTAAGTATATAAGTCCTGCCCTGATTTTCCCTACCAAAATGCAGCACCTCACTCACCTTATCTAAATCTAACTCCATCTGCCACTCCTTGGTCCATTGGCCCATCAGATCAAGGTCCATTTGCACTCTGAAGTAACCTGCTTCACTATCCACTCCCCCACCAATTGTGGTGTCATCTGCAAAGTTACAAACCATACCTCCTGTATTCACATCCAATTCATTTATATAAATGATAAAAAGGCTGAGAGAAATGGCAAAAGTAAAGATGACTGACTCTGAAGCAACTGTAGCCACAATTTGCTGAAGTTTCATATTAATTTAAGCTCATGTCTTTTGGCTTGAAAGTATCATATGAAAATCAAAAATGCAATGAACGTATTAGTATGATGTTAATGTGTTTAAACAATGTATTTTTCATTTAAGTATGATAGTCATAGAGACAAATAACTTTTAAAAAGGGATTAATTTATGAATGACCATTTGAAATAAACTGATTTGACAAGATTTCACTTTTTTAAGACTTTACTGTAAAAAGCTATGTAAATCACACTTTATTTAACAAGTAATAATAACTAATACATTGAACTAAAGAAAAGGTTATTTCACATGTACTATTTTTTACCACTGAGACACTTTTTCAATGCCTTCTGCTGTGCACCACTGGTGGATGGGTAGCCACGTAGGAAGTGTTCCAAATTGTTCATGATATTCAAGATGGCGATGGTGGAGTATGCAGCATCCGGGCTCCTGAGCCCGGGCCTCGTCCACCCTGTCCACTTTTGTTTATCTTCTTTTCTCATTTCTTTGCTTTTCAGTTTTTGTTTCTACTTACTTGCTGGGGAGGGCTCAGTCTTGGCAGCATTGGCAGTAACAGCATCAACAAGGAAGGGAGAAGGCAGTGGGAGGGTGGCTTTGTCAGAGTGTAGAGTGTGGCAGTGGCTGGTGAGCCCAGAGGGGGACTCTAGCAGCAGCACCGATGAGGCGGCTGGCAGAGGGGTGAACACAGGACCTGGTATTAGCTGCTATGTCAGCAGAGGTAACATTGACAAGGTAGGCCCAGCACCAAAAGATGGCACCTGAGGAACGATAACTTCGGCATTGGATGTGTCCGATCCTGGCAGTAGCAAAGCAGTGGTGGAATGGTTCTCTTTAAGCTTTTTTTTTCACTATTCTTAAGCTGTTCAAAATGTTGGCAGATCATGGCGACAGTAGAAACTTTTCACTATACCTTACTGTATTTTTCACTGTAAAATACACATGACAATAAAATCATTCATTTAATCCACAGTGCCCTCAAATTTCCAGCAAGCTCAATTATTCCTACCATACCAAGTCACATCTACCAGTGTCATTCAAAGATTGTCTCACTTAGCCTGAGCATTTCAGTACAAATTTTACCAGCAAGGCCAAATTCAACTCTTCGTTACTTAAATCCTCAAAGGTCCTGTATGCTTTACCTTCTTCTTTTCAGAAGCTGTTAGTCTTCTTGCATGGCTTGGGGCTTTCATGAATTATGAATAAAATTTGGCAAGGGTGGGACAATGCCCATTTCGAGTGATATGTTAAAAGGCTTTGACAGAGTGCACACAAAGCAAATAGCAGCAGATATAGAGATCTCATGACTATTACAGGTCAGCCATAATATTAAGTATGGAGGCTTTCTGCAAACATATCCAATTTCATGAAAAAAGTAAATTTGCACCTACTATATTCGTTAGAAAATACCCAATATAATTAGTTGCAAAGAAAATTATTATTCATGGGCAAAATGGTGTGTTAACTCTAGTCAGTTCCACTTTCATCAGTGAGGTTGCTGACTTGCTCACCGAGCTGGCTTGTTTTCATTCAGACATTTCATCAGCATGCTAGGTGACATCATCAGCGATATCTCCGATGAAACAATGTTGTCCTAAGCCGCTTGGAATTTATACTGTCTGGTCCGTTATGATGAGTACTGTCATTTTCGGTTGTGCTTTGAATGGGTTTGCGTATGGGGTCCAATTCTATATGGTTGTCGATTGCATTATGGGTGGAGAACAATGTCTCTAGCATTACCCATGCATGCTTATGTTTAACTTGGACTACTATGGTTAACTTGTCCCAGTTAAACTGATGGCCTTCATTGTCAGAGCGTACTGATATTAAGGAGAGTTCGTTGTGTTGTTTTGCTGCTAGATGATGTTCGTGTATTTTCGTGATGGCTAGTTTTCTTCCTGTCTGTCCGATGAAATGTTTGTGGCAGTCGTTGTATGGTATTTTTTAAACTACGTTGGTTCTGCAAGGATTAAAGACCCCTTTCACAAAACATTCCCACAACAAATTCCAAGAGGACTAGAACATCATCACTACATCACCCACAACCCGAGCTACAAATCTTTGCTAAAACCTTAAAAACCACTTTCATCAATCTCTGAACAGGCATTATAGGGCTCCTAATGGTATCAGTAAGCATTGACATTGGCTACTCCTCTGATATTTGCTCGTTTCCAGGTTTGATGTTTCAAGGGGTGCTCGGTGGCTCAGTGGTTAGCACTGCTGCCTCACCAAGGGCCTGGGTTCGATTCCAGCCTTGGGCAACTGTCTGTGTGAAGTTTGCACATTCTCCCTGTGTTTGCATGGGTTTCCTCTGGGTGCTCTGGTTTCCTCCCACAGTCCAAAGATGTGTAGGTTAGGTGGATTGGCCATGCTAAATTGTCCAAAGTGTCCAGGCTGTGAAATGCAGGGATAACGTGGATCTGGGTGGAATGCACTTTGGAGTATCAGTGTGAACTTGATGGGACAAATGGCCTGCTACCACACTGTAGGGATTCTATGATTCTATGTCCAGGATGTGTTGTTGTTATGGTGAGTGTTGTTGCCATGGTAATCGTTGTTGCTGGGGTTGTTCTGTATTCTGTGCAAGTTGTGAAATCATTCCATCCTGATCCAATGCCTGCAGTGAAGAGACAACTTTCCTAGATGAAGAAATATTTCTGTGATTGCAATGATATCTGGCCATTCACATTCAGCATGTACATTTGAAGTAACAACTGCATAGGTCCCAAGTTGTGACATGGACTGGTTCATGTTGAGAAAATTGAACAATTTCTTTGCACAGAGAGTGGTGGGTGCATAGAAGGCACTGCCGGCAGTAGTAGTGGAGTCCGATACATTAGGGGCATTTAAGTGACTCTTGGATAGGCACATGGATGATAGTAAAATGTAGGGTATGCAGGGTAGTTTGATCTTAGAGTAGGATAATAGTTCGGCACAACAACATGGGCCAAAAGGCCTGTACTATGCTGTGCTGTTCTATGTTCTATGCTCTATGTAATTCCATTCTGACTGGCTCCACAGGTCTCGCAATGATTTGGCAGTTTGATCAAGGTGAAACCTACCTTTCTATCATTTCACGTTGATTCCATCTTTCATGCCTGTCGCTGCATTTGACCTCTATACTTTTCTCACTGTTGGAAGAGGAGCATTGATACAGCATGACATTAATCTTCAGACTGGACCAATATTTTGTCTTCATTTGGTGTATTTCTGCGTTCCAGAATTGTCATGCACAAGTCTCTGCTGGGATTTATCAATTTCTTTATGATCTTTTGCCAATTTTTACTGCTGCACAGCCTTTACATTTGAATGGTGATAGTATGTATGTTGCTGAATTTCCCAATCCTCTATAAAGCTCCTGAAATCTTCACTCATGAACTGTCAATACAAAATAAAACTAAGAACTGCAGATGCTGAACATCAGAAAAGAAAACAGAAATTTCTGGGAAAACTCAGCAAGTATGGCAGCATCTGTGAAGAGAAAATAGAGTTAATATTTCCTGTTCGGTGACCCTCCTTCAGATCTGATTGTACCTAGGAATATGTTGGTATATATGCTGAAGTGCCATGACGGGAGGAGAAATGAGTAAATGATAGGTGGAAATGACGTCCAGAGAGAGAGAGAGAAAACAACACTTGTTCAGACAAAGGAATGGGTAAATGTCAGTCTGGTAGAATCAATAGCTAGTAATTGGGGCCATTAGTAGCTGACAATGCATGGCTTATGGTAATAACTCATGTGATGATAAAGCCTGGTGTGTTGGTGTGGGGGGAAGGACATGGGAAAAGGTATTCAGGGCCTATAATTATTGAACTCGATATAGAGTCCTGAAGGCTGTAGAGTTCACAATGGAAAATGAGATGCTGTTCTTCCAGCTTGCAGAACACATACATTCTGTCTGCAAGGATGAGCCTGAGCTTCCTATTGCCTGCCACTTCAACACACCACTCTGTCCCTTGGCCAACACCTCTGCTCAAGCTTGCTGCAGTGCTCCAGGGAAGCTCAGCACAAACAATGTTTAACTCCTCCCACCTGCCCCACCCCATCTTCATATATCGCAACCTTTTCCAAGATGCAATCAGTTCTAAAGAAGGGTATATGGAACGGAGATGTTAACTCTGCTGTCTCTGCACAGATGCTGCTGAGTTTTCCTAACAATTTCTGTTTTTGTCATTCCTCGCAATGTCTGGAATGGTGCAAGTTCAGAAACATGCTTTCAGGTATTCTAAAATCACTGCGATAGTCATCAATGCCAGATAGACTAACTCACACCAGTCAACGTGGTAGTCAACATTGACAAGATAACCAGTTCCTGCAAAAGTGAAGAGGTCTTCTCCAAGCTTTATCCATGGGCTAACAAGGTGTAGAGCTGGATAAACACAGCAGGCCAAGCAGCATCAGAGGAGCAGGAAAGCTGACATTTTGGGCCTAGACACTTCTTCAGAAATGGGGTAGGGGAAGGGGGTTCTGAAATAAATAGGGAGTGGGGGGAGGTGGATAAAAGATGGATAGAGGAGAAGATAGGTGGAGAGGAGACAGATAGGTCATAGAGGCAGGAATGGAGCCAGTAAAGGTGAGTGTAGGTGGGGAGTTAGGAAGGGGATATGTCAGTCCAGGGAGGATGGACAGGTCAAGGGAGCGGGATGAGGTTAGTAGGTAGGAGATGGGGGTGGAGCTTGAGGTGGGAGGAGGGGATAGGTGGGAGGAAGGACAGGTTGGAGAGGCAGGGATGAGCTGAGCTGGTTTTGGGATGTGGTAGGGGGAGGGGAGATTTTGAAGCTTGTGAGGTCCACATTGATACCATTGGGCTGTAGGGTTCCCAAGTGGAATATGAGTTGCTGTTCCTGCAACCTTCAGGTGGCATCATTGTGGCACTGCAGGAGGCCAGGATGGACATGTTGTCTGAGGAATAGGAAGGGGAGCTGAAATGGTTCGCGACTGGGAGGTGCAGTTGTTTCGTTCGAACCGCGCGAAGGTGTTCTGCAAAGCAGTCCCCAAGCCTCCGTTTGGTTTCCCCAATGTAGAGGAGGCCACAATGGGAACAGCGGATGCAGTATACCACATTAGCAGATGCGCAGGTGAACATGTGGAAAGTCTTCTTGGAGTCTGGGATGGGGGTGAGGGAGGAGGTGTAGGGGCAGGTGTAGCACTTCCTGCAGTTGCAGGGGAAAGTGCCAGGTGTGGTGGGACTAGGGGTGAGTGTGGAGCGGACAAGGGAGTCACAGAAAGAGTTGTCCCTCCGGAAAGCAGATAAGGGTGGGGAGGGAAAAATGTCTTTGGTGGTAGGGTCGAATTGCAAATGGCGGAAGTGTCGGAGGATGATGAGTTGGATCCGGAGTTTGGTGGGGTGGTATGTGAGGAGGAGGGGGATTCTGTTTTGGTTGCTATTGTGGGGAGGGGGTGTGAGGGATGAGTTGCGGGAAATGCAGGAGACACGGTTGAGCACTGAGCGGGGGAAGTTGTGGTCCTTGAAAAACGAGGACATCTGAGGTGTACGGGAGTGGAATGCCTCATCCTGGGAGCAGATGCGGCAGAGGCAAAGGAATTGGGAATAGGGGATGGCATTTTTGCAGGAAGGTGGGTGGGAGAACTCAGTTTGCTCAGCTTTGTACTTGTTACAAGCACTGCACTAGCTGATATGGTACTTAATCATATTGGTTACATTTGGCTGTTGTGCCATTTCTCTTGCCATTATGAAACTGAACTAATTTCCTTGATGCATGGATAGGCTTCAGCATCTGTTTTCTCAACTCCTTAGCAATACTGACTCTATTTACTTTGGAGAAGATGTCTTCTTGCCACTGAAGCTGTCCCTTCATCTCTATATCACCAATACTTTCTTACAACAATAGTTATATCCCTGATCTTTTGAGGCCATTCCTTTCAACCTAGTTTCCATGATACCTGCATCTTGTTGTATAGTTTGTTTAATTTGAATAAGAGGCTTGTCTATCAGATTCAATGCCTCCATTGTGTTCATGACTTCCAGAGCATGTCAAAATGTTGCTTCTTATTGAATCTGATGGATTTCACATGACAATGACATTGTCATCCCCAACCCTCTTCATAGACAACTCTGAACTGCATGTTGGCAATAGGTGTCTATTTCACGAGCTTCTATGTCATGTCCAGCATTCTTTGCCGATGCTTTAAACCAGTGAGAATTGGTTTCAGGATTATGCTTTGAAGTAGCTTGTAGTTGGACACCATTGTCAATGTGTCTCTCCCAAATAGGTATCAGGTAAAATGCTAAAAAGCAAAAATCACTTTACCAGCCATTCATTCTCAATCTGTCTGAGTGTTGCTCAGTTTGCATTGTAAATACAACTGGCTGTATTTGCTGTATAACGATTACTCCAAGTACAGTCTCCCTGGTATCATTCTGTGAGGACGTCATCATTTACGTCATAGTACCTCAGCACTGTCATTGCTATGACCAGTTGTTTGATTCTAGTGCAAGCCATGTCATGTTTGTGCCCCAATTCCACAACACTTTCTTAGTAAATTTACCCAGAGGTTAACATTCTGTTAACAAATCAGGCAAAACTTTACTCAGCAGATCACAAATCAAACCAATCATTGCACTGTCTTCAAACTTGTTTTCTGTATTTCTTCTACAGTCTCACCTTGTCAGGATCCAGGCAAGGTCATTCTTCTGCCACTATGTAACCCATGCACTTGACTCCAAGGCACCTTTAAATTGCATCTTTCTCATTCAGCTTCACCTGATGAGTTCACTCCAGCAGTTGTACCTTTTCCTAATCATGTCCTATGAAGACTTCTTCCATTGTCTGTCCATAACCATATTCCACCAGCTCATCCACAAAAGCTCTGACTCTTGGAAGAACACAAACTTTCTCATTCAGAGATAGTAAGAACTGCTGATGCTGGAGGCTGAGATAACACAGCATGGAGCTGCAGGAATACAGCAGGCCAGGCAGCATCAGAGAAGCAGGAAAGCAAAAGTGAGAGCAGCTTCCGTGTCTGGGCAGATTTGAACCGCCAACCCTCCAGTTAATAGCCAAACATGCTAACCTATTGCTCCACAGAGACACATACATTTCTAATGTAGGGTCCGGACCCTGCTCCTCTGATGCTGCCTGGCCTGCTGTGTTCCTCAAGCTCCACACTGTGTTATCACAAACTTTCTCATGCTGTCCACATTGATAGATCTCCAGGGAGTGGACATGCTAAACAGCATGTTTAACCATGTATTTCCTGAATGCTATCCAGAGCATCAGTAGAGAGCTGCTGGTTATTTTTATTCACCTTCTTATCCTAGTAACCATCTTTTGCGCTGATACGAAAGAACATTCTCTTGACAAGTGACAGAAAACTTCTTCAATGGTTGGCATGTGGAGATCCTTCGGTTTGATGCAGGCCGTGATGTAAATTATGAGATACACATCTACAAATTAAGTATTATTTGGCGTGAGGTTGCATTCCTGGCTTTCGGGTTAGTAACAGATATGTTTGTTCCATGGTTCTAAAGTTAATGACTAACTTGTAAGCATTTCTGTAACCATGGTGACTACTTACAAAAACAGCTTTTGAAGCTTGGCTGTAGAATGAATGCAGTTTGTTCACCAGGGGACCTATGGTTTACTTTGGATTTTTTATGACCAAGCATGGCAAGTAATGAGGCTTTTGTCAGAGAGTTTCTGGAACTTGTTATTGTTAAGCTTAAGGAAAAGGCCCATAGTTGAGGGAGAGAAACAAATCGTTTCACTTCTGATTTTGAGTAGGCCGATCCTGTGGAGTCCTTCAAATAGGGTGACAGTGCTCCTGAGAGTGGAATGATAGATAAAGTGAATTGAACTATGAAAAACACACAGACAATGCTGGAGAAATTCAATAGGTCGAGAAATATCCATGGAGAGAGAAACAGAGTTCAGATTTTGAGTCTGGTATGACTCTTCAGAACTTCTGAAGCCCTTGACATCAAGGCTGCATTTGCCCGGAGTTCCTCAGGGTAGTGCCCTGGGCCCAATGAGGACCTAGGTCAAAGTCCTGAAACTCCTTCTGTACCTACACCAAATGGACTACAACAGTTTAAGATTGCAGCTCCCCACCACCTTCTCAAGGGCAACTAGGGATGGATAATAAATGAATTAGAATTAGAATTAGATCTTAATGTCATGTGTACTCAAGTATAGGTATGTAGGAGCACAGTGAAAAGCGTACAAAGTCACAATTGTCCATGCGCCACGTTGGTTCCAAAAACCAGAATTTTAAAAAAACAGCAGAAATAAAAGAAACAAAGCCAAAAGTAAAGAAAAATATCCAGATCTAAAGAAAGATAAACATCCAGATCTTAAAGTTCAATATCAATAAAGCCTCTGATGAAGGCATCCAATAATACCAATGGCCTGTACTCTTTTGTTGCCCCCGCTGCCTCCAATTGCTGGAAGAAGCTTTGTGGTTACTGCAGCTTTGGATCACAGGAGGGGATTTGCTGCCACTGCTGCCCTGATTGCTGGTAGGAGTCGTGAACATACAGCTGATTTCGATGCTGCCATCTCCAATTTTAGGACCAGCCAGCGACGTCCATATCCCATAAATGAATTTTTAAAAAACTTGAGTTTTTTTTTTCTCCAGCATGCTTATTTCTAGCCATCATTATTTGCTCAGGTTTTCTTTTAAATTAATGCTATAATTATTTAAGTTTTGCCATTGAGCGTGGAAAATATTCCAATTCTTTCTCGCATTGCTTTCATCTGTTAATGCAGCAGCAGGGAGTGGAAAACTTTACCTATGGGTAAAGCGTGATTACATGGGGCAGAGAGTTGGGTCTGTGTGGGATGTTCTTCAGAGGATTGGTGTGGATTTGTTGGGCCGAAGGGTCTGTTCCCACACTGTAGGGATTCTATGATTCGAAGAAATATATCAAGGAGACAGCCTAGACCCTAACTTTTATCTTATTTAAAGGCAAGTATAATGTGCTATGTTCCACATGTAATTTAATTGGTCACACTACTCAGCTTCAAGCAAAACACAGTTTATTCTTACCTGACAGTTAACATACAAACAAAAGAAAGAGGAATTGGTGTAACTTTAACTCCAATGAACAATCTAACAGAATAATAGAATATTTAACTACTAAACAGCCACTGTTCCAAGATAGTAACATCCCATAAACATACCCTTAGCGAAGCTAAATTCACTAAAATATACTGTCCCAGATGCAATGCTTATCCAGTTCAGGGGGAAGAGCATGAAGAGAAAATTCCGGCAGAGAGAGAACTCAAACATTTTGCTGTAGCAGGGAGAGATATACGGCAACTTCCAAACCTCACAACTAATGAAAACTAAACTAAAACCCTGGTTCAGTGGGAGCCTGATTCCACCCATTCATGCTGCTTCTCCTATTCCAACTTTGAAAATAACACCAAGGCCTCACAAGCAGTTTACTTTATTGGCTTGGAACAGACCTTTTTTTCCACCTCTGTCTCAACTTATCTTCATTAAAAAAGCAAGACAAAATACACCTCTTAAACCAATAGTGTCATCACAGTTTTGAACCTGGCAGTATCTGTGGTTGTATCGATCTAACTTTCCTGTCAATGGGCATTAGAGAAGCTGGTGGTATAACCTCCTGCATTTGCATTGGGTCGAGTTCAGGGCCAAACTGCTCCAAAAACAAAAGTTACCTTTTGTAGAGATAGCAGGATCTGCCAATGCTGAAGATTCTGAGATAACTTTTGTATGTTTTGTCTCAGAAGGACAGGCATTTCTTGCCAAAAAAATCTTTAATTTCAACTTTCTGAATAAAAGAATAGGCTTTTAGCTCAAGACATTGTTCCAGAATGCTATTTTAATTTGAATTAATTTACTTGTTGTGACTTGTATTTGGACGGAAATGCGGACGAGCCCTGGGCTAGAAGCCCTACTCAACTACCATCTTACCGGAATAGGTATTAGATTTAACTGAAATTACAGCATCAATAAATCTCATGGTATCAGTCCTGCATCAAAGCAAAGAAATGTAGTTTCATGATTTATAGTACATAATCTGCACTGGTAATGGCAGAGATTTCAGTGAATTGTTGAATTGAGTCTGCTTGAATCACTAACTGATTTCTTCAAACATTTGGCGTACTAGTCTCCAAATGTACTTCAGCTATTTCTGTACCTCTTTCCTTTGCCTCCTTTTGCAGGATCAGCATAAACATTACAAATTAAATCGTCTCCTCGCATTGCAAGAGTTTATGCGCATTTTTAGCTAGCCAACATGCTGAACATAGTGCTGCATAAGGAGTTAGGTGCTGAAAGAGTTAATTGTGAGAAGTGTATTTATCACAATATGTTGTTGTTATATGGAGTTCAATGGGAGAACAATGTTAGATCTCAACAGAGATAGACCTACCATCTAGGTCTCCCTTATAATCTCAGTATCAGAGTCTATCGATGTATCTGATTGCTGTCATGCAATACTACATGTTGTTGAAGAAAGATTCTCTTCCCATTAGACTACCAGGTGGTTTTTCTCTACCACAATAAACCTTTAGATTGCAATCTCAAAGGAGGATGGCAGCAGCAAATCTACCTTATGTATCTTTAACCAAGATAACAGAAGTGAGGATCCATCACACAAGGCACAGTAGAATGAATCACCCCACCTCTTTTCTAAGATGACTGCAATATCTGCTGATGCATCGAGTACATTACAACAGAGTACAAGTGAAATTTCTGTGCATGGGAAGGAATCATTGCTTTTCATCGCTAGTACTTGTAAAGGTCATGTTAAAGGTAAACATTTAACTAACTTTCCCCATCTTTATAATTTTGATATGTTTTTCAAACATGTACCTCCACAATTCACCATAAGTAGTTTCTGTCTACTTTTTTTTATAGAATCCCTGCGGTGTTGAAACTGGCCCTTCGGCCCAACAAGTCCACACCGACCCTCAGAGCATCCCACCCAGACCCATCTGCCTACAACCTACCTAATCTACACATCCCTGAATACTACAGGCAATTTAGCATGGCCAATCCACCTAGCCTGCACATTTTTGGACTGTGGGAGGAAACTAGAGCACCTGACGGAAACACACGCAGACACGGGGAGAATTTACAAATTCCACATTGACAGTGGCCCATGGGTGGAATCAAACCCAGGTCCCTGGAGCTGTGAGGCAGCAGTGTTAACCACTGAGCCGAGGGAGTTTGGCATGATCCATAACAAAATTCAAGGACAGTGTGGTTCAGGTCTGCAACCCAGGAAAAGGACTAACATTTTTTTTGTCTGTATATTGGTCTGATCTTTTGGATGGTACCTCTCTTCTAAATTCAGAAAAGATAGACCTTTCCACTTCGACACATGCAACGCATTTAAATTTAATTGAAGATGGTCGTGTAAAATGGGCATAATCCCATTGGGCATCAGTTTGCATCAATGAGAACAGAAGTGGAAATGTGGTTAGCAGGTGACCATGCTGATTTTGTGTTTTTTTTCATCAATAGCCAAAATTATCCTCCACAATAGTTTTATTCTTTCATGAGATGTGGGTGTCATTGGCAGGCCAGCAGATGGTTTGCTGAGTCATTTTAGAAGATAGTTAAGACTCAACCACATAACAATTAGTCACATGTAGCCCAACCAAGTAAGGATGACAGATTTCCTTCCATAAAGGTCATTCATAAATCAGCTAGGTTTCTACGATATAATCAGTTGTCCCTTCATGATGGCTGAGACTACCTTTCAAGTAAATTCAAATTCTGCCCAGTTGCCATGGTGGCATTTAAACCCATTCCCATGGAGCATTAGCCGCGGTCTTGATTGAATTCCAGGGTTATTCTACCATCCTCCTGCTAGAGATATTGTGCGTAGTGTCAGTAGCACCTACACACTAACTAACTTGAAAGGTTTATTTGAAATCACAAGTTTTTGGAGCGCAGCCCCTTCGTCAGGTGCAGTGAGAGGACAGCACACAGACCCAGAGTTTATAGGCAGGGAGATGAAGGGCAGAAAGATCAAAGGATCATACAATTGGTGTGAGTGGAGTGAAGAAAGCTAAAATGGCTGACTGACTGCCTCTTGTTGAATCTTTAATCATTCATACATTCCTGCATTCTAGAAAATGCAGAAGCAGGGTATGGAGAACTCTGTTAGAAAGGAGACCCAAATTCAAATAGATTAAGATACAAATTCCAGAATCTGTTTCAAGTTACTGCCCCAAGATAGTTAAAGGTTCCATCAGTTTCTGCCTAACTTTCCAAATTTCAACCAGGCAGTGTGATAGAAATATACAAAAGGTGATATCTCAGGTCAGACACTGAATTGTATGTGCGAGGCTTTATCCAGAATCTGTCTCAGAATTTTAACCTGGAATCAGGCCGGTTTTATTCCAAAAGCAGGAATCTGTAAAATCCCACAATGATCGACTATCACTACAAATTGGGTGCTTTTTGAACAAAATAGAATGTATCTGCAAATAAACAAACATCTTGGATGAAGTGATTCACCCCGTAGGTTTATATATGTGTGAGTGTGTGTATGTGCGCATGCTTGAGAGAAAGTGTGTGTTTGTGTGACAGAGTATATGTGTGTGAGAGAGAGAGAGAGAATGTGTGTGTGTGTGTGTGTGTGTGCGCTCGCGCGTGCGTTTGTTTGAGAGAAAGTCTGTGTAAGTGTGACAGAGCATACGTGTGAGTGTGTGTGTGAGAGAGTGAGTGTGTGTGTGAGAGACAGTATGTGTATGAGAGTGTGTGTGTGTACTCTTCATCTCCCTGCCTATAAACTCTGCGTCTGTGTGCTCTCCTCTCACTGCACCTGACGAAGGGGCTGTGCTCCAAAAGCTTGTGATTTCAGATAAACCTCTTGGACTATAACCTGGCGTCGTGTGATTTCTGACCTTGCCCACCCCACTCCAACACCGACACCTGCACAGCAAAACTTGAAAGCAAGAAAAGATTTCTTCAGAACATTGAAATGCCAAACTGTGTTAGTAATGTCTTGGTCCTTATATTTTCCCATTTGATAAACAATTTTACTGAAACACAAGTGGTTCAGTCAGGGGAATATGAACTACTTTGCTTCTTGCAGGATAACTGGGAAAAAGCTATTACTTTGCCAATATACATCTAAGCAAACTTGAAAGAAATTACTCTTTAATTGAGAGAAAGACGATTATTTAAGCCATAAAACGCTTGTGATGAGCCTGTCTTTGTGTTGCTGATTTGATCATAAACCCTTGTGTAGACTGCACAGGTTATTTAATTTTCAAGGTCGCTGTGAACATTGGCTATTAAAACTGAAAAGAGTTTTCTGGTGATTGAGTGAAGCACAATTCAGCACTATTTTCAAGTCTACAGGAGGCATATAGAGTCGACAGATCAATGCATTAAGGTCCCCTACTGGCTCAGGAAGTTTTAAGCACCCAGTAGTTAGAGTTGTTGGTTGTTTTGCTGAGCTGACTGGCTTTTGTGCAAACGTTTCATCTCCCTTCTAGATGACATCGTCAGTGCTGTGTAGCCTCCATTGAAGGGCTGTTGTTCTTTCCCACTCTGAATTTATATGGTCCAGTCTGTCATGGTAGGCAGTCTTGTTTCCAGTTTTGTACCGTAGTGGTATGTAGATGGGGTCTATTTCAACGTGTTTGTTAATTGTATCGGTGGGTGAAAACCAGGCCTTCAGGAATTCTCGTGCTTGTCTTTGTCTCGCTTGTCCTAGTACTGTAACTTTGTCCCAGTCAAATTGATGTCCTTCTGTGTCAGGGTGTATTGAAATGAGGGAGAGTTGGTTGTGCTGTTTGGTGCGAGTTTGTTCATGGATCCTGGTGGTGAGTTTCCTGCCCATCTGTCCTATGTACTGTTTCTCACAGTTGCTGCATGGTATTTTATATATCACACTTGTCCTGCCCATTGTAGGTAGTGGGTCTTTCACCTTTGAGAGTAACTGGCGAAGTGTGGCTGTTGGTTTGTGTGCTATCCTTATTCCAAGAGGTCATAGGAGTCTTGTAGTCAGTTCTGGTGTGTTTCTATCATAGGGTAGGGTAGCCAGTGTGTTGGGGCGTACAGTGTCTTCTTGGTGTTGTTTGTTTGCCAGGCATCGGCAGACGAAGCTGTTAGGATAACCATTACTTGCAAAGACTCTGCATTGGTGTTCCTCTTCATTTTTGCACAGCTTCAAGGTGTTGTGCTGAACTAACGCTTGTTTAAACAGATTCTTGACACAGCTCTGTTTGTGGATTCTGGAGTGGTTACTCTGGTAATTCAAGATTTGGTCTGTGTGTGTCGTCTTTCTGAATATGCTGGTAAGGAAACAACAACTCCGACTGCAACCCGAGCTACAGGTCTTCGTTAAATCGTTAAAGCCAGTAGGTGGGCCACACAAACCAGGAGAGTCTAGGTTCTATTTTCAGTTCACTTTGAGTTTGCTTATCTCAGCTCATGCAGCAGTAAGCACACAACCATAGGTGACCATGAACAGAAAAAAGGAGAGAGAATCCTATCCCTGATATATTTTACCACGGGGTAATAGCTAAGTGTCATTATTCAATATTGGCAGACTCATCATTAGTTATGAAATCATCTCCTCGATGTTCAATGCACTCCACTCACACCCTTACTCCAAGATTTGGAGAAAGTATGAGACAGTGTTCAGTCCCAGTAAGAATGCAATCCTATTAACTGAAGAGGAAAGGAAAAGGACTGAAAAATCGAGGTGGAAAGATATTCAAGTTGTAAGGTTGAACCCCAATTGGGACTGATTATTTTGCATTAATCATATCAGAAATACTAATAAAACAATTCTCACCGTGCTATTCCTCTAGATCTCTTCCAAATTGGAAGTCTAAGTCTGGTATCTATCATAAATGATTGCTGAACTTTTCTCCATTAGGTAGACGTTTGAATGTGGGTCAAAGATTTGTGTTGGGAAGCTTTGCTTCCTATGGCAGGAGCTGTTCGTTCATTTTCTCTCTCTCTCTCTCTCGCTCTCTCCCTCCTGTGGCATGACAAGTGATGGAGGAGAAGGTTGCTGCTTCTCCTGCTGGTGTTATTTCTGCTGCTGGTCATATTGCTCGTGCTGCTCCTTTTGTTCTTCATCAGGCGTCTGAGATAGAGCTATCCATAAGTCATTTTCATGTTGCAGTAGTTCTTAATGCACCCCAGCAAATTCTCCTTTCTGTGACTCTTGACCTTGCAGCTTTTCATGATACCTGTGAATGATTTATCTTATGATAAGTTCAACAATCTAGAATAGATCCACCACCTCTTATTTCATTGTTGTTTAATTTTGCATGAATGAGAATGTATCATGCCTAGATTTTACATTACTCACTGCGTCAAATACTATTCAAAAGTTCATAATATCCAGGAAATTTAAGCTGGACACACAATTCAGAAGCAAATAAATATACTACAGGCAAGAAGCCTGTCTCTTATATTATAACATATGCAGCATGGGTTACCCGGATAATAAACTGCCCATAAACTGTTCATTCTGGGCTAACAAAAGCAAAGGGCTGCAGTTTCTCTCAATGGACAGAAACCAAGAATAAGGATTGTTCGTGGACACCAAATCTGTCCTTGGGGTGGGGAAGGAAACCATCACTCCTTGGGATTTTGGCAGAGGTGCCCCCATCTTTGGCATGGAAACAGATTTTCCATCTAATTAAGGATGATATGTAAGTTCTCAAAGCTGGAGGGTCAGTCAAAGGGCCTTGAGAGGACCAACAGTTTACAATAGCTGGTAAGCTAAGAGGCTGCTTAACGATGGAGGAGTCATCCCAGCAGCTTCATAAAAAGTTTTATAATAATATCAACTATTTTTATATAGAACATTACCCATCAAAAAATTCCCAAGATGCTTTATAATGTAAAATACTAAAGGACATAAGGTGATATTGGGTCACATGACAAAGATAAGAGTCAAAAAGATAGGTCTTGAGGTGTCCTTAAAGAAGGAAAGTAAACATAAAGGCAGAAAGGTATATGAAGGAAATTCAAGAGCCTGGGGGTCTAGGCAATGGTGGAACAATTAAATTAGAAAATGCACAAGACACCAGAATTAGCAGAATGTGGGTATCTCTGAGGACTGTGGAGTTAGCATTGGTTACAGAGTTAGGAAAGACAAGACTACGTAAGGGTTTCAAAACAATGGTGAGAACTTGAAGATCAAGACATTGCTTGACTGTAGCCAGGTCAGTGAGCACAGGTGTGACAGGAGTACAGGATTTGCTCAGAGTAAGTGTTGAAAAGCATATACAGCAGCATATTCGGTGAAAGAGGTCCGGGAGGGATGGGGAAGGAAATTCCTGTAGTGTACATTGATGGAGCCGTGTAATTTGCAGACTCAAAAATATTAAAAATTGGAATAGAACAACCATTTAATTTCAGAAAAACAAATTTACTCATGAGATTTGTTTGGAGGGTATGTTTTCACAGTTTTAGTGGGGTTTTCCGAGACTTTGGAGATTAATTCAGTTACCTTAGGCATTTTTGTTTTGTCTTTGATCTGCATTTCCCACTGTTCGTCATCACTGCAACATAGGAACAATTTATGCAGCTCTATCTTGGACGTCTGCTGAGGAACGAAAGGAACAGCTCTAGCAATATGACCAGCAGCAGAAGCAACAGCCTTCTCCTCCATCACTTGTCATGCCACAGGAGGAAGAGAGAGAGAGAGAGAGACAGAGACAGAGAATGAACACAGAGCTCCTACCATAGGAGGCGATGCTTCCCAACACAGAGTACACAATCAGAGAATCAGAATTCTAGAAATGACTGAGCAACAGTGCCTCAGAAATTCTGATTTCTTCAGCAGATCATTGATGATATTTGCAGCCTCCTGAAAGACTTCTTTCCCAGTGGACGTCATGGATGCATATTGAGAGCTGCTGCCAAGGTCAATGCACTCTGAATGTCTTTGTTTTCAATAACTTTCAGAGAAAGGATTTAAGATTTTTGGATTTTAAGATCTGATGTCACAGCTTTGTTTTCCAGTTGATTGATTGCCATAATTTCGTGGCCTATCACACTCTTCACAAAACCAGAATGTGTAAGTGTTATGTTACCTGTGGCCATGTCATATCTAATTCTGTGGCCAGGTATATAGGAGATTGACTTCTCTCCATCTCCAATGGGCGTGTATTGACAAATCTGCTGACTTCTAATGCATCATCCTTTATAGGACCAATCCCTGTTCCCTGTCTCTTGCTAATGTCATTGTGTTAAAGAAGAGGAAGTCCATTAGGTTCATACTTCTGCTTCGCATGCCATGATCAGAGCCATTCCCCATCACCGTGAGCATCTAGGTATTAGGCCAGGGCAGGATCGAGTTTGGTTCTGGTATGCTTCGTTGGTGATAGGATGACAATTTAGATTCATAGCAGTTGCCCATGGATCCAATGGCCAGCTCAGCTGGGCAGACCAGGGAAATGATGAGGTAGCCAGAGCATTAATCTTTTGGACATACTGTCTGTCGACACTAACTGAACTTTGGTTCTCCCGAACACAACTGCAGGTCACCTTGTACAACAGTCTCACACTTTATCATCCCACAGTTACTGACCATCACAATGTTCTCTTAACCATATTCCTGAAATATAAGCCACCACAAAACAACAGTTTTGTGCCAGCATGAAACAAAGTATCCAATATTCCATATAAAAGTGAAATAATTACACTTGTATATTATGGTTCTTGCCTGTCTGGTGTATGCCTTGCCCCCTCAGTATCCCCATGCTGTGGTACCTCAGTGACTGCACCATGGCTACTAAAAGGCTGCTGAATTACGGTGAGGGACAGCAACAAGTGTCTGGACAGTGTTACGAGATGACCTCAACCAGCTCTGGGCCTAGAAAGCTTGCTCTCAGACTGCACCCTCATGCCCACACATCTGCCAGAGGTCTAAGCTGGCAGAGTTGGTAGTAGTAGCAGCAGAGATGTTGTCAAACTGAGAGATGCCAACAGCTTATGTTCCATGGATTCTCCATTAGCCCTAGTTTGTAGTTTGATGCTACTTTGAAAATTGTTTGGATCTCTCGCCAGGTAACTTGTCACCTGACCTGGAGTGGGAAAGTTTTCTTTTACCAATGAGTATGTTTCTTCAAAACTCCTTTATTTCCACTTTAGCACATTTCAGCCATCTAGGGACTATACTATCTCT
This sequence comes from Ginglymostoma cirratum, assembly GCA_024137785.1. Taxonomy (NCBI): domain Eukaryota; kingdom Metazoa; phylum Chordata; class Chondrichthyes; order Orectolobiformes; family Ginglymostomatidae; genus Ginglymostoma; species Ginglymostoma cirratum. The sequence goes on along the minus strand of JAHRHZ010000075.1, from coordinate 5,970,902 downwards.
CTTTGCCAGAATCTTACACATGACTGCTGGCATCACTGTTACATTCTGATATTCCTCATTATCTCAGAACTAAAACCATTCACCCATTATTACAACAACCCCCTGAGACCAGTGTCTGCAGCAATCTGAGTATTGTGTGACAGATTGCTAAACTGCTGTGAAATTCTGCAAACACCTTTGAGCTCTGGTATACACAGCCAGGCTCACAGCAGTTGGAGCTTGCACAGCAACAAGATACTTCCGGACTATAGTCAGAGATTTGACTGCAGCACATAGGCATCAGCTGACTTCTTGTAGTGCAATAGAACCTGAGACATGAGCCATCAAATGCAGCATCATGGTCAAGCATATAAGTGTTTACACAGATTTAGTCACCATTTCAGCACTGGAAATGAAATGCTCCAAGTTCTCTGCAAAGCTATGCATCAATTTAAAACCAGACTTCTCCTTGTACCTTGAAGTTGTCAGCTGGCTGTCTGACAGCTCAGCCAATGCACCGAGCAATTGTGTACCAAATGCCATCAACCTTTTTTCTGTTCACTGCCTCATTAAAGCCTCATCTGAGTTTTCCCCAGAGCTATCTAGGGAAGTGGCATTCATGCAATACTCACGCATCGCTGTCCTGTTCTAGCTGTAACCCTCTCATTCCCAGTGACATATATCTCGACGCTACTTCACAGGAATGCTCACAGAATATGCCAAACCCCAGCTGGTTGTCTATTGCTACATAAATTTTGCACAAGAGAGGGTATTCTATCAGTGAGCATGATCTTCAAGATGTGATTGCATGGCTTACAACAGTGTTAAATGCATGAGGATGAAGTGAGACTGTGAATGTAAGGTACTATTCATTGCTGATGGAGATCACAGGTGAGTACGTAGGTAACGGTATGATGAACAGAGCAATGTATAAGACTCCTGCTTTATTTGCAAAGATATGACATTGAAAAATGCCTTCATAGACCTTGACTAATCATTAGGTAATCTTCCTGCAGTTCACCCAGATCCTTAATGTTAGGCTGCTGGCATTGACTGCAATGGCTAATCTCAGTGTCTGCCTGAGAACCTCCTGGGCCCTTGACAATGGATGTTTTTCTTACTCCCATGCACCCCCTGCCTAAGCCCCTCAGGACTGCCTCAGAAAACTTTGGGGCATGCTCTCTGGTCTTTTGTGCCTCTTTGCGCATTGTTCCTGTTCCTTAACTCTTCTTTCCGTACTTTCAGCCCTTGTCGTAGCCAGAGGTGCAATATGGCAATATGGTTCAGATCGACTTGAATTTGTACCAGCTTCACGTTACATTAGACAACTTTGCTGAGGCATGGAGTTACCAGCGCTCACAGTGATGGCCTACAAGCTGCAAAGATTGTAGTCAGCAAGCAGCACATTGAATAGGTGTGAGTTAAAAATGCATTGCATGATTTTCTGGGATATCCGATTCAGACACTAATGGGGATGGAAAATTATTAGCACTTTGTCATCTTGCGTACAGAAGTTCATTCTTCGCTCTTTTGGCCAATACTTGTTGCTATAAATTAAGAAATACACAATATTTGTTTGAACTTAATAGTTTTTGACAGCACTGGCTGAAAATCATTTAACCAGAGCTCAAAGAAACTGCCTGCAGGCTGTATTCTGCAGATATCTTCTACCTTTCACTGGTTTACATTGTTCTAAATCTATTTCTATTTCTGAAGGAAGAACAAAAGTTTCCTTGGGGAATGGTGTTGTCAACAATTCCATCCCCACAGGTTATTAAAATTAAGTTTTGATCAAACTGAAATTGAAAAAGATAAAAGGTGCTCTTCACGTAAATAGAATTACTGTTGATCAATCCAGAATTACAGATGTGTGGTCAGAGACATTACTGCAGAAATCAAAAAATGTAGCATACTAATACAGTGAACATTTTCAAGTTGAAATTTAATAGTTGTAAGAAAGCTATGGTTCAGAAATTACTATTTCACTGAATTCTCTTACAAGCAGCATTCATATTAACTTAAATATTAGTCTTAACTGCTAACAACTCCAATGTTGCTAGGACAACTTTTCCAGTGTAAATTAATTCACATTAAGCAAAAAGAATACTCAGATTTCATGTGAAACCTGTATAATGAAGCATTTCAATACAAGTCATTTTCCTTTTGCAAAGGGCACTTTTGACTGTTGAGAGTGATTTTAACCCTGTCCTATTCAGCAAAACCAGTCTTATAGGAACTTAAAATCATTAAAAGCATACTATCCTGAAGAATCCAAGAATTCAGATTATGGGTGATCAGATTGAAACAGAGAAAAATGTTCCCTCTTTTTAGGGAGATTAGAATTGAGGAACAGTTTAAGAGCAAGAAGTTCCATTCTAAATGGAGACAAAAAAAACCTGTTTTTCTCAGAGGGTAATTAGTCTGTGGAATTCTCTTCCCCAGGAGACAATGGGGGTTTGGTTATTTAAGTTATTCAAAGCTGAGATTGATTTTCAATGGCTAAGGGAGTTGAGGAATATAGGGGACAGACAGGAAAGTGGATACGATAATCAGATGAGTTTTGATTTTACTGATAGAGCAAGTTCAAACAGTCTAATGGCCTAAGCCAGTTCCTTACTCCTATCTTCCTATAACACAACACAAGAGTTTGAATCCCACAACGGTGGATAATGAAATTTCAATTCAATCAATAACCCTGTTAAACCTGCAAAAACTTTTTTATTGACATATAGGGGTTTGTGTTAGAGTTGTGAGAACAGTCCCACAAATTAGTTAAGTGACAATGTGACATGGTCACACTCAGAGTCATACCTCACAGACAAAATCCCACTTATGACCATCACTATTTCTGAGTATATACTGACTCATTGGTAGGACAGGTCCAGCAGAGGTGGCAACACTATGGTATACTGTCAAGATGGTGTTGCTGCGGGAGAACTCAAAATTTACTCTGGAAACCATAGAGTCTCATGGCACCAGGCAAAACATGGACATGGAAACTGGACATGGATGCTGCTTGAAGCTTTCCTGCTCCTATGATGCTGCTTGGCCTGCCGTGTTCATCCAGCTCTACGCCTTGTTATCATGGAAACCCCTGGCTGATTACCACCTACTGGCAGCTCTCACCTAAAGAATCAGTACTTTCTTTTTTTAATTCATCACTGGGATGTGGCTAGACCAGCTTTTATTGCCAATCCGTTATTGAGAAGGCAGTCATGAGCTGCCTTCTAGAGTCCTTGCATTCCCTTAGTAAGAACAGCACTAGACATACGAAAACTGAGGTATCAACCTGGTGAATCCATACACAGGACTACTTGCACGCTAGACAGCAGGAACACGGTACAATACACAAAGCAAAGCATCCTACAGCCAATGTATCAGATCTAGATTCTACAACCTTGTCACATCCAGTCGCAAAGGTGGTGGACAATTAAGCTACTCCCAAGAGAGGAAGGTTCCACAAATATTCCCATCATAAATGACGGGGAAGCCCAGCACATCGATGTAAATGATAAGGTCGAAGTGTATGAATACAACTTCAGCTGGTCCTGAAGGAGGATGGCTTTGGTTCTACGTGATCAGTCATCTTAGTTCCAGACATCTTGGTGGGATTTTTCCAGGGTAATATCCAAGGTCCAATCATTTTCACTGCTTCATTGAGACCCTCCCTCCATCATAATGTCAGAAGTGGGAATCTTCACTGATGACTGTACAATTTTGAACACCATTCACAACTTCTCAAATACCGAAGCAGTCGATGTCCAAATGCAGCAAGAACTGGGCAATATCCAGATGGCTGATAAGTGACAAGTAACATTTATGCTACACAAATGCTGAGCAGTATGTGCCACCTACAAGATTTACTGCAGCACCTGACTAAAGCTTTCCTGATACCACCTTCCAAAGTTACGATCTCTGGTATCTAAAAGAACAAGGGCAAGGGATGCATGGGGACACCACCACCTATAAGATTCTGTCCAAGATGAAAGTATTATCCAGATTTGGAATTGTAAAAGTGACCTCTGTAAAGGTAGTTAGAGACTCGGAGACAGTGAAGTAAGGCAGCACTTACGAAATTTATTCGAGCAACACATATGTGCAGGGGAGGAGGTCCAAGACTCACTCAGGAGTTTGAAATCTCTCCAAGTACTTCTTTTATACCGTCACACATACAGGCTGATGCAACCCTGAAACAATATGAATTACTGTCCACATCTAGCATGAGCAGTAAATCTAACAACACCCCATAGTTTACTATCAGTGGTATATGGCTCCGACAGTATCACTCTGGGGCTATTAGCCATTGAAACCTTTATCAAAAATAAGCATGCATTTACTCATCGTGCCTAGCCCTGACCCCTTTGCCACTAACATCTGCAAATTGATGTGTTTCCCAATCGAAAGTCCCATGGCCTGTTCCATTGCGAACTATGTTCTAACTAGCTGCCTGTCTCTGCAGCAGCAAGCAAGTGCTCTTTCAATCCTTACTTTTAACCCTTACCCATATATTTGACCCTTACTACAGATCTGTGATAAAACTATACTTCTATAAGAAATCTACACTTATACATTCTTTCCCCTTCAGGAATTAAAACTGTAGTCCTTCAGTATCGCTAGGTCAGAATCTTCGAACTCCCTACCTAAAAACAATGTCAATGTGCCTATAACAAATGGACTTCAGTGGTTCAAGAAAGTAGGTCTCCACTACTTTCTGTGGGGCAATTCAGTCTGGGCAATAATTGCTCCCTTAGCCATCAATGTTCACATTCTGCGAACGAAAGAAACAAAAAGATTCTAACTTCCTTGGCTGAACAGGAAACAAGGGCATGCCACAACAACGCTACCCAAAGGAACAGCAACTCATATTCCGCTTGGGAACCCTGCAGCCCAATGGTATCAATGTGGACTTCACAAACTTCAAAGTCTCCCCTCCCCCTACCGCATCCCAAAACCATCCCAGCTCGTGCCCGCCTCCCTAACCTGTCCTTCCTCCCACCTATCCCCTGCTCTCACCTCAAGCCCCACCCCCATCTCCTACCTACTAACCTCATCCCGCCCCCTGGTCTGTCCATCCTCCCTGGACTGACCTATCTCATCCCTACCTCCCCACCTACACTAACCTTTACTGGCTCCATCCCCGCCTCTTTGACCTGTCTGTCTCCTCTCCACCTATCTTCTCCTCTATCCATCTTCTATCCACCTCCCCCTCTCTCCCTATTTATTTCAGAGCCCCCTTCCCCTCCCCCATTTCTGAAGAAGGGTCTAGGTATGAAACGTCAGCCTTTCTGCTCCTCTGATGCTGCTTGGCCTGCTGTGTTCATCCAGCTCTACACCTTGTTATCTCATGTATCAACAGTTGTCAGGCTCCTTTATAATGCGTAGGCCCAAGTCTGTTGTCAACTGCATTGAGGTTCGGCAATCTGCCCAGAAGCTGTTGTGAGTCCCTTAGCAGCTGAAGGGGAGTGGATAAGGAGCAGAAGAAATCCAAGACTATAAATCTTTAAAGCATTTTTAAAATCTTCCTGTGCACCCAGCTTAGCAATAATACTTTTCGTGGATGCTCCTGCAGAGAACCAATTTTCCAAACTGCAAGGTGAGTGCATGACAGCCAACCTTATCTGTTGCAAATGTAGGTAACACATAGAATCCAATGCTGAGATGTGGCCTGAGGCACTGTGCATTTAACAATTTTTTTCCCTTTATTATGGGGCCCAGAAGCCAGGACTGATATAAATCCAACGAGGAGGGCTTTCTGCTTTAGTTTCAAATATACAGTTAGTAGGTTTTTCATAAATATCCAAAATTAACAACTGACTCGGCAGCCTCCTGAGGCAGGGAGATACTCAGCATATGACCCAATGACCTGAGGATTTATTGCCATTGTGTAACTGAAGTGATTTCCCTCTGATGCTGCCAACTTTGAAAGAATAATGATAGAGATCACCAGAGGGTGTAACAGGAACAGAAATTGCTGGAGAAACTCAGCAGATCTAGCAGCATCTGTTGACAGAAAATAGAGTGAACATTTCAAGTCCAGTGACCCTTCTTCAGAATGGATAGTAACTTGAAAAAGATGGTATTTATGCTGGTGTCAGGAGGTGGGAGAAAGGGAGTGAGTGGACAGGTGGAGACAGAGCTCAGAGGGAGAGAGGAAATAAGTTAGGCTGCCAGAGGGCTGATTGATAGTTGTGATTTTCGGGAATTATAGAACTGCCCGCCCTTTTCCTCAATTGAGGATTGAGATGGACCTTGGTCGTGTAAAACTATCAACCATCCCTTTGTTTAACTTTGTGTATTTGTTTTAGATCTCCAACTTCCGCTGTTCTTTGCTTTATTTTGCCAGATGGCATATAGCATCCTTCCTGCATGGACCCACACTTTCAGCTGTTAACTGCCGAACTTGGAAGGGATTAAAAAGCAACTTATATAAAAATTGTCCCCAAAGTAAATGGCAGATGCCAGTAACTCTGTCATTGTCATATCACCTCATGCCCTCAAGTGATGAATATTTCTCAATGCCAACAATGTGATAACACAAAAACAGCATGATAACAATAGTGGCTAGGATCAGACTTATAGATCTCTGCCCAACATCTAAAAATAAGGCAAGAGTTGCCGAACATAAACGATCAGAAATCAACATGCAAAGCTGAACATCTGAATTAAAATCTGTAAATATCAGTGCCATAAATCATAAGGTAGATTAATATTTCAGGATGATTTTTGCCTGAAGGGTGTTCAGATTTAAACCTGAAAAAGTTGTGAAGTGTGTGGAATTGATTTATTGGATGCATAATTACCTCTAGTATTGTTGGGTGGATTGCTATTTAGAAAACTGTCTCACCATTTGTTTTCTTTTATTGTTGTTCCTCCACAAGATTGATTTCCCCCTGGTATCTGAGGAAAAAAAATATTAATCATCATGGCTACAGCTGCAGTCCTTGAAGCAATCTTCATTTCTCGCTGGTATCCTTGACTTGGATGGAGCTTCAGAGCTCCTTTGGGAATGCCTGTTTTTCTGATTAATCTTCAAGAGTGTACCTTAGAAATTTCCTTGTCTATTCTTGCCATGGATGGAGAAGCAAGTGTTGACAGCTGATCCTCAGGTTTTGAAGTATTTCTCCAATTCAGCCTTTATGCTAACATTGTTTTAGTATTGATTGGCCATTACCTTGTTCATTATCAGCATGCATCATTGGTCAGTCAGGGATCAGTTTTGAATGCCATTGAATTTTCAATGTTGAGATGCATAATGCTTTTAAATCAGATTTAATTGAACGAATATCTAATATGTCCTTTTCATCTGTTTGCACATTTCTGATTTATTGGTGGGTTGATTAGGTCCAGGTGCCCTACCTGCACTAGGGAGATTACTGTTAGCTGGATATTGTAAAACACGATTGCAGTGTTTGGGTACAGTGGACACAGTCTAGTAACATACGTGAGGTGGTTTGGGATATTCAAATGACGGGTGCAGCTGCCAACATAAGCAATAGGAACAGGAGTAGGCCATTTAGCTCTTGATCCTGCTTTGCCATTCAATCAGAATGGCTCATCTTCGATTTGAACATCAATTTCCCCGCATAATCCCCATTTCCTTTGATGTTTGCAACATGTAGAAATCTATTAATCACAGTCTTGAACACGCTCAATGACTGAGACTCCACAGTTCTTTGGGGCTAAGAATTCCAAAGAGTCAACAGTTCTGAGTGAAGAGATGCCTCCAAATGTCTGCCTCCTATTCTAAGACTGTGTTCCTATTTGATGGGTCTGTGTTTACATGTAGAAATGGAATCTGTGTGAAAGTGTGTGAGAGGGCATGTAGTATGTGAGAGACTGACTTAGCACAGATTCTGAACAATTATAAACACCCATAGTTCCTGTGAAAACTTGAAGCTGAGCTGAGCAAGAAAAGCACAATCTGTCATTCTTCACACATCCTTCTGGTGATGTTAACACAGCAGGGTGGTGAGAGTGAGCATTATCTAGAAAGATCTGAATGACTGCCAGTTGGGTCAGCAACTGTGCACCGACACCATCACCAGTCAGGCTCACACCAGGAACTCATAATGCCAGGGAGACATTGTACAAGGTTTGAGGAGACACTTCGTCATTGTAGAAGTCTGTTGGAATGGGAATGACATGAGAAATATAGAGTGGGAAAGGAGGAGTGGAGGTGGGGATGAAGGGATGAAGTAATGGAATGAGGTGATAGAATTGCTTAACTATAATCATTGGGTTGCAAGTCAGGATCGATCTGCAAATATGGTGAGATTTTGATGACTGTGGGAGTAATAATTGGAATAAAAATGGAAGGGGAATGATCAGTTTTTTTTAATTCATTCATGACATGAGGCATCACTAGCTCGGCTGCATTTATTGCCCATCCTTAATTGTCCAGAGGGCAGTTAAGAGTCAAATTGCTGTGGTTCTGGAGTCACATGTAGGCCAGACCAGGTAAGGGTGGCAGTTTCCTTCCCTAAAGGACATTTGTGAACCAGATGGGTTTTTCCGACAAGAAACAATGGATTCATGGTCATCATTAGATTCTTAATTCCAGATATTTATTGAATTCAAATTCCATCATCAGCCATGGCAGGCTTCAAACCTGGGTCCCCAGAACATTACCTGGGTCTCTAGATTAACAGTCCAGCAATAATACCACTAGGCCATTGCCTCCCCGATGACATGGAATGGGGATGGCATTGGAGGGACGAAATAGGAGAAGTTTTTTTTTTATTTGTTTATGTGGTTATCACGGGTCATGCTGAGATTGATTGTCCATTTTTAATTGCACTGGAGAAGGTGATGGTTAGCTGCCTTCTTACACCACTGTGTATCTTGAGTGTAGGGACACTGCTAGTAAAGGACATTCAGGATTTTGGTCCCGCAAGAGTGAAGGAACAGTGATAAAAGCTAACAACTGTAATGAAGTATACCAATTAGACGGTAGGGTCAGTATGCTAATATGGTATGACAGGAATTCCATTGAAAATAGGTGACAGAATCAGAGGGGTGACATGGGAAGGATGGAATGCCTTGGAATACAGATAGCATTGTAGGGGAAAAGTATGAAAGGTTGGCATGGTGAATATGAAATGGAATTAGATTGGGATGACAAGGGGGAGATGGAATATGGCATGAAATATGATTAGGCATGAAAGGAATTGGAGGGAGAAAATGACACGTCAGAGTGTGGGGTAAATGGCATGAAAGAAGTATATGTAAATAGACTGGTTGTATATGTTAATTTGACCCTAAATATTTATTTGGTCTCCACTATTCTTCCATATTTTTGATAGCATTTAAACCTTGACATAACCCAAGTTAAACACTGTGGATGCTAGAAATCTGAAATAGAAACAGAAAGTGCTGGAGAAACTCAACGAGTCTGTCAATATCAGTATATAGAGAAGTAGAGTTAATTCTGCTCTGAAGAAGAATTACATTAACTCTGCAGGTACAGACAATGGGGCAGGTGGGTAAGGGATAAGATACCAAATGGATGACAGTATGGTGTGGCAGCTGTGTGGGGTGATGGGTAAAAGGGGGAGAAAAGTGGATTAGGGAGTAGAGTTGGTCAGGAGTTAGGGTGTTGAAGTTAAGGGGCAGTTGAATGTCTGTGTTTGGAAGCATTCTAATGTTCAGTGTGGGGGGTGGTGCATTTCGGGTGTTAGGAGTGCACAGGTTAAGGGGGCTGGATGTCAGGGAAGGTGTCAAGGATTGTGTCATATGATAAGGGGGCCAACATTGTGTGCCTCGAGAGGTCACGTTGAATGTTCAGGGATGGAGTCAGTCTGCATGACTAAAGGATCAATGTCAGTGATTGGAGGGGTTTAGTATCAGTGATAAGCTGTCATTTTGATAGTTTGTCAGGGGTTACAGCAAGTTTTCATGCCTCTAATGCTTTTAAGGGCATCACATCCATAAACGTTCAATCATTCCACTACCAATGCTCAGAAGTAACAGTGTATACTATTTGCAAGATGCACAGTAGAAATTTGCCTAACATTCACTTGATTGTATTACTAAAACCAGCAAGCATGTCCATCTAGAAGGACAAGAGCAGCTGATTTAAGAGAATACCAGCATCTGCAAGTTTCCCTCCAAGACACTCACTATTCTGACTTAGAAATATATTGATATGGAGGTGCTGGTGTTGGACTGGGGTGGACAAGTCAGAAGTCACATGAAACCAGGTTATAGTTCAACAGATTTATTTGAAATCACAAGCTTTCGAAGCACTGCGCCTTCATCAGGTGAAGCCACTTCACCTGATGAAGGAGCAGCACTCCGAAAGTTTGCGATTTCAAATAAACCTGTTGGACTATAACTTGGTGTCATGTGACTTCTGACCAAGAAATATATTGCCACTGTCACTTCCTGAACTTACTCTCAGGTTTCATAAGACCTGAAAAACCCACACAGCTATTGTTGAATTCAAATCAGCCCTCTATTTGCAGTATGGGAGTCTGACTTAAGAATGGTAATGAAGTGTTCTGCCTCTCCATGAATGAAAATTCATATGTAATGACACTCATCAAAATAACATCAACACGGTGGGATGGAGGCACTAACTCCATCAGGGATTAATTAGTAGAGACCAGAGATCTTGCTTTGAAACAACAATGTATGGCCCCAGTTCTGAGGAAGGGTCACCAGATCTGAAACTTTAATTCTGTTTTCTCCTTCACAGATGCTGCCAAACCTGCTGAGCTTTTCCATCAACTTTGTTTTTGTGCCTGATTTTCTGCATCCGCAGCTCTTTCGGTTTTTATAAAGTATATGGTCCTAACTAGGCAAAGCTATTCAAAAGTTTCAGTCCGAGTTTTTAGAGACAGTGTTGACTATCGAGATTTGGTTTTCACAGAAAAATGACAATAAATTAGAATGTAATGCTCCAACTATCATCAGAATACATAGAATAACATAAAATTCAATGTCGCAGATCAGACATTAATCTAACTGGCCACAGATTTTAAAAAAGTCTTCCTGCTGCATTCGGAGTACAAAATGTAGGAAAATTCATATATAAATATCCACTTAAATTAATGAATGAAACATCAGACAGATTCCATCACCTGCAAACAAGGCTCTTTGCCAGAGTTCCCTTCATGAGCCCAACTCTGCCTCTGCCTCAGCCTCAGTTCTTCTGCTATTGAAACCTCCATTCACCAAACATAACTACTCCAACATACTCCTGACTAGCCTCCAATTTTCTACTTTCTCCAAACTTCATTCAAAATGCTACCCATAGCCTAACTTGCATTAAATGTTTGCCCTGTCTCATTCTTTTGCAAAGCTTCTATACCATTCACCTCAACCATTTCCAACAGTAATGCGTTCCACAATTTAGCATTTTAAAATAAAGTTCTCCCATTTTTAGATAGGGTTTATTAATATGCATTTTGCAGTTGTTGTTTTATTAATTCATTTCACTTATGAATCCAACCCTCAACACTCATTTCTCCTAGAATAAGTTAATTAGTTCCATCTTTATTGGAATACATTCCACTCCACACACTCCTCAACCCATAATGTATACCACATCAAAATGAGATTTGCAAACTACTTTTTAATTGGGTTAATTTGACATTGCTGACAAAAACAATGAACGTTCCAAATTACAAACTGGCAATTCAAGCAAAGAAAATCTCAGTCATACAAAATCATTGATGTTCAAGCTGTTCTAAATGATTGCATCCTCTCAATTCCATTATTTTCAAGGTCTGTCAGGTTCAATATCTGACACTCTGCAATCAAGTCAGTCAGTGTAAAGTTTAAGCAAAATGTCTACAAGTACTGTCTTTTCAATAAGTGACTGGCTGGCATATTTCATTAACCTCTTGTCAAACTGCAACACAGCATGCAATTTTTAGGTTTATTCCTATTCATAACAATTAAGCTAAATGTAACTATGCAAATGGAATAATATATTACGAGAATTATGCTCAAACATTTTCTGAGTTTTCACTCTTCCCCACTTCGATCAATGAACACTTTTTAAGAACTTGTCTGGGGCCTTTTGCAAGAGTAGCATCCAATTATAGTCTTTTAAGGCATGAAATATTTTAATACCATGCTTAAAAAATGCTAAGAGAAACATGTGCAGATGTGATTCAAATGGATTGAGTTTGCCTTGACATGAGGAACCAAGATTATTGTTGAGCAAAATATATTTATGATGATAGAATAAATGAGACATAGGACAGAATTTTCCAATTTTCAGTTGAAGTGTTTTAGGAGTGAAATTCATATAACTCAATCTGCCATGCCATGGAGACACTTTTATCTCACAAGCTTCCACTCTTCATCTCATGAGTGACACAGCTGAGCCCTTTGGTGCCCTTCTCATGCATTTGCAGGAACATATGAACAAGGAGCAACAGTAGGCCATTCAGCTCCTCAAACCTGCTCCATCATTTAATAAGATTATGGGTGATCTGATTATAACCTCAGATCCACATTCCCACCTAACCCTCATTAACTTTTCACCCACTTGTTTCACAAGAATCTATCCATTTTTGCCATAAAAATATTCAAAGAGTCAGCTTCTATCACATTTTCAGTGGATGTGTTGGAAAGACTCACAATAGCTATTACGACTTGATGTCCCCAGAAGAGGGAGGTTTCTATTCACATCAACCGTGTCAAGCCCTCTCAGGAAAAGACATCTGTAACTCTTCTGAAGCCCAGCAAAACTTTGCTCATAAGGTAACACATCCTTCCAGGAATTTGTCCATAAACTTTTTCCAAATTGCTTCCAATGAATTTATATGCTTTTTACATATAGTGATCAATACTGTACAAAGTACTCCAGATGCAGTGATAACAGTTCTGATGAAAGGTCACTGGACCTGAAACATTAACTCTGTTTTCTGTCCCTAGATGTTGCCAGACCCACTGAGTTTCTGCAGCAATTCTGTTTTTGTTTCAGATTTCCAGCAAATACAGTTTTTTTTTGTTTTATATTATTGTGGTATTACCAATGCTTTGGTACCAATACCAATGACTGGAGCACAATTTCACTATTTTAGTATTCAATATGTAACCTTCTATTAGCTTTCCTAATTGCATGCTGTACCTGCATACTAACAATTTCTAATTCATTCACTAAGACAGACAGATCCTTCTGCATCTCAGGAATCTTCAATCTCTCACCATTAAGATAATATGCTTTGTTTTTATTCTTCTCTATTTGTCATATCTTTGCCCAATGACCCAATCTATCGATATCTCTTTGTAGTCTTACATAGAGTCATAGAGATGTACAAAACGGAAACAAACGCTTAGGTCCAACATGTCCATGCCGACCAGATATCCTAAATTAAGCCAGTCCCATTTGCCAACATTTGGCCCATATCCCTCTAAGCCCTTCCTATTCATAAACTCATCCAGATGACTTTTAAATGTTGTTATTGTACCAGCCTCCATCACTTCCTCTGGCAACTCATTTGATATTCACACCACCCACTGTGTGAAAAAGTTGCCCCTTTGGTACCTTTTAAATCTTTTTGCCTCACCTTAAACCTATGCCTTCTAGTTTTAGACTCCCCTATCCTGGGGAAAAGACTTTGGCTATTCACTCTAAGCCTGTCATAATTTTATAAACCTCTATAAGATCACCCCTCAGCCTCCGACACTCCTTGGAAAATAGCCACAGCCTATTTAGCCTCTCGCTATAGTTCAAACCCTCCAACCCTGACAACATCCTCGTAGATTTTTTTCTGAACCCTTTCAAGTTTCGTAGCAGGGAGACCAGAATTGAGCATAGCTTTTCTTCTTCACAATTAACTTTTCTACTTATTCTTGCATTGTCAGTAAATGTGGCAACCATTCCTTCCATCCTTTCATCCAAGTTACTTATGTAAATTATAAATGAATGAAGTGTTAGCACGGATCCATGTGGCTCATCACTCATTACATCTTGTAACTGAAAAAGACCTAAGTTCACCTAATTTCTGCTTCCTGTTGGCCAGCTGGCCTTTTAACCTTGCCAATATGCTACCTTTACATCATGAGCTTTTTCCTTCTGCATTAATCTTTGATTGGACACTTTATCAAGTGCTTTCTAGAAATCTAAGTAGAGTATATCTCCTGGTTCTCCTTTATCCACTTCCTGAAAGAAGTCCAATAATCTGGTTAAACATAATTTTCCTTTCACAAAATCATGTTGACTTTTTCTAATTACCTTGAACTAATCTAAATGTCCTACTATAGTTTCTTTCTTAATGGCTTCTAATACTTTCCTTATGACAGATGCTGAGCTAACTGGCCTATAGTCTCCTGCTTTCTGTTACCCTGTCTTTTTGAAATGAAGATTTACATTTGCTACTTTCCACTCAAAAGCACCTTCACAAATTTAGGGATTTTTTGTAAAATTAAACACGTTTCGTTAAGTTCTTCTTTTATGTCACAAATCACTTCTTTTAAGATCTATGATGAACTTCATCAGGACCTGGAAACTTGTTGGCATACAGCTCCAACAATTTACTCAACACTATGTATCTGAAATATATTATGAATTTCTCCTTCTGTTCTATATCTTGACTTACTGCTGCTTCTGGGATGTTTTTAGTGTCCTCTACTGTGAAGGCAGATGCAAAATCCTTGATGTAATATCCTTGAGGAAAGGAAAACTGCTGTTCTTACCAGGTTTGGCCAATTTTAGACCCACCACTTGCTCTGTACTGGCCTACAAGTATCAAATCACTAAAAGGTCTCAACCAATGGAGTTAGACTGGACAGATCTCCTGACATTGACATAGGTACCTGAAACAACAATGGCAACTTAGTCCTGTGAACCCTGCAAAGTCCTCCTTAGTAACATCTGGGGACTGGTGCAAAAACGGAGAGCTGTCTTATAGATTTGTAACGCAATACTATTACAACATCCAGTTGACAATGTGAAAATATCCAGATATGTCCTGTACACAAAAAGGCAATAAAAATCAAACCCAGCCAATTACCACATCATCAGTTAGTCTTGACCACCAGTAAAGTGATGGGAGGCAATATCAATCATGCTATTGAGCACAACTTTCTTAACAGTACACTACTTACTGATGCTAAATTTGCATTCTGCCAGGGCCACTACACACCTGAACTCTTTACAGTCTTGGTTCAAATAGGCAAGGTGAAAGTGACATAAGGGCAGCACTTCACTGAATGTGGTCTCAAGGAGCTCGAACAAAATTGGAGTCAATGAGAATCAAGGGGAAAACTTTCCACTGGTTGGAATCATATTAAGCGCAAAGGAGGATGGTTGTGGTTGTTGGATGTCCATCATCTCAGCTCCAGGATATCATTACAGATGATCCTTAGGGCAATGTTCTAGGCCTAGCCATGTTGAATTACTTCACCTATGACCTTCTCCCCATCACAAGTTCTGAAGTGGGGTTATTCGCTGATGAATGAATAATGTCCAGCCCCATTTGCAACTCCTCAGAACTGAAGAAACCTATTTCCAAATGCAGCAAGACCTGGATAATATCCGGGTTTGGACTGATAAATGCCAAGCAATATTTATGTCACACAAATGCTAGGCAATGACCATCAACCCTGGACATTCAATGGCACTATCATTGCGAAATCCCCCACTATCAACATCCGGGGGATTGCCATTGACCATAAACTGAACGGGACTTATATAAGTGGTGTGTCTAAAAGAGCAGATCAGAGGCTAGGAATACTGCATTGAGTAATTCACCTCCTGACTCACAAAGCCTGTCCACAGTCAACAAGTTACATATCAGGCGTGTGATGAAATATCCCCTATCCCTGGGATGAGTGCAGATCTAATAACACCCAAGAAAAAATATAAAGTCACTTGATTGGTACCATATCTACAAACATTCAGTCCCCCCACTACTGATCCTCAGTAGCAGTAGTGTGTACTATCTAAATTATGCACTGCATAAATTCATCAAGGCTCTATAGACAGCATCTTCCAAATCCCTGACCACTATCATCTAGAAGGACAAGGGCAGGAGATACAATTTGTTGCAATACCAGTGAATGTAGAAGTATGAACTGTATAATTACAGGCCTTAAGGGAGACTTTTAAAGTATGCCTTGGGTTAAAGTTGTTCCTGCTGAAAACATGAAAGAAATGTAGCTTAAGCTATTATTATGCTGCCTCACTTATAACACCTTGAAATATTTAACAAGTGGAAATAGAGTTAGAAAGGTAATGGAATAGAGCTATTTTCAGAGTCTGCATTTATATGACACATATTATGATTTGTTTGCTCATAAAATTAACATCTCTGGTGTAAACTAAACTTTTCACAACACTGAAATTGCATTCATAGAAGAGGTTGGGTGAAAGCCATGAATCTTCAATAATGCCAAGAGTTTCTGTTAAAGCTGGATGAATATTGGAAAATACAAATCGGGGAAGATAAGGTGATCTTGCCGAATAAACAATGTGTTCAGATTCTCCCATGTGCTGTTCCATCGGACAAGTTAGTCGTTTTGAAATAAATTATTTTGTATGTGTTAGAATAGCAAAAGTACACGTGTAAATGAGTTAAGTGTTCATTCACCATATCATCATTACTTCACAGCATTGAGGCGGTCATGTTCTTGCTTCCCCCTAGGATGAGGCAGGGGTGACATTTGTTTAACAATTGATGAAGGAAAAGATCATGTTAAGAGACCAATGCTTGACAGTGGCTCAAAGACAGCTTGGTTAATGAAATTGAAGTTATTAAAGGAGATAAGCTGTTTTGAATGACACATAAACATATTGAAGTCTGCTACCAACATTTTGTTAGTAAAAGAAATCTAGCAATGTTAAAAAAAAAGACAATGAATAATGTTGAATACAAGAGGCAGTCCTAATAAAACTGTACACCATCACAGAAACTGATGGGTTTTACTCATTCCAGCAAGGCAACCATTTGAAGCTGAATCTGGGTTGTTACTAAATCTAAAAATAATTCAACACGCATCAGTAGAAGTATATAAATTATATTTCACAACATCAAATCACTGAAAGAATAACCTAACCTGATGAGTTACTTAATGATGGATGAAAAATTCCATTGCAATTGGATATGTGTTTAAAGCTGCAGATTTAAAATTGTATTTACTTCTGAATTATCTTATAGTTATGTTATAACTACTTCTTCGTATTCTGGTGTTAAAGATATTTTAGAAAATCTGATATTTTCCCTCTAATGCTACTACTTCACTTTGTTTCTCAACCATTTAACTTTGCACGTCTGCATTAATATATTAAATTCTGAAACATTAAATCTTTACAAAATCCAAAGAGCAATTTCCCACCAAAAATGGCCCAAACCAGTTTTTCTGTAAATTAGGAACTTAAAGGATATAAAAGAAATTGAACCACAAAAATCTTTGTTGTTGACAATGTAATAAGAAAGTAACAATAGCCATGTATTCACCTTTGCTCGATATGAGTCAAATTGACCACAACGAGAATCTTGTAAGAAAATCAGAAAATACAGAAAACATGCAACAAGTGCTTCTGTGGAGGAACAGATGGTTTAATAAATGAGAGTTTGATAACTCTCCAGATCTTTTCTGGATCTTTCTTATTTTGCATGCAAAAACAAATGTATTAATTCTGCGATGCCTGTCATCGCCGATAGCAAGTAGGATTTTCCGAGATATCTTCATTGGATCATTTATTGCTTGACCTACAAAACAAAGCTGCATATGTTGCTTGAATAGTTATAATTCAGTTAAGATATCATTAGCTGTCCAAGCCATAATTAAATATTTGCTTCCATTTCTCTTTGAAGGCCCATTGTTATTTTTCTCATGAAATAGATTTCATGAACTTGTTTTACTTTCCATTCCATTAATTTGTCCTTATTTTGCTCCTGTTTACTTTAATCTTCACTATTATTGCTCCTTTCCCGAGCTTTAATTACTTTGAGAAATACAAGCCTTCAACAACAGGTTTTGATATTTGAGTGTGTGAGGTCACTTCAAAATGAAAGTACTCTTGGAAGCATCCATAACATTCAACAGGATGAGTGCCAAAGCAGGTATTTGAATTTGTATTCGAAAGGTAAACTCCTGAAGAATTGTTATGGCTGCTGTTGAGTTTGGCATTCATTGGGAAATCATTCTGATTCTAGGAAGTCCCCAGCAGAATGATTCCTGCACCCCCAATCATTAGGTTCCGAATTGACAAATAATCCTTAGCCACACTGCTGTTGGTGTTATTCAGTGATTAGCAAGAAGCCATTCAGATGTCCTCACCTCCAGGTTGCTTTCAGTCCTGCCTTCAAAGCAATTCCCAGGTGAGGATAGATTCTGTTCCTTGTTTGTCCCTTGCAACACTATCCTCTGACATTAATTTCCTCAGCTTCCCCTACAAACGTCCTTTCCTTCTTTCCTCCTGACCTGTCTCCTCCATTTCCCACTTTTGTCCCTTCCCTCCTCTCTCTTCTATCTCTCTTCCCACTCCCCTCCTTTTACTCCCTCCACTTTCCATTCACTCTCTCACTTACCCATCCCCATTATTGGCCATGTCCTCTATCTGAGTCGGCAGAAATATTGCCCTCACTTCTGGCTCACTGGAATAAACCCCAACTTTGATCAAAGTGACTGATTTATAGTGAGTTGACAGCTGGCTTCACATCTCTCCAAGCATTTCTTTCTATTTAAATCCAATGGAAAAACATTAGTTGTTGCTGTCCCACTGTGTTGGGATTTTTCTCAATCTTCCATATACACAAATGATTTGTATGAGCATAAAGTGAAATATCAAAATTTGCTCATGGCAACAAATACACAGCACAACAAAATGTAAGAAAACTGCAGGAGAACATAGGCAAGTTAAGATACTGAGCAGATAATTGGTAAATACTGTTCACCATTGATCCATGTACATTAATGTATTTTGGGGAATAAAATAAACCACAGTCATTAGGTGTGGAGCTTTCATGGGATCTCCCCAATCTTTCACCATAATGTAGCTTGTTCTCTATCTCAAAAGTTCCAGCAGATCTACTGCCAAGTTTATGCAGCTGGAGAGGGGATTTCCTAATGAAGTTATTTGAATAATTGTGAGGAGGCTGGAGATGTGAAGTAACCTGTTCAGAGAATCTCACAGTGGAAGCAAGCCATTCAGCCCATTGAGTCCACCCTCCAAAGAACATCCCACCCAGATCCATACCCTGCAACCTTGCATTTCACAGGACTGATCCACCCAGACTGCACATCCCTGGACACTATGGGCAATTTAGCATGGCCAGTACACCTAAACAGTGCATCTTTAAAACATGGGAGGAAACCAGAGCACCTGGAAGAAACCCATGCAGACATGGGGAGAATGTGCAAACTCCACACAGACAGTCACCGGACGGTGGAGTCAAACCCAGGTCCCTGGCACTGTAAGGCAGCAGTGTTAACCACTGACCCACTGTACCACCCAGATTTGCAGCTGTTTGAAAGACAATTAAAAATATAAAAATACATAAAAAGGGTAATTGGGCACCCGCATTCTCTACATAAGGGTGCTATAAATTCAGGATTATGGTAGATATTTTCTAAGGTGCAGTGATATCTATTATTGCCTTAAGACAGTCTTGTATATGTATTTCACATTTATGGGAATTCACCTTTAAGTACTCCATGAGCTTTATGCATACAATGTTGAAACTGTCCTTGGCAGTTAGTGGGTTTGCAAGCTGTACACTCACATGAAATATCTGGTTTGTTGTAATGTCTGCTTCATCACTTGTAACGTGTTTTACTTATTTACATAATCTGCATAGTCGATCAACCTCTTTTGTCATTAGCATGACATGATAAAGGCGGTGGAAAACATGAGTCTACCATACTTGAACAATCAACAAGCAAATTAGTATACCGGTGAAATACACATCAATGGTCTCATTGTAAAGTGTACAATACAACACTCAATGCCTTTGTTCAGCACAGCATCAGAGAACATTGAAAAGACAGCTTTCTGTGACAGATACTCTAACAAAAGGCCGGCGAATACCCTTGAGTATAAAGGTTGGGAGGCCATGTTGCTGCAGCAAGGAAATTGCTTAGGCCACTTTTGGAATACTGCATTCAATTCTGGTGTCCCTGCTTTGCAAAGATGTTATGAAACTTGAAAGGGTTCTGAAAAGATTTACAAGGATGTTGCCAAGGTTGGAGGATTTGAGCTATAGCTTGAGGCGAAATAGGCTGCAGCTATTTTCCTCGGAGCGTCAGAGGCTTAGGGGTGACCTCATAGAGGTTTATAAAATTATAAGAGGCATAGATAGAGTGAATAGCCAAGGCCTTTTCCCCAGCATAGGGGAGTCAAAAACTAGAGGGCATAGATTTAAAGGTGAGAGGGGAAAGTCTTAAAAGGGACCGAAGGGACAACTTTTTCATGCAGAGGGTGGTGCATGTGTGAAATGAGCTGCCAGAGGAAGTGGTAGAGGCTGGTACAATTACAACATTTAAAAGGCATCTGGATGGGTATATGAATAGGAAGGGTTCAGAGGGTCAAATGCTGGCAAATGGGACTAGATTAATGTAGGATATCTAGTTGGCATGGATAAGTTAGACTGAAGGGTCTGTTTCCATGCTGTATTTCGCCATGATTCTATGTAATATCTAAACTAATAGAATCCATTGTGATGTTATTTATAACTATTCAAGAATATCAAAGAACATCTAAAAATATCTAAGAATTGCTATGAATAGAATAACTATTATCATTGAAGAATGTCCATCAGTTAAATAAAGATTTTACCTTAAACCCCCTAAGCAAGCATAATATCCTCTCCCAAAATATTTTAAATAGTATTATCTGAGGGTCTATGTACTTCTGAAATTTTGATGAAGGGGTTTTATTTGTATATTGTTCAAGTGCCCCCTGCTTTGCGAATATGAATGTCTATCCTCTGTATATATTTCTCACTTTTGTATGATGCTGGATCATTTAATATTATTCCTTAATTATTTGGTGAAGATTACTTTACAAAGTTGGGAGCATTTATTGAGTAAAGATGCTTCATTCATCTTTACTTAAGAGCGTTGTCATATCTGATTTCAAATCATGTTCATGTGGTAAGTACCTCTGCCAATTATTATCAGGTGGATGTTTCCAGTGTTACTGGAATAGCATTAACATGTTATTTTCACATTTGTGCGTGAGTCTGAAATGTCTCTTTTCCATATTTTCCTTTCAGACATTAAATTAATTAATTTAATTAATTGCAAATATGTGTCATCTCCATACCTCTATTAAGGTAGGTCCTAACTACAAAGTGGACATGTCTGGCTTTTCCTGCTAACTGCAATTGTCTTTAATGGCTAATTCAAACATGAATCTTTATCACTTAATATTTTCATTATCTATGTAGGTCCTAGCTAATTCATTTCACTTATTTTTCAATCATACCTATATTTCTAACCAGACGTCATCACTTTTACATGAAATAATTGAGAAATTTGTCAATGTACATGACCAAACAAAAACTGGTAATCACGTGCATCATACTTTACTGCCTTGGAAAGCATAAATATCACCATATCACTGCAAAGACGCAAATTATCTGTCCACAGGAAGCTAGTTTGTATTTACTACCAGCTAAGATTGACACAGGGTCGAGGGCCAATATATCACCCATGTAAATTTTAAATGTACCCTTAGACATGAGAAGCCATGGTGAAACTGATTGACATACAGCATTCAGATACAACAGTTTATGAATTCAATGTGCAGAATCAATAGTGCTGAAAAGCGTAAGAACAATCAATCAATCAAGCACAAGTCACAGATAATCAGCATTATTGGCTCTACTGGACTGGCAATTGCAGGATACCAGCATGCCATGACCTCACACTAATCACAATCTTTGGAGTCAGTCAAACATCATCTACCACGGAAACTGCAGCAGAATATTCGTGAATCAATCACAAACCTGAAGGTTACAGAAGAACAGAACACTTCACATTCTTCTGAATTAGTGGAGGCAAAATCTCAACTCTGTGCTGTGGAGACAGAAATGAAAGTTCAAGCGAAAAAGAATGAACAACTAACTCAGGATAAATCTAAATCTGAGAACACTATCTTTGACATGATAAGGTGTTTAGGTGCTAGCTCTGCTCAGCTTAAAGATGAATAGAGAACTGGAAGAGAAAGAAGAGAAGGAAGATGACATTCAAGTTCTGATCATCAATCCAAGATAAAGAATATCTGGACTACCTCACACATTAAAGAAATCATATTCACCAGGAACAGCTACGGCAACATTGGTTTGAGCTCAAAACAATGCTGGAGAAAATGACAGACATGTAAAAGCAGGTAGAGATCCACAGCACATGCAATGAGGAGCTGCAAATCACTTCGGAGACAGTCCTTTCAGAGCCACAGTGGTTAATTTGAAATAAAACAGGTTATAGTGCATCAAGAAAAGCAAATTCTGGAACAGCAACTACAGTCATGAAAGAAAAAATAATAACATGAATAAAAGAGACAGACAATATCACTCGGAGTTCTCGCAATGCAATGGTAGCACCTATATCTTTAGGCCAGAAAACCAGCTTTCAAGTCTCTACCAGGGTTTGTTGGACACAGTGTTTGTGACGTGGTTCAATGAACTGCCCACTATTCCCCAAGTATGTGTGAAGATAGCTAAGAAGAACATAATTACGATCATGTCCTTCCTGTTGAACTTAGGTGAGACATTGAGTTTAGCACAGTCATAGCAATCTGTAAACCTCTGAGCAACCCCGTAGGTAAACGCAATACTGATAGCAAGATAGCTTTATTAAAATTGTTATTATATAAGAGAGACCTAAATACAGAAAGACGTGGAATCCTGGGCCTGCTTTCACTGGAGGCAGCCAACATCAAGAGGAACTCTAACCAAAATGCAGAGTATTTTGAAAAGTTTCAGGGAAAAATAGTGAAAAATTATTATCCCTCAGAGAATTGACAATAAATTGCCATAAACTTAACACTAATAGCGAGACCATAAAGAAAGATGTAAGTTTGGACTTTATTATTGTGAATGGGTTTGGAGTTGAATCAATCATGGCATTTGAGAAGGAATTAGACAAACAGGCAAGGATACAGGGAAAGAGCAGCTACATTGTTTTAAAAAAACAGCTCAATGTAAAACTAAATTTGCCTCAGGCATAATGGGCTAAATGTTCTCTTTCTATATTGAGATTTCAAATCTTTTGTGAAGAACTCCAGGTAACATATTACAATCATTTTTCATCCACATACAAAGCGTTAATCAAAATCATCTGCAATTTTATGATCAATATCACATTTTCAACATTAGGATACTTGATTTTTCCATCTAAGTGTCTGATCTGCCACCAACTTCACTCGCCTCAGCTGCCCTCTGCCAGTTAACGCTGTGAACAACATTGAACATCTTTGTTCAAGTAAAACCATGTTGCAAAATCACGAACGGCTGACAGCTGAGAATTGGATGGGAATGAATTGCTCTCAGAAGATTAAACAAATACCATGACAACAACACTGTTCACCTACCATGAATATACAATACAATATAATACAGCTCAGAAGCAGGCCCTCCAGCCCACCAACCTCTGCTGATACCTTTTCCTTATTAGGCCCATTACTCATCGTCCATGCATGGTTTCTATCCTTCTGTTCACCTCCCATTCATGTGTCTACCAAGATACACCAAAAACATTGCTAATATGCCTACTTCCACCACCCCCC
The DNA here is from genome assembly GCA_024137785.1 of Ginglymostoma cirratum. Classification (NCBI taxonomy): domain Eukaryota; kingdom Metazoa; phylum Chordata; class Chondrichthyes; order Orectolobiformes; family Ginglymostomatidae; genus Ginglymostoma; species Ginglymostoma cirratum. The sequence goes on along the minus strand of JAHRHZ010000075.1, from coordinate 5,947,231 downwards.
ACAATGGCAGCGCATTCCAGGCACCCATCACTCTGTGTGAAAAGCTCTCCCCATACTTCTCCCCTAAACTTACCCCTCTCACCTTGAACCTGAGAAAATGCCTCTAACTATCCACCCTATCTATGCCTCTCATAAATTTGTACACCTCTATCAGGTCACCCCTAAGTCTCCATCTTTCCAGTGAAAATAATCCTAGTTTGCCTAACTGCTCCTCATAACTAAAACCCTCCAAACCAGACAACATCCTGGTCTCTGAACCCTCACCAAAGCATCCACGTCCTTTTGGTCATGTGGCACCTCGAACTGCATGGATATTCCAAATGCGGCCTAACTAAAGTTTTGTAAAGCTGTAACATAACTCGCCAACTTTTATATTCAATAACCCGGCCGATGAAGGCAAGCATGCTGGGGCTGCCTCCTTGACCACCTTATTCACCTGTGTTGCCACTTTCAGGGATCTGAGGGGCTGGACTGCTCAATGTTACGCAGGATCGCTACTTTTAACTAGATTTCTAGTCACGATTATTTGTGCTTGTCTGCAATAATCAGCAATAGCAAGTTTTCAGAATTAGTGTTGAGGTCAGTAAGGTATTAACAGCCTTTGTTATAACTGCCAAATGCTAAAGAGCTGGGTGAAATGAAAGGAGATTGTAATTGGAGATTGCATTATTATGTAGCGCCTGTTCACAAAATCCAGCTCCACATCATTAAACTGATAGCTCAAACCATAGTCTAAGGCAAATTTCCTGAGTGCTGATTTGTTTCCCTCTCTGGTATGGTTAAATTTCTCACTAATTCAAGACTTGATAAGCAGCAGATCCAAATCAAGCATTCATGTTTTCACAAATGTACTGCCACATGAGAATTGGATAAATGTGTAAGAGAGGTAATCGGAACTACTAATCAGATTGCCTTGTTTAAATGTTCAGAGAGTGGAGAGAAAAGTTGGAGCAAAAGTTCCTTTTATCAGTTAGTAGTTACACGGATTGGAATACATATTGAATTTCCCAAGACTTTCTTTAGAACACCATGTCCGGATTATTTATCCTTACTGAGCAGCAATCTTATCATGGGGGAAAATAAATTGAACTAAAACGACATAAAACATATGACAACAGTAGCTAGCTTTTTTAACCCAGTGGTTTATTCTGATATCATTTGTCTTTTTCACAACCTGATATTTTCTTATCAAGAGTACATTTTGTTACTCTTTATTACCCTAATTCACAAAACACTATCGTTAGCAACTCCTTTGTCTGTCCAACTGTCTTTCTCTCTCTTCGGGCTCTATCCTATCGTTTACTCCCTACCCCACCCACTTCCTTATTTTCTGCATATAAACTGACGTTTTCCCTGCCACTATCAGTTCTGAGGAAGGGTCACCAGACCCGAAACTTTAACTCTATTTTCTCCTTCACAGATGCTGCCAGACCTGCTGAGCTTTTCCAGCAACTTTGTTTTTGTTCACAATACACTCAGCTATTTCAGTTACAGCTCATGGAGATTGCAGAAGTCACCACTGGTAAAATGTATGTTTCTCCTATGAGCTTTTATTCAAACTCAGCACAAAACCTCCTAAGCAAGTCCACACTTCTGTTAAACTTGAACTTAACAGAATTCTCGTGATTGTACCGTATAGCGTATTTCAGGATAATTAATTCACTATATTTTGGAAATTGTATTAGATATCATGATGCACTTCTGATGACTCTAAAAATTGAAAAGCTACTATGCCATCAGCTTGGAAACACGAGAAACATGTAGAGATGTTAGCCTTCATGGTTGTCTTGGGTGGTTTGGCTCTGTGTTGGAACATAATAGGTTTAAGCTTTGCACCTGACATTACAGTATGCATACAGAACAGTATTAAGTAAAGAGTTCTACATTGTATTGGTACTTCATTTTAAATGAGATGTTAAACTGAGTTCCTTTCAGTCCTTTCCAATGGATCAATATGATTATATGGCAACATCTCTAGAAGAGTAGGAGTGTTTTCATGCTGTACTGACTGACACTTGACACTTCAAACAACATTAGTTGTAGCATTGCTCTTTATAGGATCTTCTTGAGTACGAAACAGTTGCCAGAATCCTTTTGATTTGAATTGAATCATTACTGTCATGTGTACCAAGGTAAAGTGAAAAGTGTTGGCTTACATGCTTTACAGGCAGATCGTCCTGTGTAAGTGCATCAGGGTAACAGACTAGAGTGCAGGATACAATGTTACAGCTGCTGAGAAGGTGCAGAGAGAGATAAACATTAACAGTAACGAGGTCCATTCAAAAATCTGATAACAGCAAGGAAGAAGCTGTTCTTGAATCTTATACACTAGAACAGCAGCTAATCTTTAAAATTATTTCAATGGTGAAGATAGTTTGGTCATCGTGGGGTTGTTGAAGGTGCACTGTAAATAAAAACACCTACAGGGAATAACAATGCATTCTATAACTTACACCTACAGTTTTAAACTATTCTGGAAGACAATGAAAGAAAGCATTCCAGATTTTTTAATCGTTTTTTAACTTTTGTTTTACAAGAGATATAATTTAGTTGCAGAATGTTCCATCTTGCTGTTGTAATTCAGATATGCAAGTTTGCCAATTGAAAAACTGTTCAACAGTTCTTCTGTAAGTCCTATGTTTGAAGGAACTGTAAGCGATTTCAATCAGGCTGGCAGATTGGGAACAGCTTTGATGAATTTGCTGGCCTTTTCCTCTTTCCTGCAGGGGAAATTATGTGACTGCAAACTCACAATACTACCTTACAGATTAATCAGACCAATTCTGACCTAGACATGTTTGGCTTGTGTATTCCTGCAGGTTTCATCACATAATCGCTCAACCCATTACCTGGCCCAACTAATCATCCTCCCTCTACATCCATTTACAGCATTTAATATAAATTAATAAAAGGAATGAAAACAAAATGTTGGGCTGAATTTGACTAAAAATCGTCAAAGTATCAAAATTGGCAAGTTTCGTGGAGGGTTTCTCTCCCCAAGGGAGTTTTCTCATCCTATCATCCCAAACCTATGGCACACCACTCATAGTATTCTCAACCACCACAGACAGACATATTCACATCTGCAGGGGCATAACAAGATCCTTAGTATCAGTGCCACCTTTAAAGCCCAGCCGTACACCCAGTCAAGCACTGGCAGTCCAGCGCTGCTGTAGGATTGAGCAAAAATCCCTACCATTTAAAATACTGGTCAAGAACTTGGACATTTCTATCATCTAGAACACTGGACAAAATCCTGAGCTCAGGCTGCAACAAATACACACAGAGCCAGAATGATTTCAGTCTGGGACTACTGTTCAGTCTGGGATTCCAATTTACACCTCAACTCTAAGAGAACAATTAACCAAACCTAACACTCTAGACTGAACTAACTTTTACACCTCGGGCTACCCAGAACAGACAGTATGGGGCCTACACAGATACCAAACATTCAACTTCAATTGAAATCAATTCACAGAGATACCAGACATTCAACTTCAGTAAAAAATACACTCACTTATACTCTTAACTGTCACAAAGTCAATTGACTTCAAAGAGAGCACCAGAAACCCACTGGCAAACATAGATTTGGCATGAAGATAAAGGGCCCCCAATCAGTATCATTGCAAGGCATCGATCTCACCTGAAACAGCTATTCCCCAGCAGCAATCCCCACAGCTATCGCCAGGAGATGTTCCAAGCAGAGATCCCCAGAGTGGTTCCGAACAGCTATCCCCAAAAGGTGTCCAAGGAGCATTCCCTAAGAGCAATTCCAAGTACTACCGACATAGACCTGTTCCGAACCAGGGTAACCAATGGCAACCAACGATGACCAACAGACCTAAGGACTAACAAACTCTGAAAACCACCGAGCCATCCAATACCACATGGCCTCAGACAGTCCTGAGGTGAAAACTGTGGCTGCAAAACCACCAGAAAGTAAGGAAAATTAAGCACTTACCTGAAAGATGCAATACACATCCTACCATATCAGCAGACTCAACCCACACTGAAGATCTACACCATCCAAAGTCTTCATTCAGGAACAGGGTACGGCAAGCAGGAATAGCCAGCTGTACTTCAAAATCGCATTTTCCCCAGTGATGGGCTTAAACCCTGAGACCCCAAAGTTTCCAAACTTGCTAGCGGGGAAGGGAAGGCAGGTGGTGACAGTGTATGGGACCCCAAGAGTAGGAAGCCTGATTAAAGTTTCTGTGATTAAAACTATGGTTTAGGTTCTAATAGTGTTTAATCTGTGTTTACTTCAATAGTGTATTTAATTACAGTCCTCTGTATAATTGATAGTGTTAATTTCACTGTTTAGTACTTTTACCTGTATTTCTTGTATTATACTTACATTTTATATTTAAATAAACACAGAGATTCTTTTGTTCTGAAACATCTGTCTGCTGCCTTCTTCATTTTACATTTCTCAATAAGTCCAGTGTCTAGAATCAGGGATCTGGGGGTGATTCAAACCACATAAGGTCAGCAAATCACTGATTGCAAGCCAGAACCTTACACTGCCCTTCACCATACATTTAGTGGGAGGGCAACCAAAAATGAACACTTTTCACGACACATAGATGGCATGGCTGACACTTCATTACATGCAAAACGCACATTGAAGCATTTTCTTTTTAAGAACCAAGCTACACAGCTAACCCATCCTTAGCCTTATTGATCTTAGAACACTGTCTAAAAGAATACTACTCTTTCCCCAATGTCCACCAAATCCTAACATATTCTCATTGTTCAATGTCAGACTATGACATATAAGAGTTTCAAATGTAATGCTGCAGGAACCTATCATGCAAAAGGTGATGTTCGTCTTGCTTAATGTCCTCATCTAACCTCTCAGAAAGCTACTGCTGTTCTTCCAGCTCTTCAGAGCCCATCACATCCACTTATTGCTTGCTCCCGTTGTGCAGAGCACAGTAGGGTGTGACACACTCTGTCTGGAGTGCACGGCAAAGCCCAGCAGATTGATAACAAATTTGAAGGTCATCATCGACAGGCCAGTCATCTACTCCATCATGGTCCTGGTGGAAGAATGGGCTTTACAAGAATGTATTTACACTTGACCACAGTCAGAGCACAGCGTAATGGAGTTGGCAGCTATCATCGCAGAGTGCAATCTTGTGAGGCATCCAGCTCATGAAACAAAGCTGGAACATGCGAACTCTCAAAGATGTAAGCATCATGGGAGCTCCTAGGGAACTTGGCACTGATTTCTAAGATGTGATACTAATGATCTCTGATAGTTCACACATTGATAGAAAGGAGACATTTCTATTGATAAAGACAGCCGCATTATGATATGGCTCTCTCAACACAATATGTGCACAGTCAACAGCATCCTTTACCTGGGGGATGCCAGCAATGTTGCCAAAACCTATTGCCTGGCTGCTGCACTGACTTTGTCACGGTGAAACAAGATGAAGCAGTGAGATCTGGCACAGATTGCACCAGTAAAAGACATGTCACGTTTGTGGATGGACAAGTGAGAGATCCCACACAGGTCCTTAATGGCTTCTTGGCAGAAGCCAGTTGCATAAAGTTTCAAAATAGCTGTCACCTTGATGACCACCAGGTTGGAATGGCCATCCAATCCTTCAGATGCCAGGTCCCACTCGAGTAGCAGTGATATTGTCCTGGACCAGCTTCAGTCTGCACTGGCACTGCACCTTGCTCATCTGGAGGAAATGACATTAAGAATGATAGGCTCCGGGTCTCTGGCACTGCCTGCACATCCTAGGGAGGTCTTCAGCTACATCTTCTTCTTGTGGTGGCTGTTTGGCAGCTCCTAGGTTTTGCTGCTTGTACTGGCTTGTCGGCATGTCTTCTGCTCCTCAACTTTATCTGCACCTTTGTTACATCACAGCCACAGTGAGACAACCCGTCATGGATGGATCTATTAGTCACGCTCCAAATGACCCTGTGTGGGGAATGTAAGAAAAAGTAAAAGCTCCTTAGTAATGTGAGTAGCCTCATTCACATCATCCACGAATGATGATTTAGTACATAGTGGGACATGGGCAACTCTGACAGGGAGGGCCATGGAAGACCCCTACATGAAACTTTGACATAGGGATCAATGAATGTGGTACCAGTCATGCTACACAGAAACAGTAGGAGACTGTACATGCTGTATGAGTGCTGATACCTTATTCTCCCATTCCCCACATCACCCGAAGAAAGATGGTATTGTATGTGTTGGTGAATGCTTACAGGGAAGTTAGAGGGACTCAGTTCAGTGCCCTTGTGTGGCCAGTGAGGTTTTTTCATGATCTGTGTGCTTTGTGGCTCACAGGTGCCACTTTTAAAGTCCCCTGTGATTACTTCTGCCTCATAGAAGTGACTATCTTCAATCTTCAATGGCCAGTGGCATAGTCCAGATTGCCTGTGACAGGATTTGTATCCCACACCTTTGAACTTTGCGTGCATTTTATATGTAGGATATTAAAGTGGATAATTAATGCAATTGCCCTTTGAAGGGCTTCATATCACTCACAATGAGCATCCATATGCTTGGACAATGAAAAGACACTTACTCCAACTACTCAATGTGTATTGGCAGCTATTTTCTAATCCCAATGCATGTTTTCAAGCCACATGAGTATGGAGGCAATGCAGGTTGCACTTGGCACAATGAGTCATAGGCTCAGCTGGTAATCAAGGACCTCCACCTATCCCCAAACCTTCACATTATTCCTGGTACATCCTGTCATATAATCAATATTGAGCTTCCACAAATCCCGCAGATAACATGACTTTATCTCTCAACATTACTTCTGAGCCCCAGTCTTGCAGCTTAGTTATGCCAACCTTTATGCTGTACTGTCCCCTCATTAAGGCCATGGTGGTTTTGACAGTTGAAACCGCCACACCCTCCACACCCCCACACACTCTTAGAGTGGCCACGTCCTCCAATGCACTATTGTCTCCACCCATTGTAAGTTCCTTCACAATTTCTGCCCCTCTGCATCCTGATATGCTGCCTCCAATCCCTAGAACTGACTCCCCCATCTACCACAGCAGTTGCTCCTGATATCCCCCTTGTCTTTCGTTGAGCTGACTCCCAGGGCTGACCGTGGCCCACCGCTCTGACTGACTTATGCAGTCATTCCCGACTAATGTGCAACTGGTCCTCCTGACCGCTTTGTGAGCAGCTCTCTGACTGGCTTACCCTGAGGTCCCAGATCAGTTCGTCTGGTCCTGCAGCACATTGGGACGTGGCCGTTGGTTGAAGCACATGCAGCGTGTTGCCATGTAAACTGTTGGAACATGCTACAGAGGTGAGACTGACAAAGCATAGTGCTGCACAGTAACATATCCACTGCCTTGAGAGATAACTGCTGGCATGATAACCATGACAAGATGCCTTACTTTGTGTCTACTCTGAAAGGAAAGGCAATATGGAAATACAATGAGTATTCACACTTACTTGCGGGAAAAAGCAGAAAAAAAAGCCAAGGCAAGGCAAAACAGGGATGTTGTGAGCATCCAACTTGGAAAAAGTGAGTGAGCACTAGGGCAGCAATAACATTTGGTCTGGTCCAATTTATGAAATGAAAGTCCTATCTCTGCACACAAAGTATTTTGTCTGCAATGAAAGGTGCCTGTGTGCTCCAAAGTGCAACACAGAAGTACAGAACCATACCATAAGTGAATCAGAGATATGCCATGAGGGTGTGGTGAGGTTAGTATGTGTCAGATGCTAACATCTATGGGCAGGTGGATGTACGCATTCAAGCATGCCCAGTGATGCTGATGACTAGCGTCCAAGATAGAGATCCAAAGGAGCAAGCAAGGAATTGGAGCCTCCTGGTAACTGCTCTGATTTTCACTGGAATTGGCACTGTCCAGCTTCTAGCTGATATGTGGGAGAATGAGAAACTGTGTATTAATAAGGTGAGATTAGATAATGATAAGATGTTAACCTATAATAATACACGCAATTAGACTTCCTATTGCTCATCAGCGAGAATCTCATCTTGCTATTCAACACTGTGGAAAGTGGGACTTTCTGATTTTGATGCAGAGAAGCTCCTCGCTGCTAATCTTATGCAATTCTTCCAATGTCCTTGTCAAGCCCATTTCAGTCAGGGCTTGGGAAGATTTAGTCCATTTTAAGTAATGAATTAATTTTCTCTCAGGTTGCTTACAGCACCATCCAAGAGATTGATCTTCAACTCCTAGAGACTCCGGGGTAATTCTAGAGGGTTAGCAACCCAACAAATACATTATTTACAAAGATGTAAACAGACAGCAAATCCCCTTAAAATATCAAAGTATCACACAGTCAGGAATTAGTGGACTACACAGCCCTCAAGCCTTCTTGTCAATAAAAAAGAATTCCTAACAGAGCTGCATGAGAAATTTAGCTTCTGAAAGAGACCTCTGCAAAATTTGAAGAATCTACTTTAGAGTTACTCCTATTCAGTCAATCAATGAGAAATTGAGTGCAACTAATACGGTAGATTATTGAGTTTTAATGAGAATTTGAGATAGGATACAACATAATTAGTTCCAGAGTATAAATGTGGCTGTAATAAGTAGCAAGTGCAATTCAAAACAGGACAGCTGACTTGTACAAACAATATTTTGTCTCTCATTTCTCTTCTTGGTGCTCAGATCTTCGAGTTCTGGGCGCTAAATCATTCAATCACCTACTTCAAGTTAATTTATATATGGTCTGTTCTAAGCCTGTTTTTAATGTCTTACTTCTTTTTAATACTGCTATGGATTCAATTCCAGCGCCTAGACAGTGTTATTTTCTTTATCTATGATGGATGTTATAGAAATTCCTACAACTTAAAGCTGGGCAGATCTAATTCCATTGAAAATGAATAATTGGCTATTCTCTCAGTAAGGCTGTTCAACTGGAGGTTTAACTCACTGACCCACATCCAGTCCTGGGTAAAATGAGGAATAGCAATAGAATATAGTCTGCATGGACTCTTTGCTTTCAGTGATGTTTTCCTGCTCTTCTGTTTGATATGAATATGTTGGTTCTGTGAATGTTTATTCAGGAAGGGAAGCTTGATCAGTAATTAGTGATCAGCACAGGCATTCTAGTACACACAGATCCTCACCAGGAGTGTAAACATTTTAAGTCAATACACAGAAAGTAAGCATTACCCCTAAACGTATAAACTTAATTTCCCTATCTATACCTTAAATACACGGTCTTCCTACAAAGGAGAAGACATTTTCAACTTCTGAAGCCTCCAACCCAGAGAACATTGTTAGCTCTTCTTGCACTCTGTATTTGTTCCAAGTGATGTTCAACACGGAGGAGTACCAAATACTGAGTGAAGGGAGCAGATGGTAATCCATAGCTGGCTTTCTGGCTGAGACTTCATGGATTCCAGAGTCAATATTTAGAACTCCAGGGCCACTCCCTTCCGAATGTAAATCATTGTACCACCATCTTTGTCTACCTTCTGTTTAGGACACCAGCTGAAAGGAATGATTCTGTGAGCATAACAACGTCAGGCTATTGCTTGACTCATCTTTGGGACAGCTTTGCCGGTTTTGGCACAGGTCCCCAGACATTAATGAGGACATTAAGGCTTGCTTGTGCTGGATATATTGTTAACATGTCTTGTGCTTAGTTTGGTATCAGGTGCTTTCATTATTATTAAACTTTTTCATAGGATTTTGGTACAACTGAATGGTTTGCTGGATCATTTCAGAGGATAATTAAGAGTTCACAATATTTCTGGGGATCTGGAGTTCAATTTAGGCCAGGATGTGTACAGATAACAGAATTCCGTCCCTAGAGCAGATTATTAAAACAGATGGGTTTTACGACAATCTGGTAATTTCATAATCACCATTCTGATAATAACATCTTTGTTTATGATCCTTTGATTCAAACCGTCCACAAGTGGAACAGGTTTCTGAGTCCACCTCAATATTTTAAATGGAACATATGGATATAATCTGAGCTTTTAACTTGACATCATTTTTTAAAATCTTTGCTTTATCGGTTCCAAGGCCAATGTATCTGTCCTGAGGGCTGGTGTACAGAACTGAATGTAGAGTATCAGATGTAGAATTGAACTGTTATTTTCTCTCCTTTATACTTCTACCCAATTGTGACAATGTTCGAAATCCTATTGGTCTTTTTCAACAAAACCTGTAAAATAGTTACTTAACTGGAAAGTGACTTGCCCAAATGCAACTTTACCAACAGCAAGGAGGGTCATTGGGCTGACCACTCACCCATTGGGCCAAATCATGCTCCTAATCCCTGGTTGATGGCCAATTAAGACCCTCTTGATGCTGCTAATGCTGCTATTGTTGGCATTTAACCAGTAACCTGAGGTACCTAAACCCAGCTTCCAGCCTGGCAGTTACATTGCATGGACTGTAGCATGCAAGGATTGGAAATCTTCCTTACATAACCCCAGGGGCACAAGCACCCATCTGGAGCTTTATTCTGACTCAAGCCCCTCCACGCCCGTTGCTGGGGGCCTCTAGCCTAATGCTCCTAAAAATGCCCCAGAACCCAACTTTACTTTAATTCCAGTTCCAGCTCTCACTCTTTGCGGTCAGGGACTGGATTTAGATCAGCATTGGCTACAGGTCTCAGTGGTTCTCCTGGGACCAGATAGCTAGCAGCTATCTGATTGGCCAGCAGCTTTCAGAGACACACTTCCTGTGTAATTGAGAGTGGAAATCCCACCTTAACAGCCTGACAGACATCATTCGCTGTGATTCAACCAACCAGCACAGGAGGTGGATGGAATGGGACCACCACATGTTTTTTTTTAAATGGGAAGGCAGGGATGTTAGTGCAATGAAAAATCCAACTTGATAATTATCCTTGTGGGGGAATCTGAAACTAGGTGGCTCTGATTCAATTAAGCAGTCGCCTCATTTTAAATCTGAGATGAGGAAGGTTTATTTTTCCACTCAGCAGGAAATTAATTTTTAGAATTCTCTAACCCAGCAGCAAGTGGAGGCTGGGTCAAGAAATGGAAAATGGAGTTAAGCCCCACATCAGATCAGTCAAGATCTGTTTGAAAGGCAGGGCAGGCTCGTTGGGCCAAATAACCTACTCCTGCTCAATTTCTTATGTCCTATCTCACGAAATGACATTATTTTGACACAGATATCCGTACCTTCAAAACGGCATGATATATACTGGAAGCAATTACATGTAAGATTCAAACTTTCTCACGTTGAACACAATATACAATATTGCTTAAAGGAGATTTAAACACCGAAGACTGTCTGGAAAATCAGCTCCAAGGGGATTTCAAACCCTTATTCCAGCAGCAATAAAGAGGAATCCAGTGATAATCTATCCATCATAATTATCTTCAGACTTAGATACAGTCTGAACTTGAAACATCCTGATGCAAGATGTCAGCTATGTTTTAAGAGTCAATGGTCTTGATGTACAGAGGAATGTTTGTAATTCAAAGTTTGTAAGAAACTGTGATTTTACGAGTGCCATTTGAAAGTGTTACAATGTTAACCTATTTGGGACAGCAAATTCGTAGGCATTTTTGAAGATGCACATTTTTGGAACCATCTATTTACATTGATTTCTTTGTACCTTTTGTATTTTTACACCAGCACTAGTGTAAAAATATCAAAACCTTTGCTTCTCCGTAGCTTCTTATCACTCAACATTAAGAGGCTAACCCAATCAGTCTTTTTTGGATCCAAAATATATGAGTTCTTGCTTTCAAATATTGGACATTTTCTCCACTTAATTAGTCAATGTTCCTTTGTAACGTCCTCCTGCACTTTACATAATTTATGGTGTTTCTTAACTTGTCATCATCTACCAGTGTACAATATGGTATTTCTTCATCAAGCTATTAACATTTAGATTAAAAGCTTAGGTCCCAGTAGAGATTTCAACTGAGCACAGCTTATCACATCTCACTAAGCAAAGAATGTCTCCTTTACATTTAATGTCTAAGTCTAGCCTCCAAACCAATAACTATTTATTCTCAACTCCATGTATTCTTATTTTTGTTAAGAATCTTCTGCACACAACTTATCAAATACCTTCAGAAAACTTGTACAGAAAACCTGCACAAATATTTGCTTGGTGATTGGGGCATTGCCGAGAAAAAGAGATACCATGTCAAAGCTCGTTGTCTTATCTCATGAGGATAAAATCACAAGAATATCAAATATAATCACATAAATCATGAGTGGGTCTAAGGCTTCCACTTTCCTCAGAGCCTTGTTAAGTTCTTAGACTTTCCAGGGTTCTATGAAAAAGTAGGTGTCTCAAAAATTTGAGCAACAGGTAAAGCTAGTCTTATGGAATTGCTATTTTACTTTTATTCATTCATGGAATCTGGGCATCACTGCTAGGCTAGCATTTATTGCCTGTCCCTAGTTGTCCTTCAGAAAATGTTAGTGAGCTGCCTTCTTGAACAATTGCAGTTCACTTATTGCTGGCAGACCCACAATTTCCTTAGACAGGGAATTCTAGGATTTTGATCCAGTGACACTGAGGTAACGGCGACTTGTTTCAAGTCAGGATGGTGATTGGCTGTGGTGCTGCCCTTGTCCTTCTAGATGGTAGTGGTCAGGTATTCGGAAAGTACTCTGAGGAATTTTTGATAAGTTGGTGCAAATTGTGCATCTTATAGATGGTACACTCTGCTGCTACATGCATTGGCGGTGAATGGATTGGATATTCACAGTTGTGTTGCCAATCAAATAGGTTCCAGGAGCAATTTGTTTGGTAGTTTTCAACCACAAGATGCTGCTGTCCAGCCAAAAATAAGTTCCTCTTACCATAATGGGTATTGCGGCGTATTAACTTCAGTGATGGTGTATCGTGTCTGGTATGTAGGTCATTTAACCCAATGACTGGCAGATCATATCAAATTGCATGTCCCTTTGGCTGTTTACAATAGACAGAGTCCTGGCTGTAACCTACCAACCTGTGCTTGCAAAGCTCAGAATTTACTAATGTCCAATATTAGAAATGATTCCATGACCTAACAACACTTGCTAAAACTCCATTTGTAGTCAGAATTACACTAATAACCATTTCAGGATATCAGTCAGACTCAGAATCTAACTCACTTATGTGTGTTAGAAGTCACATATATCTATTTGCAGGATGGTGGCCTTTGCAAACAGAAGAACATATCCATGCGATAACAC
>JAHRHZ010000075.1:5894313-5933676 GCA_024137785.1 Ginglymostoma cirratum | reverse complement strand
TCTGATGCTGCTTGGCCTGCTGTGTTCATCCAGCTCTACACCGTGTTATCTCAGATTCTCCAACATCTGCTGTACTATCTCTGTAACATAGCCATGCGGCTGAGTTTAGACATTAAAACTAAAGGAAACATTTTCTGCTCAGTGGGATGTGACAAGAAGTGGTCCACTGAAACCTCTATTGGGGCATCAGCTTTTGTCTTTTTAATTCATGTACCATGCCAGATTGGATGTCATTCCTACATATTCACTAAGATCAAACTGTTGGAGTTCGCTGCCTAACATTGATGTGGCAGTACCTTCAACACATGGACAGCAGCAGCTCAAAAAAGGCTTGCTAACATTTGCTCGAGGGTCAACTCAGATAGCCAATAATTGCTAAATTACCTAATAATGTCATATCTCCAATTTGAATTAAAAATTGAATGGATGTTCTCTCATTTACCATGTTTATAACAATCTCAAAAATGTCAACTGGATTAGTCAGACATGCCCTGCCCTTCACAAAATCACAATTATAATAATTCACAATTGTTGACCAGTTCTTGCTTATCAAAATGCTCAGTTACTCTGTTTCTGATGAAAACTTTATCAGAATTACAATTAATATTAAACTAAGCGGTAATCTCATTTCTTACCTTCTTAACTAATGGAGCAACTAGACCAAGAGAACAACTAGTTTAGAAACAAACTGTTGTCAACCAACTAGATGAGAGCAATAGGTAGAAGATTTAATTGAGCTTCCTAGATTCATGACAGGAAAACCAAAGATAAGAAAGAATCTAGTGAAATCACCTATGTTGATATAAGAGAATTGTTTCATACTCTCAAGAGAAAGGAGGTCACAGACTTTATAGGGCTGGTGAAAATATGCAATCCTCTGCCCTATAAAACAAAGCTGTAAATGGCAGTGGCAAAGGCACTGCTAAGGGAGCTGGAATCTTCCAATAACATGAATGTTGTTATAAAAAGTGTAATTCAACAGTCAAACAAGCACAGGAGGTAGTTGAAGGCATCCAATTTAATCAACAAGTTGAAGTAAAAGGCTTGTTTAATCCAACCCACATGTTTCAACAAGCTAAGAATAAAGATTTGCTGAGACGAAGTGAAGGTGTGCTGCAGACGTCTGCAGGGAAAACAATTCAATGCCATGGATTCAGGTCACAGTCAAAAGGAGAAACTGTCCAATGTGAACTTTTTGGAATGAAGAAAATACTTGATCAAATTAAAAAGCAATTTCCTGGTCCTGAAATCCAGGATATTGCAAGGACGAACGTATCTGTTTTGACAGAACTGTCTCATGATCAAATTCATGAAATTAGGCATGCCCAGATTATGGTGCAATTATCTGTGTAAGCGGAGAAAAGTTCCTCTACGAAGGAAATTCAAGTGATTAAGGGCCCTTTTCAGAAGGTGATGTGCCATGAACCAGGTGTATCAGGAACAATAATCTCTGCAAAGGATATCCAAAAGATTAAAAAAAGTGGAGAACTGACATAGAAAAAAGGTCAACAGCCCTCAAGTTAAAAAAAACTGTTCTCCCAAATCTGAAGAGAGCACATTCTGAGAAAATTGTGGAACATTCAGATATTTGTGAAGTCAGACACTTGTAGGGAGCCTCTGGAGAAGTTAACATATATGTTGCATTAAGTTCCACCCAGTCTGATTATTTCAGACAGTCTTTGAGTGAAGGTAATTGAGATTTGCACAAGTTCCCAAGAGAAGCAAATACGTTCTGCACAGCTTTTTATAATTTTTAGTAATTATTCCTAACAAGTTGTTATAAACTGAAGCTATTGCTATCATGTAACAAACTATCTTGCTGTTTAAAACAATCAATTCTTCTGTATATAATCAATGGTCTGTCCTCTACCACCGCTAATTAGGCATACCCTAGAATCAGCATTGAGAAAGGAAAATTGGCGACAGTGAATGACACAAACCAGTAAACAACACTCAGAGGCCTGGCATGCAGTTGATTACCTGAAAGGCAGCTTTTTAAAATCTGCATTCAGTTGAAGTTGCACAGCGGACAGTCTTGTGCCTGATGTTGCCTGGCAGCCCAGTGTAAAAAATCTGCTCAATGTTTTCAGGTTCCCAAAGCTGCCATCATCTTGATGTTAATGGAAAAATATATGAAAAGATTATGTCTTTTATTCTTGTATTTTGAGCTTTGCTTTCAAAAAAGAATGCAATATTTGAATTGAGAAACAATTAACCATGCACATAGTTCGATACTATCTTTAACTGGCAAGGACACTTCAACATTCCTGTGGGTAAATGTCTATAATTCCAAAACCGATGATTTTTGCAGGAGCATTATCTGTCCCAAAGATGATTAATCCAATTGTTTCAACAGTTAAAACATTGCACCAGTAATTATTAATTGAAGACAACAACATTTATGATTTCCGTGCTGTACCTGTCTATTGAAACAGAGTCATTTGATGGAATTCTTAAAATTGTTAATTGGACTGAGGCAAATTTTAATAGTATGAACCAAGAACTTTTAAAAGTTGATTGGAGTAGACTGTTTGCACGAAGAGGGACGACTGATAAATGAGAGGTTTTCAAAAGTGTGATAACGAGAGTTCAGAGGCATTATGTTCCTGTTAGAGTAAAGGGTAAGGCTGGTAAGAGTGGGGAACAATGGATGAATAAAGATATTGTGGTTCTAGTCAAGAATAGGCAAGAATCATATATTAAGTGTGGACAACTGGGATAAAATAAATCTCAAGAGTATGAAGATTGTAGGGGCACTCTTAAGTGGGAAATCAGGAGAGCAAAGAGGGGATTTGACATAGACTTGATAGATAAAGTTAAGAATAATCCAAAGAGATTCTACAAGTACATAAGAGCAAAAGAGGAATTAGAGAGAGAATAGGGCCCCTTAAAGATCAACAAGGTCGAAAATGTGTTGAACCTCAGGTGATTGGAGAGATACCAAATGAATATTTCATGTCAGTTTTTACTGTGGAGAAAGAAGTGGAGCTAGACAACTCAGGGAAATAAACATTGATGTTTTGCAAACAAGTCACGTTACAGAAGAGGAAGTGCTGTAGATCTTAGAAAACATAACAGTGAATAAATCTCCAGGACCTGATCAAATGTATCCCAGAACATTGTGGGAAGTTAGGGAGGAAATTGCAGGGTCCCACGTAGAAATATTTGCATCATTTATAACCATGGGTGAGGTGCTAGAGGACTGGAGCGTGGCTGATATTGTGCCTTTCTTTAAGAAAGGCTGTAAGGAGAAGCCTGGGAACTATAGACCTGTGAGCCTGGCATCAGTGGTGGTTCGGTTATTGGAAGTGATTCTGAAAGAAAGAATTTATATCCAATTGGAGAAGCAAGGAATTATTAAGGATGGCCAGCATAGTTTTGTATGAAGGTAATCAATTCTCATAAGCTTGATTGAATTTTTTGAGGAAGTAATCAAAAAGATTGAAGAGGGCAGAACATTATATGTTACTCACATGGACCTTGGTAAAGCCTTTGACTAATCAGTAAAGTTAGATCACATGTGAATCAACGTGCGCTTGTCAATTTGATACAAAATTGGCTTGATGGTAGGTGATGGAGGGTGGTGGTGGTGGATTGTTTCTCAGACTGGACACCTGTGACCAGCAGTATTCCACAGGGATCGGGACTGGGTCTATTTTATTTGTCATTTATATAAATGATTTGGATGAGAATATAGGAGGCATGGTTACTAAGTTTGCAGACGACACCAAAATTGGTGGTGTAGTGACAAGTGAATAGGTTATCTAAGATTACAAAGAGATATTGATTGATTGGGTCAACGGGCTGAGGAGTGGCAGATGGAGTTTAATTTAGATAAATGTGAAATATTGCATTTTGGTAAAACAAGCAAGGGCAAGACTTATAAAATTAATGGTTGGGCCCTGGGTAGTATTGTAGAACAGGGAAACCTAGGAGCTCAGGTACATAATTCTTTGAAATTGCATCACAGGTAGACAGGGTGGTTAAGAAGACATTTATCACGCTTGCCTTCATTGCTCAGACCTTTGAGCAATGGGAGTTGGGACATCATGTTGAGATTATACAGGATGTTAGTGAGGCTTCTTCTGGAGTACTGCGTGCAATTCTGTTTGCCCTACTATAGGAATGATATTATTAACTTGGAGGGGGTTCAGAAATGATTTAACAGGATGTCGCTGGGAATGGAGGGTTTGAGCAATAAAAATATCTTGAGCAGGCTGGGACCTTTTTCACAGGAGCATAGGAGGTTGAGGGGTGACCTTATCGAGGTTTGTAAAAATCATGAGGGGCATAGATATGATGAATAACAGGTGTCTTTTACCTAGAATGAGGGGCATATTTTTAAGATTAGAGGAGAAAGTTTTAAAACGGACATGAGGGACAACATTTTTACCCAGAGTGGTTCGTGTGTGGATTAAACTGAGAGAGGAAGTGGTAGATGCAGGTGCAGTTACAGCATTTAAAAGACATTTGGACAAGTACACGAATATGAAAGGTTTGGAGGGAAATGGTCCAAATGCAGGCAAGAGGGACTAGTTTCGTTTAAGAACATGGTCGGCGCAGATTAGTTGGAAGGAAGGGTCTGCTTCCATGCTGTATGAATCTGTGAAAACTGAACATTAGAATGGGAGCAGCAGATTTACAAGAATACTTGTAACCAGACGTGAAATTAATCTCCCAGCAAAAGCCAGGATCCAGACAGTGGTCATTTATCTGCACATTTTGTTGCTTTACTAGTTGCCATAACAACAAGGCACATCTTGAAGGGATTTGTACCAAAGCCACTTGTCTTGCAAGGTTGTTTTTTGTTTACAGCAGGCTTTGGAAAATTTATACTGAATCCAGAAAGCAAGTTAGAGGCTTCCAACACATTTCCAGTTGCCGCAGAATAATGTGTTCTCTGGAGTAATGATGTTAACTTTGGTAACATGGACATTGAGACTAGATTCTTACTGGGACAATCATCGGAAAACATATTGTAACTTAATGCATTGCAACTCAATACAGACATTGAATTTAACTTGTTTAAAATCCCCAATAATGATTACAGCCCTGAAGAAATAAGGGTTCAGACATATGAAATGTAATTTTTAGTGTCAGTCTTTTTGCCAGTAACACGCATTAATCCTATTGTTAAATGCTCACTTAGATAGAAATGCTTAAGCCATAATTTCCATTGGCAGGTTAGATCTTATCTACAGTGCAGATACAATAATTTCACCACATTTTAATTACTTCAACGATGAGCCAGACGCCATTTTTATGAAGGTAATGGCAGAGTGCTTTGCAAGTGACTGTTGTTGTATTCTACAAAATACAGCTTTTATACAGACCTGTACCAGTCAGTACACCTGGGTCAGCACCATTTGGCTTTCTCTATTTGACTGCATAATTGCTTTTGCCTGATGTTACTGTGACTTCTTCACATAACTATCTGTGAGTGTCATTAGCCTTGCCTTTCATTTGATAACAAATTAAAGGCCTTGATGTTTTGTTGATCTAAATTTGCTTTTTTTAAATTGCTGCTTTTTTGCCTAAAAGGTATATGACCAGCTTTACATCCTTCATTTCCAGCAACTAAAGAGACTGAAATGCATGTCAAAATACCTTCCTATTAATCTACTGGCAACTTACAGCTAAAAATTATATTTAAAATATAGAGTTGGCAAAATTACCTGCATCTGAGGGAGGAAAGATTTACATCACAGCTGATAAAATAAATGAGAAGCTTTCCTCCAATAATGTCTGGAAAAGATACAAAAATGTCTGATTGTTGTAGATTAAAGCCTGACGTACCAATTTGCTTGTGTTGCACAGGCAAACACACGAAAATATTTATTACTTTCTTTTTGAAATTTTATTTGACTTAATTATCTAGCAAAGTTCATTTTTTCCAATTAAACTGCACAACAATAACACTCTTCTTATATTGTTATATGAATGTGTTGCTCATAAAGAGCAAGGAGCTAACTGTTACCTGATTACCTATCCCAGGGTGACACATTTATTGCTGCAATGCTGTTGAGTGCTAAGTACCAATGTATCAATCTACCAGCACGTGGAAGACTGAAACAAATACACTTGGTGAAGGCCCAGCATTTTGAGTCTAAACTGTAATTATTTCTAACTTAAGGGAACCGAAGGCATAATATGGTGGCAGCGGGGTGTCAGAGTAAAAGCCCAAACATTTCAAATCATCCAAATTAGTATCAGTGAAAGAAAGAATGACGATGTGAATTGTGTGAAAATGAAATGCCCATCGTAGCCAAAAACACAAAGCTCCTAAAATCATGAAATGGGAGGCTGATAATTTTTCAAAGTTTCATATGATTTCAGAAGTTTTAAGCAAATGTGCAGACTGATAGTCAGTAGCTTCCTAAAAAGGCATTGGTATGGGGAAAGAATCAGTTACATCCTTTGACAGGAGTGGGAAGTTAAACTTGTCTAGTAACTCTGAGGTTAGTGAAGGTGGTGACAGATGTTTTGAAAAAAAATCAACACACATCTCAAACTAATGTTACATCATTGTATCTACCGATAAGAATTTTACAGCCTGCAGCAGGAATATGTAAGCCTGTTGATAACATGAACAAGGTGTGCAGAACAAAGAAAGAAAAAGGGAAACAAATATTAGAGACAGACTAACAGGGTGAATGGGAAGGAAAAGAAACCAAGATTGCTGGAAGATGATGATGAGTTTGAGAACACAATAATATAGGAACAATATAATTTCATGAAATGTTTGGCTGTGCCAGTTCCCAGATAAAAGAGATTCATACATCCATACATACATCAAGAAGAAAGTGAGAAATAGTGTACAACCATAAATCTAAATCTAAAATCTTGATACCAGTGCGCAGAGGAACAACATCCATCTCAGACCATATCAGAAGGCCTTTCCTAAATAATTACGGGTATCTGGCTACTCCAATGAAAGGCACTCGAAACCCAGTAATGTCATGCTAATAGTTTGCAGGGTAAATGAGAGCATTGGCTAGGAACAAAATAAATTTGAAGTAGAGAGAAAGGAAAGGACACATGTAGCAGGACGATTCAGAGATGAGATGGCTTGCCACAATTGTATGTGAGGCCACACATGAAGTATTACGTGCAGTTTTGACGTCCTTATCTGAGGAAGTTTGCCTGGCTATATAGGCCTTGCAACAAAGGACTACCAGGCTTTTCCTGGATTGACAGAACTGACATATGAAGAGAAATTGGATCGGTTAGGATTATATTCACTGGAATTTAGAAGAACAAGGGGATTCTCACAGAACCCATAGACTCTAATAGGTCTAGACAGGGTAAATGCAGGAAGGATATTCCCCTTGACTGGCAGTCCAGAAATAGGGGTGTAGGCCATTTAGGACTGAGATGAGGATAATTGTCTTTATCCAGAGAATGGTGAGCTTGTCAAATCCTCCATCACAGAAAGCAGTTGAAGGCAAAACATTCAATATTTTCAAGGATGATTCAGGCGTAGTCCTTAGACTAAAGGGATCAAAAGATATGGAGAGAAAACCGGAACAGGGTACTGAGTTCATCGTGAATGGTGGAGCAGGCTTGAAGGGCCAAATGGCCACTCCTGCTCACATTTACGTAGAAAGCTAGAAAACAGATGTTCAATGTCACTGAAACAGCTGATCTTCCTCATCTGTGGGGAGCAATTTTCAAGGGCTGCAGCTTATCTCAGTAAAAAACAGAGATAGAAGAATTGGTTATAAAGATCTATCAGCTAGTGAATGTAACTCCACCAAAACAGGGTCAAACTGCAGATTAGGCCAGCAATGAAGAAGAGTTAAAGATATTCCCTTGTCAAGTGATCCAGAATGGTCTGATAAGACACAGCACGCATGGCCAGCATTATGATAGTACTGGTCTATCAGGATGACATCTCACTGGAAGATTGTATCCTGCTAGCTAGGTCCAGAATAATCATCCCAAATTGTGGAAAATTCCCAAAATGCAGGATGAACATCTCTGAAAGATGTATGAAGACTAGATAGAAATGGAGAACTATAAACTTACAGTCTGATTAGCTACTGAAGCACAGCCAGTCCAAATCGTACTATGGAAGCCAATTAAATCACATGCAATCAGGCATAGCATTTCATAGTTGTGGACTGATTTGAGAACTACAACAATTATCTAAACAGTACAAATTTGGTTAGCTGAACAAGAAATTGCTGAAAGAATAATAAGATTTTGGACCCTAATTCTCCTTCGGAGAATTTAAGGATTTCAGTGAACAGTATAGGTCTAACGTCATCACCACATTAGCACATTATCCAAGGGGATGGGGGTTTACAGAAAGACACATCCAAATGGTCAATGAAACCTTTACAGAATATGAAAGATAAAAGAAAACCAAACATTGCCTTGGATACACTGCAATCTATAACTCTCAAAGCTGCCATCAAATAACCTGCAAAACTATTGAATGGATGGAAGTATAAGGCAGTTCAAACAGGCCAGATATTTCATCCAAGTGACCAGGTAGAAGTAGGTCAACATTTCAGCAAGCATAGCAAATCACAACATGTGTTGCTGAAAGAACAAATTGTAAGTGGACAGGATTCAATTGTGAAAATCAGAAACACAGAAAACGTTGGTGAGAAAGTGCAGACTCCAAATTCATACATCACTGTGATGGAGAGCGGCTAAGGAAATACAAAGGAACATAGTCCACAGTCGACATTTCCTAAGCTGAGAAAACACCAACAACAGCAACAGGCAGCAAGACAATGCATAGTGGTCACATCACTGGACTAGTAATGGAGAGGTCCAGGCTAATGCTTTGGGGACATAGGTTCAAGTTATTCCGCAGCAGCTGGTGGAGTTTAAATTCAATTAATAAATCTGGAATTAGAAACTCATCTAATGGTGGCCACTGTCAATTGACACAAGAAACCATCCGGCTCACTAATGCCATTTAGAGGAGGGAATCATCCTTACCTGGCCTGGCCTACACATCAGTCCAATCCCACAGTAATGTGTTTGACTGTTGGCTGCCATTTTAAATGGTCGCTAGCAAGTCACTCAGTTGCGTCAAGGCACTACAAGGCCTAAGAAAAGGAATGAAACCAACAGACCAACCAACATCAATCTAGGCACCAGAAACAACATGGGCAATCTCAACACTGTCAATCCTTCAAAATTCCTCCTTATTGATATCTGGGGGCTAGTACCAAAGTTGGGAGAGCTGTTCCACAGACTAGTTAATTAATAGTCTGACATAGTTATACTCTTGGAATCAGGTAGAATTTATTTTTTCAGAGGGTAGCAAATTTGGGGAGTTCTTTGCTAGAGAGGGCTGTTCAGGCTAGGTCATTAAGTATATTCAAGGCTGAGACTGATAGATCTTTAATCAATAAGGGCATCTAAAGTTATGAGGAAAATGCAGGAAAGTGGACTTGAGGATAATCTGTTAAACCATGATCTCATTGAATGGCAGAGCAGACTCTCTGGGCATTTCTGATGAAGGGTTTAGGCCCGAAACGTCAAGTTTTCCTGCTCCTATGATGCTGCTTGACCTGCTGTGTTCATCCAGCCCCATGCTTGTTATCTCGGATTCTCCAGCATCTGCAGTACCTTTTATCTCTGGGCTGATGGTCTTCTTCTGCACCTACATCTTATGGTATTTTATTTTACAGACAATGTTCCAGACACAACCATCACCCATCCCTGATTATATCTTGTCCCTTCCACAGGACAAACCATTAAAGGTGGTGACACAGTGGTATATAGTCAGAAGGAATTCGGCATGGGAGTCCTCAATGTTGACACTGGACCCCATGAAACCTCATGACATTAGATCAACCATGGACAAGGAAACCGCCTGGTGGCAGTTCCCCTCAGCTGATGAATCAATTCTCTTCAATTTTCAGTGCCAATGTGAGGAAGCACTGAGGATGGCAAAGGCACAGATTGCTCTATATAGGACACTTCAATTTTCAACACCAAGAATGGTATGAACTGCCTCCCTTTAGAAAGCAAAGCTTCGGACTGCACCACTTCACTAGGACAGCACCACTGGTTGGCTGATAGGCATCATAGGTGGAAAAATGAATCCTGAAAGTGAGCGTCAGGTTGATGTTCCATGGAAATGGCAGCCAGTCCAAGGAAGTGGTATCAGCAAAATGTTGAAGCACAGATTGCTGAGCTGCTGTGACACTCTGCAAGGTCTTTTGTCCACTGTAATAGACAGCCATGCTGTCAGCAGTCCAGATCTGGATAGCAGCAAGCTGAGCTTGCGTGATTTCAGTCAGAGGTCCCACTTTGGCATTGAAATGTTGAGTGACTTCTGTTTGCATTGCAATGGAAGCTCAGAAATTCACCATCAAAAACTGCACCTGGATTGCATCTATTGCATTCTGTTAGTTTTAATGATCACTTCCAAGCTAGGAAGTTGGAATCAAAGCTCTGCTGAAAATCTCGTGCAAGTTAGTGCCAGAGTCCTTCATATTCCCTGATAGTAGGTTTTATTCAAGGCTTGCCAATATGCAATGAACTTTGAGGTACATGCACGTCAGTAGTTTTCTGCAGGCCACCCCATCATAGTGCTCATTTAAGTCCTCTGAATCAAAACTCATGCTCATCCTAGCCTTGGCACTGATGTTATCCTTGCACTTTAAACTGACTACAGACCACTCCTGTCGAATGTCCACCGTATGATGATCACACATCTAATCTATCCTCGAAGGTACTTGCAACATCAATATCTGAGCTGACGGCTTCAAGTGTGAAAGCAAATGTTGCTTTTTTTCTCATCACTTCCTTTTCCACATCTTTCTCTTTCATCATTGTCTGATTAGATTTAAGCTTTTACGTGTCTGAAAAGAGAAAGACACCCAGGGGTAATGGTGTAGTGAAGAGTGTGGGAAGAAGAGGAAGTGCATGTTTTCAACAGCTACAGCTCAGGAAGCAGAAGAGATAGTATAAAGAGGAGGAAGTAGGATGTGAGAAGGAAGATTAGATGTCTACATGCTATCAATTTCAATGTTCTTGATGCTACTGCTGGTCATGGCTGAGTAATTGTTGTTCCCATTATAGTAAGCTCCTTCTCCTTTATACGAGATAGGGAGGTGTGCTTTTCTTCTACCGATTAACCCCTGCTTCCTCCAGATATGTGTCAATTTGTCCTGCAGATGGGAATGGTGAAATACATTGTGTGTAAGGCTGGTGGTGCAGTTAGTGGACGATAACAATAGAAGATGCATTTACTGATCTAGACTGTGAGGATGTTGGGCTTTTATCATACTGCTTCCTGTCCTCAGGGTTTCACTCTTGTCAGTGAGCAATGCAGCAATCAGCCCCCATAGCCTTGTGAAGAATTTACCCGAATGGCCTTGTGACTTCCTTGTAGATAGAAAGGAGCTAGGGAATGTCAGAACGGGGTGAATACAGTTACCAGAGGACAGTAGGATTATTGAAGGCTATAGGGATAGTGAGCGTTGAAGGCATAAACAATTTTAACCCTAAGAATGAAAATTTTTATGTTTGAGCCATTACAGGAATCAGAAGGCAAAGAGCTCAGAAGTGGTGAATAAACAAGAGCTGATACAAAAATCATGCAGAAAACTGACTTTCCAAAGAGCCCCAGTTTATGGAGGTTGGGAGATAGGAGTCCAACAGATGGGTTTGGAGGTTCAAATAAAAGTATGGTTCTGCATTTCTGAGGAAGTCCCGAGAGGGATCTCAGAAATGCAGAGCTCTCTCCTTCTGTGAAAACAAAGGGACACAATGGCAATCTGCAGGAGATGGTCATTCCTCTGAAAATCTGGCCCAATTCAGCATGTCTGGAAACCATTTTGTATTGGGACTGCAATGCCTGCTTATATTGAATGCATATGGGATGGTAATGAGTTGGTAATTCACACATGACACTTTTTCATTTGTTTTTGGCATGTGGGCATCACTGGTAATGCTTGCATTTATTGCCCATCTCCAACTGCCTTTGAGAAAATAGATTTTATCCACCTTCTTGAATCAATGCATGCAATATGATGTAAATATACCCACTGTGTTCTTGCAGCAAGACCATTCCCATTAATTGCTGGCTTAATCCCATACTGTAGAGAATGGCATTGATACCATTATTATACATTGAATCTGATACAATATTTAAAGATCAAAGTATTCTTGCATCAGTTATCTAGAATTAAAAGCTATTTTATTGTTTTGTTTAATGTCTTACAGTTAAGTGATTTATTCAGAGGTGGGAACTAGGACTAATGTTCACCCAGGTTACAGAACTGTTTTAATTAATGCCCTATAAAGTTCGATGCTTTAACAAATGTCTTAACAAATGTTCTAGGTTTTCTTGAGAATCTATAATTTTGATTTATCAACGTTGCAAATATAATTTAGGGATGGCATGGTGGCTCAGTGGTTAGCACTGCTGCTTTACAGCATCAGGGACCCAAGTTCAATTCCACCCTCAAGTGACTATCTGTGTGGAGTTTGCACATTCTCCATGTCTGTGTGGGTTTCCTCCAGGTGCTCTGGTTTCCTCCCACAGTCCAAAGACATGCAGGTTAGGTGGATTGGCCATGCTAAATTGCCCATCATGTTCAGGGATGTGTAGATTAGGGGGATGAGTCTGGGTGGGATGCTCTGAGTGTCAGTGTGGAGTTGTTGGGCTGAAGGGCCTGTTTCCACACTGTAGGGATTCTATGAAAATGTTTTTTTTTAAACATGGAAGGAGCTGAAGATCACTGCCATCTCATGACTAAAGTCTAGCTTTCAGATTACTTTCTTGTCGTGATCACCATTTTTACATGTTTATTAATGGCATGCAGTGATAGTGCTCAAAGTGGAAGGCAATTGTATGATAGGTTGCTAGGTAAATACATTTTATAATTGTATTGCACCATAATGAGGGTAGTTTTAACCTCCAAAAACAGGTGGGCTCAGTTTGGAATGAAAACAAAAGTTGCTGGAAAGCTCAGCAGTTCTGGCAGCCTCTGTAAAGAAAATCAGAGTTAACGCTTTGGGTCCAGTGAACCTTCCTCAGAACAGGCTCAGCTTGGATTGGAGTTAAAAGACTAAAATTCAGAAACAGGAATCCAAACCTGCATTAATCCCCAACTACTTCTGTTTTAAATGGAGGAAGCATATGGTGTGGGTTTCTCCTGGCTCAAAGGGAGAAGTGCTACAAGTACTGAACCCAGTCATTGAACCAAGATAAGCATTGATAGTGGAACTTTTAACAAAGCACACAAAATGTTCCAGAGTTAGGTGAATGCTGTCTTTATATTATAGTGGGAGGCATTGAAGTACCCTCTGAATGATAAAATATAGACATGATAATAAAATTAAACTTGCTTTGTGTTAGCAAATTGATATCATCTTAAGACACGGGGAAAAGTGCAGTAATGGTTGACAATAAAGTTTACAAAAGGAAGAAGATGCTATTCTCAGGAAAGAGAAAACCAAGACAAGACATGATAATGACCTTTAAAATTATAAAATTGATCACTAATGTGGACAAATTATTTCCACTGGTGTGGGAGTACCAGATAGGGTAAAATAGCCACCAACAGGTCAAGTAATGGATTAAAAAAGCATTTCTTTGCACACAGAATAAAGAGAATATATGAACATATGAATTCAAGCAGGAATTGGCCACTCAGTGCCTTGGTCCTGCTGTACCATTCAATAAGACTATTGTTGATCAAATTATTACATATCTCCAGTTACCCTCGATAACCTTTCACTCCCTCAAGAATCTTCTTTCCTCTGCCTTAGAAATATTCAGGGAGTCTGCTTTCACTGTCTTTTCAGGAAGAGAATACCAAAACTTTCCATAAGAAAACAATTCTCCTTATCCAAGTCTTAAATGGGCAACCCCTAAACTTGAAATAGCAAGCCCTAGTTCTGGATTGTCCCTAAAAAGGAAACGTCCTTTCCAAATTCCACCTTATTATGAACTTTCAGAATCTTATATATTTCAAACAAATCACTTGTTACTCTTTTAAACTCTAGCAGCATCATATCTCCAATCTTTTCTCATAAGACAACCTGCCTATTCCAAGTAATATCTTTTTCAAAAAATTATTCATTCATGGGATAACCTCCTTATTTTTGGATTTAATTACATTTGTGATAAATGATAACATACTACTAGCTTCCCTAATTAATTGTTACACGTGCATACCGACCTTTTGCAATCCATGTATTGGGACACCTAGAACTTTCTAATCTCTCATAATGTAAGTAATATGTTTCTTTTTTATTCTTCCTGCCAAAATGGAAAATAGATGTTTTCCCATATTATACTCCTTTGCCAGATCTTTATTCTCACACTTAACCTATCTTTAGGTTAGAACATTCTGCCGCCTGGAATAGTTGAAACAAATAATATTCGAGTATTTAAGAGGAAATCTGATGCATAGACAAGAAAAAATGTAATAAATATTTCTATAAATAGTCTATAGAGTATAAAGAATGGCCCGGGAATTTTTTTTATTCATTCACAGGATTGTGGACATCACTGGCTAAGGCAGTATTTACCGCCCATAGGGCAGTTAGGAGTCAAACAGGTTACTGCGAGTCTGAAGTCACACATAGGCCAAGCCACGTAAGGACAGCAGTTTCTTTGCCTAAAGGGGAACAGTGAACCAAAGGGGTTTTTCCAACAGTCAACAGGGTTCATTCATGACTCTTATTTCCAGATCTTTATTGAATTCAATTTCTACCCTCTGCCGTGGTGGGATTGAAACCTAGGTCCTCAGAATATTATCTGGGTCCCTGGGTTAATATTCTAATGGCTAACACCTCCAGAAATGGACAAAAGGGTCTATTTCTGTGCTGCAGATTCTATTATTCCAAGTCTGAATTATCTTTCCTCAACTGTTGTGATGGTAGGATTACTGTCAATGGCCTTAGTGCCACAGGTTAGAAAGGAGAAAGAGTTTTGCTTCTGTACTTGGCAAGTGATACATGACTTGTCCCCATGTTGGATAAAGGCTGATTTGCTGTCCTGAAATACCACCCTAGACAACTAACATTCCGAAACTGCTTAATAAGCCTCACACATAAATATTGACACTTAACTAACCCAAAAGCAACCAATGTGGAATCATACATCACTACAAGTTAAGAGAGAAGGAGAAGTGGTAAAAATTCAAAAATAAACTTCTCAAACTTATCTCACAAACATGTCATTGCTCCCTGTTGTACATCAACTTTTAAGGACGGTCAACATTGCTCATGTTTTCGGGATAAGCTTCTGCTTGGTGTATGATTTGAAAATTCAGTTTAAATTATTGCTAGGAATTACACTGGCTTAGTTACAATAGATATTTCTGTTAAAAATCATTGATTTATTTAAGAGTTTTCAGAGATTTACTTGGTGCCGTTTTTCAAGTACAGCCAAAAATGAGTTTAATCACTAAAAATACTTTTTAATGTGTGCTTAGCCGTCCATCTGTAATAGCTTAATTTTCAAAATGACTTCAAAAACCTCACTGAACTTTTGCAAGCTTTAATCAACTTAGACTAATCAATCTCTGAAGAAATTAAATATTTTTTATCATTCAAATGAGCTGTCTAGTGCCTATCCAGCTAACAAGCTCATTTTGAGGACTTTTCTCAAATACACAAACTTGACATCCTTATTATTCTAATTTGGAAGAATGCGATCAGTTTTGTGAGATATGTTGTCTTCATTCAGTATTTTTTAAAGTGGCATTTAATTTACAGGAATTCAAACATAGTTAAGTAACTTACAATTAAAATTGTTCAATCTTCAGCACAGGTATGCCTGATTTAATAAAACCTGTACTGTACAAAGTACGAGGTGTTTGACCCCATCACACCTAGCACTTCAGTCTCTTATGGAATATATTTTCTAATCGACCTGATGAGAAATTTTGTGACACACCTTTTCACCTGAACCCAGGTCTTTATGGCTGAGAGGTAGTGACATTACTATTTTGCCACACGACCCTTCTAATGTGTTTGTAACAAACAGTGCTAATATCTTTATATATCTGATATGAATAAACACATAAAAAACAAATGCCAGGATGTATGCGAGCAGACCAGGTAAAATGTTCTCTTTCAGTCACATGTTCCGTCTAAACTTTGGTAATGCCGTTGTGTGTACAGATACGGTAATTATGCTGCTGCACTTCACTAATTCAAACGGCCTTATAATCAAAAATGATAACTCGTCAACAGCCTTCTCCCAAAATGCTCTAAGCCTGCTGAAAAGATCAGCGTGAGATGGATGTGTACATCATCTCAATATAAAGTATTCACAAATGTCTCGACAATCCTCCATAAATGGAATGAGGCATTTACATAAAGTTATCAACTACTCATTAATAATTGAAGCTGCCTTTCCAGCTATGGCATATCAGTGCAATAATGAGTTGCAAATGACTTTTAAGAAACTTTTTGATACATCAATTATCCTTTATACTGAAAGTACACCAATAGATAAACAGTGGCAGGCTTTTAAAATCTAATTCAATCACAGCCTACTTTGTGCATGCAAGTGATACCTTTCAGAGAACTCATACATTAACTGCTTTATGCACAATGTAAGTAAAGTAGTGATGGTCACAGAATGCTTCTGCAAAGCAAATCAGAGATAAGGCCATTTTAACTTAACATGCTTCATGAATATTTAGGAGATATTAGTGGAAATAATGAAAGTTAATTTTATTCAAAGAAAATAATACACCCAGTCATCTTGTAAGCTACGGTAAAGTTTAGCTACATGAGAACACAATATTACATTAGCTGAGGTTGTTCTTTCAGGTGGAGGAAATGTTGAAAGGAGCTTTGATAGAGAAGCTTTGATAGTTCAGAACTGTGAGGTGTCTAGTGGAGTGGATAAAGAGAAATTCTTTGAAGTTTGTGTTGTAGACAGGATGGTTAAAAAGGCATTTAGCTGCACGCTGGCTCAGTGGTTAGCACTGCTGCCTCACAGCACCAGGGATCTGGGTTCGACTCCACCCTCGAGTGACTATCTGTGTGGAGTTTGCACATTCTCCCAGTGTCTGTGTGGGTTTCCTCCCAAAGTCCAAAGATGTGCAGGCTACGTGGATTGGCCATGCTAAGTTGCCTGTCGTGTTCATGTGTAGATTAGGTGGGTTATAGGGGATGGATCTGGATGGGATGCTCTAAGGGTCAGTGTGGACTTGTTGGGCTGAAAGGCCTGTTCCCACACCATAGTGATTCTAAAAAAAAAGCACAGTCACCTTCATTGCTCAAACCTTTGAGTATAGGAATTGGAATGTCATGTTGCGGTTGTACAGGATATTGGTGAGACCTCTTTTGGCTTACTCTGTCCAGGTCTGGTTGCCCTGTTATAGGAAGGATGTTATGAAACTGGAGAGGGCTCAGAAAAGATTTACAAGGATGTTGCCAGAAATGGAGTGTTTGAGTTATGGGGAGAGGCTAGGTAGGCTGGGACTTTTGTTCACTAGAGCATAGGAGGTTGAGGGGTGACATTACAGAGGTTCATAAAATCATGGACATACAAGTAAGGCGAATGGCAGATGCCTTTTCCCTCAGGTGAGGGATTTCAAAACTGGGGCATATTTTTACGTCGAGAGGAGAAATATTTAAGGAAGACACGAGGGGCAACTTTTTTTACACAGAGAGTGATTTCTGTGTGGAATGAACTTCCAGAGGAAGTGTTGGATATGGGTACAGCTACAATATTTAAAAGACATTTGGATAAGTACATGAATAAGAAATAATTGGAGGGATATGGGCCAAACGGAGGCAAGTAGGCCATGTTTCATGAACATTAGTTTAACTGAATGAATCACAAATATATCATAAAATAAGATATTGGTATAGCCTGGTATTCTGCAGAAAATATGGGAAATGTCAACAATGCAGCAACGGAGCCATGCTGCAGTATCTGAAGTTCCAGACGTGGTGTTAAAGGGTGAAAGAAACCTAAAACCAGTGACAACCTATAAACTGCTTTGATTATAGCAGAGAGCAGGGTCCGTGCTGGTTTTGAATTTGTGCTTTTCTTTCAGGTTTTAGCTCCATGTTTCGTACTTTGAGGTGTTTCTGGATTTTGCAGATTTTCTTTGATGAAAGCTTCAATTATTTCATAAAGTGGAGTTAAGTGAGTATCAGAGTCCTGTCGTTTCAAACTATCTTCCCACAAGGACATGTATAGAAACTGTAAATACTAGTAATCGGTAGTAATACTGAAATGGTTGAAAATTCAACACTGGCTGAGATGAAAATGACACAGTCATTTTTCAGGTAGATGTGGGTTCACTGTGCATTTCCAACGGTTTGTGCTATTACAACCCATCACTATTAATTCATAATCAAAAGCAGAAATTTCACTAATCATATTCCTAGAAATTTCTCTTGCAGTAGCAATGTGTAATACCTACAGAAAGGGTATAGGTCAAGCAATGTTCTGTCCTGTCATATGATGCATTGCAGAGCAAATTAAATGGCAAGAGTACAGTTCAATGAAAGCAATTTTTTCTGTGATTATATTACCCAAAGTAATTAATACCTTATGTTTTCTTTTTGAAACCCAGCTTCTGGTTTTATTTAATTTCAAATATTATATTCAAATTATATAAAAATATTTCCAACCGACAAGACTGAAAACTGAAGAAAAGCCAGGAGTCACCTGAATAGATTCACTTTCACAATATAAATGCACTCTCACTCTTAGATTTGATTTCTTCCAGAAATTGATTTAATTATGCTCATTTCTTTAGCGATACCAGCACTGACAGTACCTCAAATATAATCTATTTGCTGTTATATACTGATAAATGAATATTACATCTGTAGTTTTTGTATGAATGTAACTATTTAGCTACAAACTGTGTCATTTAAATTAAAGACAATATTCTGATCATAGCAGTCTCAAATTGAAACCAGCACATGATCCATTATTAACTATCGCACACCAGTTTGTATTTCAATATAAGGATCCCTCTCCTTGGTTTTCATCTGTTTCTATTTCTCGTATACTCAGAGGCACCAGCTGAGATACCGACACGTACTTTGGAGAAAGGTTTAGAGACATGATCTGCACATGGTGAGACAATGGATATTGGGGAGCTGTAAAATGGGTATTGGACAATGGTAACACAGCTGTACTTTGCAGGAGAACTCAGATATGCATGTAACATCTGTACAAACAAATGCCAGACAACGGCTATTTCCAACAAGAGAGAATGTAACCATCACCTAACATTCAATGGCATTATCACCGAAACCCGCACTATCAATGTCCTGGGGGCAACCATTCACCAGAAACACAACTGGACAAGCCATATAAATGCAAGTCAGAGGCTACGAATCCTGCAGAAAGTAACTCACCTCCTGACTCCCAAAGCCCACCCACCATTTACAAAGCACAAACCAGGAGTGTAATGGGCTACTCCCCATTTGCCTGGACAGCTACAACTGCAACAACACCCAAGAAGCTTGACACTATCCAGCGCAAAGCAGGCTCCACGTTCAACACCTTCAACATTTACCCCTTCCATTGTGAACACACAATGTATATCATTTATAAGATGTATTGCAGCAAAATCACCAAGAATACTTTGATATCACTTTCAAATCTAGAAAGCCAAAGGCAGCACAGTCATGGAAACATCACCATCTGCAAGTTCCCCTCCAAGTCATTCATTATCCTGACTTGGAATTATATCTCTGCTCCTTCTCCATCACTGGATCAAAATCTTGGAACTCCCACCATAACAACATCGTCGGTCTACCTACACTAAATAAACTACAGCTCAAGAAGCAGCTCACCACCATATTCTTAAGGGCAATTCGGGATAGACAAAAGATGCTGGCCTAGTCAGCAAAGCCTACCTCCCCTTGACGAATTTAAAAAACACCCAGATAATCTGGCCTATGCTTGCTGATGAGTGTATTTCACAGACAGTAGGGGCGCTGTTGTAAGTACTGTTACTGGACCAGTAATCCAGAGCGTGAATGATACTCACTGGCCACAAGCACAATCTCAATGGCAATAGGTAGGATTGATTTTCATTAATTAACAAATCTGAAATTAATCAGTGATATTCTCACTGATGGACATTATGATTCCAGAACATTGTTGTACACTAAATACCCCATAGGGAAGGACATTTTCCATGCTTGTTTTGGTCTGAACTCTTTATAAATCTAGACCTGCACAGTGTGATTGATTCCGAACCAAAGTCTGAAATGACCTAGCAGACACTCAGATGGTCCAAGCTGTTTGAAACAGAACAGAAAAGTCCAAAAATAATAAAAAAGACCTAGACAGACACTTGGCATTGATCGTGGCATCAGAAACAACAGTACACCATGCCCAATTTACATCAAAAATTCTCCCTTATTAATATTTGGGTGTTCATGCCAAAATTGCAAGACCTATTTCACAGATTAGTCAAGTAACATTGCCAGAATCATGGGACCATATGTTACAGCCCTCAACATTGATTTTGGACCACATGAAGTCTCATTATACCAGAACACCCATGGACTAGGAAATAAATTGCAGGTTATCACATATCTTCTTCCATCAGCTGATGAACCAGTAATCCTCCACGTTGAATTCAACTTGGAAAAAGCACTGAGGTTATCAAGAGCCCCAAATATACTCTGGGAGGGGCAACATTTTAGTGCCCCATCATCAAGATTGGCTCAGTAGCAGCAGTACTGACTTAGTTGATTTAGCCCTAAAGATTACATCTGCCAAACCCAGAGTACAAAACGTTAAGGAACCAAAGTAAGAACTGAGACCAGTTTGGCAAAATCTTTATAGTTCCAGTAGCAATAGATTTAAGCAGTGGCCGCTGCTGGGACATCAGCCAAAAGCTGAAAAGGAGGAGTTTATGGAAGCCAAACCCACAGATGACTGCAGCCTAGCCTCAAAGAGAACAGTAAGAAGTCTGATTTGAGAGATCATGGAAGTTAAATTTGAGGCAGGAACTTGGGGTGTTGGTGATTCCAATGGGCATGGGGACCCCAAAGAAAAGATCCCAAAAGGAGTCTCCCCTTCTTGCCTGATATCAGATCCCCCACTGAAAGCTACACTTAGCATTGGCCTCCACAGGCTTTGGGCAAAACACAGTGGGAGATGGAAAAAGCACTTAAGTAACCATTAGAAGATTAATTAGGGGCCTCAATTGGCTTAAGAGGAGGCACAGGTGGGAGCTGGCTATTTTGGCCCCCTGTAGAACAGGATACGGTTCAGCAGAGGCTACATGTTGCACTTTACACATTACCATCCCAGACCTCAAACACTACAGGTGGTTGCAAGATCCAGCTGTTGGTTAAGTCATCATAATCTTCAGCACCCAGGAAGGGAAGGGCAGCAGAAGCATGGAACAAGTCCATTTGCAGGTTTCTCTTTAAGCTACACACCATATTGTTGTTCTATCGCTGGGTTAAATTCTAGGACCTCCATTCATAACAGTATAATATAGTTCATAATATGTATGTATCCATTCCAGACAGGCTGCAACTGCTCAAGGATCTGGTCATTATTGCAACGTGATTGGAGAGCAGGCATAAAGAAGGTTTCCTACAATTGTACAAGATTTTCAAGACACCACATGGAATACTGTTTGCATTATTGCCTCCATATTTAATGAAACATATATTTGCATTAGAGATAGTACAATGAGTGTTCACTTGATCGGTCCCCAGGATGAAAGGTTATCCTATGTTGTGAGGCCAAGTAAATTGGACTTGCATTTCTTCAATTTTACAAGAATGGGAGGTGATCTCAATAAAACATATGGTATTCTGATGGACCTTGACAGGGTAGACACAGAGAGTTGTTTTTGCTGGTTGGGAAATCTAGAATCTGGTATTAGGATCACTGTAAGGACCGATAGCTTTTAGAAAGAAATTCAAACCTTCAGTTAAAATTAGAAAGAATGCTGTGACCTCAATTATTAAATTTTAATGTAATCAATAACTAAAAAATCTACTGAGTAAACACTGTTTGTGTAGGCACTATAGTATGAGAGAAATGCAGAAAGGAAGGTTTCCCATTTATACTTATCAAACATTACTCTTTTCACAGAATGACTGTCCTTATAGCAGGCAGTAATCTCATCAAATACAGGCCATCCCCTTCCTGCGTTAGGGTGGGGTAGTTTGCAAAGGAAGTAGCCTGTTCAGTTGGCTGACCATACAAAAACTATTCTCTGTGATGCACACTGATTTTTCAGCAAACATGTAATCTGAATATAAAAATGGCTTCATCTGCACTGTTCTCCATAGCAACATGAAACACATTAGACTGCCATCCAGATAGAAATGCTGATTAGTTATTCTTGACACTAACTTTCATAGAATCACTACAGTGTGAAAGCAGGCCAATCAGCCCATCAAGTCACCCTGACCCTCTCATCCAGACCCACCCCTACACTATCCCTGTAAACCTGCATTTTCCATGGCTAATCCACCTAGCCTCACCTCCCTGGACACTCTGGGCAATTTACCACAGTCAATCCACATAACCTGCACATTTTTAGACTGTGGAAAGAAACCGGAGCACCTGGAGGAAAGCCACACAGACAAGGGAGAAGGTGCAGACTCCAAACAGACTGTTGCCTGAGGATGGAATCAAACCTGGGTCTCTGGTGCTGTGAAGAAGCAGTGCTAACTACTGAGCCACTGTGCCACCCCATTTATCTTGGAACTAAATGGATAATTTACAGCACAATTGTTTATGACTGTTTACAACCTGACATTCAGATATTTTCTGGAGCTTTGGAGACTGACAGTCTTTTTTGTTAATAAATAGGCTTCTGTTATCGTCTCCAAGGATAAATGTACTTTCTCCTCAGTAACATAACATTAGCCTTCCTTTGATCTAGAACAATCTCACCAAGGCTTAGGGTTGAGTAGACTTCAGAACCTAACACCCTTCATTTTGCTTTTAACAGAACAGTCCCAGAATATAATCACATTATAAATGCCATTCCGTTAAAAATGAGGACACAGGCTCAGGATAAAGGGGAAATCATTTAGCACTGTGAAGAGGAGAATTCTCTTCTTTGAAAGGGTTATGAATTTCTCTACCCCAGAGGTTTGTGGATGGTCCATCTTTGGCTGTTTTAAGGCTGGGATAGACAGATTATTGGTTTCTCCAGAAGTAAAGGATATGTGGAGTGGCAGAAAAGTGGAGGTGAAGGCCAAAATTAGCCAAGCTGTATTTGAATGGTGGTGGAGACCCAGTGGGGAAAATGTATGGTCTTCCCCTGCTCTTATCTCTAACGTTCAGTCCTTCTCAAGTGCAATTAGGAACAGAATCATAACCTCGCCAGCAATCCTCATATACCATGAGGTTTTTTTTTAAAAAAGATTCAAGCATAAATATAAATCAAACACATGTGGAGTGGAAAATGAAGGAGAAGGCAACCCAAATATTAAAGGATTCACATCAACATGATGATTAAAGAAAGCTTGGTTCAGAAGAACAGGAAGTAGAATCATTGCGGTTGAAGGTTTTGAATTTGAAACTTCAGAAAGTGCTGTGGAAGCAATTTATAGGCCATTGTTATACCATTGGATAGGGTCTTAAGCAAAAAATTGTTAGGGGTTGTAACAAAGGCAGTGTGACAATTGTAGAGGACTTTGATTGTCATTCATTCTGATTAATTCGTATTTGCAAATATAGCCTGAAATGTGATTCTAAAAATGCTTTTAGAGTTTCCTGGAACAAGGACCAACTTATGTGTTTTAGATCCAGTATTGAGTAATGGGGCAGGATTAATTATTATTCTCATAGTAAAAAATCCTATGGGAAAAATGTGATTACAACACAATAGCTAGTTTGAAAACAACTTACTTTAGTCCAAAACAAAAGCCTTAAACCTAAACGAACCCAATTTCACAGTGTGAGGAGAGAGCTGGCTAAGGTTGATTGGGTGGATAGTCGCAGGGTTATGGTAGTCAATAAACAGTAGGAAACATTTAAAGAAATAATTCAAAATTTTCAACAAAAGTGTGTTCCATTGCAATCAGAAACTCAGGTAGATAGATCCACCTTTGGCTTTTATAGCATGAACGAAGGGATGGTTATGGACAGGAAGCAGCAAGTAGAGATAAGTAGGGCATTTTGGAGTTAGATGGCTATGAATAGTAGAGTGGTACAAGAATCAGCGTCATGGCTTCAGCTTTTTACAATGTATGTGAAACACTTAGGTGAAGAGGTTGGGAAAATTGTACTTCTATTTGCTGAAAATGCAAAATTAGGTAAAAAAGAAAGCAGAGAGGCTGCAAAGAGATTTAGACATTGACTAACAAGGGAGTCAAAACAAAGGTAACGTGAGGTAGAGGGCAGATAGGAATGTGGAGTTGAGGGCACAGTCAGATCAGCCATGATCTTATTAAATATGGTGGAGCAGGTCTGAAAAGGCTGAATAGTTTATCTCTGTTCATAATTTGTAAGTTCATATGTTAGGTGAGTGAGTACCAAGATTAATGTATGATTATATACTCTGGTAGTAACAATAGGAAAGCATTTTTTAAAAAAAAGTTACGTTCAGTGTCACTTGTGTCCACTCACTTCCACAGATAATGTATGTTCCATCATCTGTCTAATGATTTTCTCATGATATCAGGATTAGCACTAGCTTTTCTGATAGGGATGAAAATTGCAACAACATTAAACTTCCATGTGGTACATGCTTCAGGACAAGTTAGGAGATCCATTCTTTGCCTATTTATTAATGTATCAATATATGACTATGTTGGCAGAGCAAACACTTAATGGTAAAATAGTATTGAAATAGAATGTAAAGTTAAATTAATAAAATTAATAAAAATTAATAAAATTCTACAAAATGGAAAGTACAAATAAAACTCACAGAACAGCAAGGTCTCTTCATATCTAACCCATTGACCTTCAGGGAGATTCTGGGTTTGCACCCTGTTAACTCTTCCAGTGATGTCTGGCCATCAGAAGCCTCATGGTATACATTGGTGATGAATTTCAGAAAGCCAGCATTCATGATTCCCACATTCCCTGAACGAGAAAGTATCAAATGGGTGGTTCTTCAGAGAACTAACCTATCATCTAATCCACGGTCACTGTCTGAACCCAACACCCAACAATTTCATATCACCCCCCTCCTATCCTGTGAGAAACCTCCTAATGGCAAAATAGATCTCAGGCAAATGATATTGTTTACGCAGTTCAATTATACTCTCTTCTGAAGTCCTGCTGAATTTACAGCAGGCGTAATCTGTGTGGAAATTCCTGAGCTATGAAGGTTTGAAAGTCAATGTAATACCTCTAGAATAGAATGCGAGGCCTGATCTCAGCAAATATCATTCTGTTTCCTTTAATGTGTGAGTTTATCAAAATAAGTGCTTCTTCAGCTGGAATATGTTTATAAGATTTGTAGGCTTGAGTGGCAGGTCATTATTTCTGTTTTATAACACTACTTTCACAAACTTACTTCATTCGTATCATGACTCTGACCTAAATCATCTGGGGTTATTTTAACTAAAACACTCACATGAATATTAATACTTGGTCTAGGCAAAGAGCAATAGTCTCATAAAATTACTATTTCTTCCTTTACTTGCCCTCCATGACCCATGCTTGGAATTGTCAAACACCTTCAATTAGATAATCATACCTGAATAATTAATTTAAATAATCTGCATTTTATGCATCATTATAAGCAATTCTTCATCAAAAAGAATGACCTCATTAAAAGAGCCAGATCATAATAGCAAATATATACAAATACTTTTCCAAACATATAGCTATCTGGCATTATACTGTGGGTTAGAGATTGTCCCTGGAGCAATTGAAATACTTTTAATTCATTGGAGAGTAGTTAGATGAGCATGTAACATATGTATATCTTCTGCTACTTAAAAGGTTGATGAAGCTCTGATGCAGCTAATGGTGAAAGATCATAACAAAGTGAGACCTCCTGTTCTTTAATTTTCATGATTCTTGGTTCAATTCTTAATAATTAAGTGTTTCAAAATATCTTCATCAGTAATCATCTTACACATGTAGTTACTGGGCTGGTCTCACCTTAAATTACTGGATGGCTTTCAATAACAATAACCGATGATTTTCCATATTAACTACATTAGTAAAGGTTATTTATTTGTATAATATCCAGACCAGGTTTTGAATTTCATTTATCACACTGTTTGTGAATTACTCTATGAATTAATTAATTCATGGCATGTAAACATTACTTTGGCTTTCAATCTATATATGACGCAGTGACATTTAGGCACTGGGTTTAATCAGCAATGATTGTGCTCTTTCACCCAAGTGATGAGATGTGATAATCTGTTAAATAACAACATCTGTTCTCTTGTTGCCAATGATGCAATCAGCAGCTTGATTGAAGAAACATAAAGCATTTGTGCATAGAGTCATAAGCAAGTTAAAACCTGGCAATTAAATTGAAACATGATACATTCACAGCAATGAATGATTAGAGGAATGGATATCTAAAGCCTTCAAGCTATGGATTTAAAGAATGTTATTGTTAGTTTTTGAGTGATTTTTCTTTTAAAGTTTTAATTTCTGGAACCAATTGTTTGGCAAACTCTGATTCCACGCTACTATCATGACCAATATGGTAATCTCAAACTGTAAACTGAACCTTTCCATTGCATTTTCAGTTTTCCCAGGTGACATGATGGCCATGGAGGGAAGAAGTGGTGAAATAATAAAATTATTTACAAAGTTTGAACAAGAGATGTACTCTGAAACTCTGATGGAAATGGAACATTTTGTTGTGTGCTGGAATGTTTTCTGGCACTGATAAATAAACATTACACACAAGAGTCAAAAGTAGTAGCTAACCATTTTATACAACTTTTTAATTTTCAGATAGTATAAAGTCTTCTTTTTTAAAGAAAAGGAGAGTACAAGTACAAAAAGTAAAATCAAGATTATGCAGTTTAAATAGTCATTTGAGTCCTTGAGGTTAGGTTTAACATGAGATCGTCATTGTTTAGTCAATAGTGAAATTTATGGATCTCTTTGAGTTTTTGATGAATGGCTGCTTCTCCAATTTGCTTTATCACCGGATACTGTCTTTTGAGCGGCTGAGAGAAAAAGCATGGAGAGAGAGAGTGTTTGTTTAGGATAGAATTACAATAATGAATGAATGTGCCTCTTGCCTTGCATAATCTTGTGACCTCTTCCATGAGACACAGATCCATCTTACAGTCAGTTCAAAAAGAATACAGTATAGACAACATTATACTGGACTGAATACATCACATTACGGTGTCTGAGTTGGGCTCAGCTTGAGTACTGAAGGTCTTCATAGATAGATAAAGTCATCATAATCCCAGAAGACCATTGAGTTGCTCTCATTAGGTTGAGATGATTGATAGCAGTTTAACCCAAGGGTCACCACAAAGCTCAGGTGGGGGAAGAGGTTGAGAAGCAGATTCCTTCAAGGTAACTGCAGCCAGTGCAGGAATTAGATCCATGCTGTTGGCATCACTCTGCATTAAAAACCAGCCATCCAGCCAACTAAACTAATCAATCCTTGTTTTATAGAGGCATAGCTACTGACAGAGAGACATGTTTAGAGGTGTGAAAGCTTCCAGTCAAAGCCCCTATAAAAAAACTAAATAAGCAAGTCAAGTTGAAATAATAGCTACAATGTCTCGTTTCTTCGACCACTTCTCTAAATAAATGGTAAGAAACACAACTGGCAGATTATCCTTACACAGTGAAAAAATTATGAAATTGTGATAGATCAACTTAACAAACCAAAGCGGCTATGCATAGCTATGCTCTTCTCCCTGTTTGGGAAAGACTGCTTCAAAATGTATTTGGTTCTGAATTCCTTTGAAGAACAGAAAAGCAGATATGAAAGATTTGAAAATGTGGCTTGAGCCAGAAGTGAATGTAACTTGTGAATGGAACAAGTTTAATATTAGGACTCAAAGTAAAAGAAGAGTCCATTGTTCAATATATGACTTCATTAGCACAGCTCACAGAATCCTGTCAACTGTACATCTAAAGATGAACTACTTCAAGAAATGTTTGGATTAAAGATTAGATAACAAATATCGCAGCAAAAACGTATCCTTTGGGAGATGAAACACCTACTCTCAGGAAAGCAATTGACATGTTAAGAAATGTTAATGTTGTAAATTTGCAGCTACAGGGTATTCACAGTGGAATGGTTCAGGCCTTGCTTTATACTGATAAACATTCCAGACCTAAGGGCAAGACAATCACAGACAAGAAGCAGAATTCAACTACAATGGAAGACATCACACAACGGAAGAGGAGGAATGATAGTTGGAGAAAGTAGTGCCCTTACTTCAAGAATCACAGAAGTGATACAGTAAAGAAGGAAGCTATTCTGCACTTAAATAAGAGATAACAAGGTGTAGAGCTGGATGAACACAGCAGGCCAAGCAGCATTAGAGGAGCAGGAAAGCTGATGCGGCTTGGCCTGCTGTGTTCATCCAGCTCTGCACCTTGTTATCTCAGATTCTCCAGCATCTGCTGTCCCTGCTATCTCTGAAGCTATTCTGCATTTGCTGTCTGCACCAGTTCTGTGGGAAGAGACTATTTCAAAGGTGCAATCACGTTAAATCTCTCTGAAGAGTGTTCAACAACAAACAATCTAAACAAAGTTCCAGAGGATTCTTATTAGCCCATGCTAACCACTAAGGGCTTTTCCCATACGTCCAACAGCAAAAAACTTCACCACTTTGGACGCAAAAGATTTTTATTGGCATCAAAGCTGGATGAAAGCTGCAGCTTTCTAGTTATGTTCATGAAATACAAATGTTTGTTAATGCATTTGTGGTTTCCATGGCTCCAAAGGCATATACAACGTGAGGTAGTTAGCGATCTTCTCAAGTGAAAGTTGTAATGGATTATCTGCTAGTTGTAATGCATTATCTACTAGTTCATGTTTGCAGAGACATAACAAAAGAAATAATTGCTGACTACAATCAAAATCTGGTGGAACTAGAGCCTTATATAGGTTTCTAATGTCATGAGGGCCATGAATGGGATGAATGGCCAAGGTCTCTTTTTTCTAGGGAGGGGAGGTCCAAAACTAGACGATATGCATTTAAGGTGAGAGGGGAAAGATTTAAAAAGGACCCGAGGAATAACTTTTTCATGCAGAAAGCAGTGTGTCTTATGAATGCGCTGCCAGAGGAGGTGGGGGAGGCTGGTACAATTACAACATTTAAAAGGCATCTGGATAGGTATATGAACAGGAAGGGTTCAGAGTGATATTGACCAAATGCTGGCAAATGGGACTAGTTTAATTTAGGTTATCTGGTCAGCATGGACGAATTGGATTGAATGGTCTGCTTCTATGCTGTACATTTCTATGACTCTAAGATTGTTTAAGCATCATGATGCAGTGATAATCTCCTGCCTTTTCCTCATACCCTTGCACATTGTTTCTATTGAACTAATCACAACACCCTCTTGAATGCCTCAATTGATCTACTTCCACCACACTTCCAGGGAGTGCCTCCCAGACCCAAACCACTCATTATAAAAAAATGTTTTTTCAAAACAAAGGTGATCTTTTGCAAACACTTCAAATCTGTGCTTTTTTGTTTTTGATGCATGCCCCTTTTCTCTCTACCTCCTCCACTCAGCCAGACAGTCTGTAATCTGTTTAATGTGCTTCCCTCAAGGTGAATCATTTTACACACTGTTGGACAGCTGGAGGGGCGAACGATAAATAGGTAGAGGCAGCCACTGATGAATCATTGCACACCATAGCACAGGCTGTTTCAATCAGGTTAGTGGCTGGTAAATATTTTATGACATTTGGAACAATGAGTGCAGAAGGAAAGCATCATAGAAACATAGAAAATAGGAGCAAGAGTAGATCATTTGGCTCTTCAAGTCTATTCCACCATTTAACTTGGCATGGTGGCCTAGTGGTTAGCATTGCTGCCTGACAGTACCAGGGACCTGGGTTCAATTCTCAGCCTTAGGTGACTGTGTGGAGTTTGTACACTCTCCCTGCATCTGAGTTGGTTTTCTCCTACAGTCCAAAGATGTGC
The DNA here is from genome assembly GCA_024137785.1 of Ginglymostoma cirratum. Taxonomy (NCBI): domain Eukaryota; kingdom Metazoa; phylum Chordata; class Chondrichthyes; order Orectolobiformes; family Ginglymostomatidae; genus Ginglymostoma; species Ginglymostoma cirratum. Next base: position 5,903,658 of record JAHRHZ010000075.1, on the reverse strand, counting down.
AGCACAGGTGGATTGGCCATACTATAGTGCCCAGGGATGTTTTGGCTAAGTGTGTTAGACTTGGGAAATGTAGGGGAATGGGTCTCAGTGGGATGCTCTTTAGACAGGTGATGTGGACTTGTTGAGCCAAATGGCCTGTTTCCATACTGCAGGGATTCTATGAACTCAGTTCCTTGTTCCAGTTTTCTCTGTACCCGCTTTGATCCCTTTTACCTTCAGAACTATATCCAATTCTTCAAAACATTCAATGTTTTGACATCAATCACTTTCTGTGGCAGAAAATTCCACAGGATTCACCCTCTGGGTGAAGACATTTCCCTTCATCTCAGTCCTAAATGATCTACTCTGTAACCTTAGACTTGTGACCCTGGTTCTGGAATCCAGGTCATCGGCAACATCCTGCGTTTACCTCGTCTAATCCTGTTAAATTTTGCAGGTTTCCATGAGATTCCCCCTCATTTATCTCAGGTCCAGTGAATATAGGGTAACTAGTCCTGCCTCTCTTCATACATAAGTCTTGCCTTCCCAGGAATCGGTCTGGTAAACCTTCATTGCATTCCCTTCACAACCAGAACATCTTTCCACAAATAAGGAGACCACAACTGCACAGAATACTCCAGGATCTCAGCAAGGCCCAGTAAAATTGTAGTAAGACTCCCCTATTCCTGTACTCGAATTCTTTCGCTATGAAGACTAAGACACCTTTTGCCTTGTTCACTGCCTGCTGCATCTGCATACCTAATTTTCAGTGACTGGTGTACAAGAACGCCCAGGCCTCATTGCACCTCCCCCTTTCCTAACCAATCACCATTCAGGTAATAATCTGCCTTCCAGTTTTTGTTACTAAAGTGGATAACATCACATTTATCCACGTTATACTTCATCTGCCGTGCATTCGCCTATTCACTTAACTTATCCAAATTACACTGAAGTTTCTCAATATCACCCTAACAGCTCACAATTCCATTCAATTTTATCACCTGCAAACTTGGAGATATTATATTTAGTTCCCTCCTCTAAATCGTTAACGTATATTGTGATTATCTGGGGGTCCGAGCACTCATCCCTGAAGTACCCCACTAGTCACTCCCTGCTACTCGCAAAAATATGCATTTATTCCTACACTTCTGTTTCCTGTCTGCCAACCAGTTCTCTATTCATGCCAGTTTATTACCCCAGTTCCATGCCCTTTCTATTTATGCACTAATCTCTATTGCATTATTGAAAGCCTTCTGAACCCACATCCACTAACTCTCCATCATGAATTCTACAAGTTACATCCTCAAAATTCCAGTAGATTTGGCAGGCATGATTTCCCTTACATAAATCCATTATAACTCTGTTCAATTCTATCACTGTTTTCCAAGTGCTCTGCTATTAAATCTTTTAAGAATAACCCTAGCATTTTCCTCAATATCAGGCTAATTGGTCCATGATTCCCTGTTTTCTCTCCAGCTCCTTTTTAAACAGTGGGGTTACATTAGCTACACTCAAATTCATAGGAACTGTTCTCAAGTTTACGAAATCTTGAAATTTGACCACCAATGCATTCACTATTTCTAGGGCCACTTCCTTAAGTATCTGAGATATAGCAACCTTTAATTCTATCAATTTCTCTAATATCATTTCTTTACTCATGGAGTCATCGAGCCATACAGCACAGAAATGGGGGCTTTGGTTCTACCAGTCCATTTTGACCATGTTCCCAAACTAAATTAGTTCCACCTGCCTGCATTTGTCCCATATTCCTCCAAACATTTCTTAGTTCATGTACTTATCTAACTGTCTTTATTGTAGCTCTACCCACCTCAACCACTTCCTCTGGAAGTTCATTTCACATACGAATCACTCTCTGTGTAAAAAACTTGCCCCTCGTGTCTTTTTTAAATCTGTTTCCTCTCACCTTAAAAATATGCCCCCTAGTCTTGAAATCCCCCATCCTAGGGAAAAGACACTAACCACTCACCTTATCTATACTCCTCACAATTTTATAAATCTCTATAAGGTCACCCCTCAAACTTGTATGCTCCAGTGAAAGAAGTCCCAGTCTATCCAACCTTTCCTTGTAATTCAAACCCTCCATTACCACCAACATAAATAAATGATAATTCTTTTCTGAACCCTTTCCAGCTTGATGACATCCTTCCTATAACAGGGAGACCAGAACTGGACACATTCATACCAATTTCCTTCACTTCTCCCCTCTTATTAAATGCTGTGTTCCCCAACATTTTTGTGGCAGGAGAATCTTCACCTGCTGCTATAATTCAAGCCTAAAGTGGTAGATAGGTATCGGTGCATCATGAAACGCCATGACCAAGTCATCAGTAAGAACAGAAACCTCGAAGACAGCTTCCACAGAGTGAAGATCATTCCAGAAGGCAGAGGAGAATGGCACAATCTCACATCTACATCTCTGCTGTCATTTCCGCCAGAGACAGATTAGGTACAGATTAAGGATGTCTTGCACCAACATCTCTGAATAGTCATCTATTGAGAGAGGCTGTCAAGGTCACTGCAGTTCTAAATCTTTGTGCCAGCAGCTCACTTCAAGGACCACCTGGTGGCAAGTCCCAATTCTCCATACACCCTGGATCTCACAAATGCTATTTTGAAAATATCCCAGCTGGCCATATCATTCCCTGTGATAAGCAAAGTTAAAAACCATGGGCAGTGCAATTCTCCACTATTACAGCCTCCCCCAGGTACATAGAACTATAGCCTGCACTGATATTACTTTGAAAGTGCTTTGTCACAAACCCACAGCATTCAGCAACACTCCATCAGTGTTCAAATTATACGTGATTATTGATGCCAGACTTTGAAGGAATGTGTCAGACATCCTGGAAGCTGCCATCATCCTTGCATACTGAAGAATTTGTAGGTGTCTGTCTCCTTCAAAGGTCATTGCATCAAACAGGATGGTTATTGGAAGACAAGGATTAGCTGCTCCAAACATGTCTGATGATTCCTTCATGAAACACTTACAGAACAAAAACTCCATGCTGCTTATGATTCCACCAATGCCATGGTGGAACAGTCCATAAGTCTCTCTAAGATGATGTTTCAATACCTTGACAGCTCCAGCAGAGTGTTGCAGTATAGCCCAGAAAGCGAATGCGACATCATTGTGACATGCTGTGTCCTTCACAACTGATGCCAACAATATCGTTGGGGGCGGGTGGGGGGGGCGGCGTGGAAGCTGCCCTGGATACCAGGGGATTGATAGAAGTCTTCTGACAATGAAGATAAGAATAAGAATCAACATTTTTATTGGGAGGAACATCCAAACAGATTAATAGAACAATCTAAAGTTGAAAATGAAAAGCTAGAGAGTGCCTGATTGAAACCTGCTTCCATGATGAATGAACTGGGTTTGGACTTCTTTTAATTGAGTCACATTCTGTTGGTTATGTGGGAAGCAGACCTAGCTTGGTGAAAAGGGCATAAGGACCTTGTTGTTGATCTTTGCTGTTTAAAAAGAATTGTTATCCTCCTGATCCCGCTTGATAATTGGGTGATCTGTCCCACAGGCCATTAGGGAAATCAACAATAGTCACTGAGAAGGTTCGCTAATATTGCACGTGCTAAAGTTAGATCGCTCTTAGGGCTGCAGTCATCTTATGCTGTCTGAGTGTTGTGCAACGAAGTCTCTTATAATAGACAGGAAGTTGAGAGGAATCTTGAGGTGTCCTTTTGACACTTCTATCAGCAGTTAGACTTCAATGTTTCAGAGCGCACATAGAGACAGAAGTTGTGCTAAAGTTGAGTTAAGGCAACCTATAGGACATTGTTGAGTGTGCAAAACACAATACTTTGTGCACCTTTTCCCAGCAGACCAATATGTTTTAAGGGAGAGTGGTCATGTGAGATACCCACTATACATGCCCCTCTGCTAAATGGCAGTGTGCTCTCTTGGAAAGATGTATACAGAATGAGCATTTCCCTGCAGCAATGTATGGACTCATCTCTGATTCCGTATTCACACTCACAACTTGGGCACAAGTGTGAAATGAGGCTAAGCCTTAACACAATCCGTGCACATTACATTTAACCTCATTATTTGTCATGTTAAAGTGCAATGCCTTGGCTACACATCAGAACTTTCTCATCACAACTTTTTTCATATATGAGATGTCTGAAGGTGTTGTTCACTTCTCACCTGGCGCAGCTTAACCAGATCCAACAGCAACAAAGACATTTTAGCAGATATTTTAAGAGTGCAAGGGAATAAATATTTACAAAAGTGCAAGATTATTTACAATGTTGTATCATTTGTACTATCTGTGCCCTCGGTATGTTTTCTTCCTTCCTTACTCTCCCAGATAATATCAAATGCCGTTCTGATTTCCTCAGTTGAGGTATAGGAAAATTGTTTGTACTTGATCTTGAAGAATTTGATGGTCATCCCCAGGGGCATTTGACAATAGAGGGCCCAGGCCAATTGAAAAACCAGATACAGGTTTACCTTCCATGTCCAGAACTTCTACAGGCTTCTGGACCATTTCAGGACCAAAAGGAAAGCCTCTGAGCATCCTGTGTGTGGTTTCTCCTTTTTGTGGGTGTACGATAGTATCACCCTATCTCCTCAAGAGGAAGGAGTACCTTGAGTTCTATTAAGATCCCTCATCGCATTCTCACCTTGCCATTGACGCAGAACACCTATGGATAGAGCAATGGAGTTTATAGATCATAGGCTGTGTGAGTAGAAATTGGTCATTAAGCCCATTGAGTCTATTCCACCATTCAATGAGATCTTGGCTGATCTGATTATTCTCAATTCCACATTCTTGCTTTTTCCCCATAATATTAGATTCCTTTATGGAATAAAAAGTCTGTCTCAACCTTGAATACACTTCATGAACCAACCTTAACAGCCCTTTGTGGTAAAGAATTCTGCAACTTTACTACCCTCTGAGAGAAAAAAAATCCTCCTTATCTCCATTCTAACTGGGTGACCCCTTATTCAGAGATTATGCCCTCTGATTCTAGGCTCTCTCGCAAGAGGAAACAACCTCTCTGCATCTACTCTGTTGAGCCCTATGAATCTTGTAGGATTCAATAAGATCTTTCCTCACTCTTCCAAACTCAAATTAGCACAGGCCTGACCTACCCAAAATCGCCTCATAAGTTAGTTCCTCCATACTGAATATCAGCCTAGTAAACCTTCTCTGGTGACCTCCAATACAACATATTTTTCCGTAGATAAGGGGACTAAAGTCTTTCATAGAATTCTAACCGTGATCTGACTCGTGCCTTGTATGGTTTCAGCAAGACTTCCCTGTTTTTTATACTCCATTCCTTTTGAAATAAAAGCCAACATTTCATTTGCCTTCCCTAACATCTGCCAGACTTGGATGTTAGCTTGTCGTAATTAATGCATGAGAATATCTAAATCCCGCTATGCTGCAGTCTTTCTCAAATGAAATAATATTCACGTCCTCTATTTTCATGCCAAAGTGCATAACCTCTTGTTTTTCCATATTATATTCCATCTTCTAACTTTGCCCCCTTACTTAACCTGTCTATATTCATGTGCACTCTCACCATATACCTTCCTACTTATTTTTGTGTTATCCGCAAACTTGGCAACAGTGCATTCGCTAGCAAATAATTGTTGCTCCAGCACGGATTCCTCTAGCACTGCATTAGTTATAATTTACCGGCCTGAAAATCCCCTTTTTGACCCAAAATGTCTAGCAGACTTTGAGTGTGTTGGACTTGGGTGCCCATGGTGATTGCCAGCATCTTCATGAGACAGTCAGATGTATACCAGCCAGAGTCAGTGCAGCACTGATAACACCAGTGGACTGCTTCATTCTTCAATCCAGCTTACCAACACCCTCTGACAAACCTGCCTGTTGTTCCTGCACATCCACATGTTAACCAGATCATTACTGGCTGAGACCATAGGATCATCTTCTGCATGGAGTTGAACAGATTCTAGTCTCTGGCAGTCTACTTAGTGCTTCTTCCACAATCAGCTTTGGAGATAGGTCAATGATAAGTCGACAAGAGCAGGATTTGTAGAGACAATAAATAAACTGACGATAGCACCATGAGATAGGAAGTCATTCAGGGTGTTCGGGGGCAGGGTGGGGGGGTGGGGATGCTGCGGGGAGAGCAGGGAGAAAAGAAAAATGTAGCTGTAATTTGGCATAGTGTAGTAAGGGAATAGACTCTGTTCTCTTTGGCCAGGATTGAGAATCCTGAAGGCTGAGCTGCATACCTCGTGCTCTGGTTCAGGATATCTCATCTGAGCTTCAGAGTAACTTTGAAGTTGAAGGAGACATATCAAGTTGTGGTGGGCCGCATAGGTCCTAAAAATATAGGTTGAAAGAGGAAAGCTGTTCTGTAGAGGATTATGAGCAGATAGGGACTAAAAGAAACAGAACCAAAAAGATAATAAAAGGTAATCTTCATGTTGATTGGGTTAATGAAATTGGAAAACGTAGCTTCAGCAATGGATTCACACAATGCATTCAAGATAGTTTCCTAAAGCTGTATTGTCATGGATCCAACCAGGGAGCAGGCTATTTTGGATCTGGTAATAGGTAATGAAGCAGGCCTAATAAATGATCTCCGAGTAAAAGATCTCCTAGGAAGCAGTGATCACAATATGATAGAATTGAATATTCAGTTTGAGAGTGAAAAGCTTGTGATGGAAGCAACTGTATTTAATTTAAATAAAGGGAATTGCAAAGAGTGAGGATAGAGTCAATTTAAGAGAATGGGATGGATAGATTAGCAGGAATGACAGTAATCAAGCAGTGACAAACAATTAAGGAAGTAATTCATGACTCTCAGCAAAAACATCCCAATAAGGAGCAAAAATTCTACAAGAAGAATAAATCAACTATGGCTAACCAAGGAAGTTAAGGAGGGTGTTGAGTTGAAAGAAAAAAGCATATAAGGAGGCAAAAATTAGAGATAGCTGTGAAGACTGGGATTAATTCAGAATCCAGAAAAGGAGGACTAAAAGTGTAATAAAGACATAGAAAATAAACTGAGGGCAAACTAGTAAGGAATATAAAAACTGATTTTTAAAAAAAAATGAAAAGGAAGAGACAGGCCAAAGTGAAGATAGGCCCCTTAGAAAATGAATCTGGGAAAACAGTTCTGGGAAACAAGGAAATAGCAGAGGAGTTAAATAAGTATTTTGCGCCAGTATTTACGGTGGAAGATACTGCGACCATCCCATTAATGTAAAAGAAGGGGGAGAAATTAACTACTATCACCATCATTAAAGAAGTAATATGAGACAAACTAAAGGGGCTAAAATCTGATAGGGCCCCTGGGCCTGATGGCTTGCATCTTAGGATTCTAAAAGACGTTGTTACATAGATAGTGGATATATTGGTTGTAATTTGCCAAAAATCATTGGATTCTGGAGAAGGACCAGACGATTGGAAAACTGTCAATGTAACAGCCCTATTCAAAAAGGGAGGTGTAGTGATTGGAACCAGGTAGACCTCATTGACTGTGAAGTCCTTTATTGGTGTGGTTATACTGGGCCAATCAGGAAAGCCCTGCTGACCAATATAAGCAGGAGATTTAGAATCTCCTCAGCTCAGGGACTGACTCCGAGCTGCTTGGCCACAGCCAGTGTGCTGTGCTCAAGTAAATAAAGGGTGACTTGGTGAAGGGATACCAGCCTCTATGCAGTTATATTTCAGGAAGTAAATGAAAAGCCAGAAACTATAGACTGATTAGCCTAACATCTATTGTTGGAAAAGTATTGGAATCAATTAATGAGGAAGCAATAGCAGAACATTTGGAAGATCATAATCTAATCAAGCAAAGTCAGCATGGCTTCATGAAAGGGAAGTTGTGTCTGACAAATTTATTAGAGTTTTTCAAGGAAGTATTAACCAGAGTGGATAGAGGGAACCAGTAGATGTGTTGTATTTGGATTTCCAGAAGGCTTTCGACAAGTACCTCACAAAAAGTTGTCATACGACAAGAGTCCATGATGTTGGAGGTAATATAGAGAACTGACTAATACACAGAAACCAGTAAGTGGAGATCAGGTTTTTTTTCTGGTTGGCAACCTGTGACCAGTGGGGTTCCTCAGCCATCAGTGCTAGGACCACAATTGTTTACAAGATATATATTATTGACTTGGAGGAAGAAAGTGTACGTACTATAGACAAATTTGCAGACAATACAAAAAATGTGGAAAGGCAGGTTGTGAGAGGGATACAAACAGTTTACAGAGACATAGTGATAATTTAAATAAATGGACAAAATGTTGGCATATGGAGTACTGTTGGAAAAAGCAAAGTTATCCATTTTAGAATGGAGAACAAAAGAACAGAGTATTATTTAAATAGAGAAAAACTAAAAAAAGCTGCAACACAAAAGGAATTGGGGTGTTTGTGCATGAAACACAGAAAGCTAACACAGAAAGATGCAGCAGATAATCAGGAAGGCTGATGGAATTTTGACACTTATTTCAAGGGGGTTGGAGCGTAAGAATAGTGCAGACCTACTGCAACCATACAAGCTACTGGTAAGACCACATCCGGAATATCACGTGCAGTTTCGGTCCTCTAATTTCAGGCGAGATACTATTTCATTATAGGTAATTTAGAGAAGGTTCACTAGGATTATCCCTGGTATGGAGGGAGTGTCCTTTGAGCAAAGGCTAAACAGGTTTGGACTCTACTCATTGGAGTTAGAAAAATGAGCGGTGACTTCAGTGAAACATAAAAGATTCTTAATGGTCTTGTCAGGTTAAACGCTTCTCCTCACGGGAGAATCTATGACCACAGGGCATTATCTCAGAATAAAGGGGGTGCCAAATTAAGGCTGAGATGAGGAGGAATTTCTTCTCTCAGAGGGTTGTTAGTCTCTGGAACTCCTTGCCACAGAGAGCTATGGGATTAGAGTCCTTGTGTATATTTATGGCTATGAAAGATAGATTCTTGATCAGTAGGGAGTCAAGGATTACAGGAAAAGGTCAGGAAAGTGAATGTGAGGAATGTCAGATCAGCCATTATCCTATTGAATGGCAAAGCAGGGTTAAAAAGATGAATGACCTATTCCTGATAACAAGCATGGGGCTGGATGAACACAGCAGGTCAAGCAGCATCATAGGAGCAGGAAAACTTGACGTTTCGAGCCTAAACCCTTCATCAGAAATGGGGGAGGGGAAGAGGATTCTGAAATAAATAGGGAGAGAGGGGGAGGCGGATAGAGGATGGATAGAGGAGAGGATAGGTGGAGAGGAGGCAGACAAGTCGAAGAGGCGGGGATGGAGCCAGTAAAGGTGAGTGTAGGTAGGGGGGTAGGGAGGAGATAGGTCAGTCCAGGGAGGACGGACAGGTCAAGGGGGTGGGATGA